>QEPC01011131.1:5620170-5640021 GCA_003113815.1 Sphenodon punctatus
TACCATTTTAATTTATACCCCGCCTCTCTCCCGAAGGACTCGAGGCGGCTCACAACATAATACAACTACAATCTGGGGCTATAGTCCACGCAGGGAACCCCGAGTCAATAAACAGTTAACATAATAATAACTAGAGCAATACAAAAATTTCAACATTTCAAATACAAAGGATCAGACACAGCAGACCCAAATATCACAAACAAAATCATCCGAGAAAATCCCCCCCCCCTTATGCATCACCGATATCCCATTCAATGACCTCCCCCATCACCATGGGGAAGGTCCCACAGTCTTGCCACTCGTTCCCTGCTGCCACCAGGGAAACTCTCACCACCTCAATCCCTCTCTCCCTCTCTCACTGGGAGGAGGTGGCCCCACCAATCCTATATCAGCGAGCATCACTGCCTCCACTTCCTCATCTTCCCCTCTCTGAACTCCCAACCCCATCCAAGTCACCCCGTCAACAACCCCTCTCTCCTTCCCCTCATCACCACACACCAACAATTCATCCCCCTTAACTTCCCTATCTGACTCCCATCAATTGCTCCTATACAGTTCAGGAACACTCCTGATGAAAGCCCTCCACTAACGCCATGGGGTCAGCCAACTGCACCACCCAATCCAGCAGCACTTCCACAATTGTGGTGCAAACCTGAACAACAATGGCACCCACTGTGGAAGTTCCAACGCCAAATTGCTGGTCAACAAAGCAGTAGGAGTCTCGAGTGGCAAGCTTTCATACAGTGATGGCCGTGTGCTTCTCCAACAGGATTGGTGACCACATCACCATGCTCTCTTTCTCCAGATCAGGCCCGAGGATAGCAGCTGTCTGTAGGAAAAGATGATGGGGCATCCTGAAGTCGAAGGTCCACTCAGCATCTCTCCACAAGGTCAACACATTCTCCCACCGGTTTGTGCTTTTTTCTTTCACCCAGATCAGCCTCTCAGTGGGTAGAGCAATGCACAGGGTATTGGACCAGTGACTGAAGCTATGTCTCCTGACAGGTAGCTCTTAGCATGCATCAGCTCCCCTTGCAGGGCTTCGATCCTCACCATTACGGTGTGTTGTCACTGGAGAAAGAAAAGTGCACAGCACTGAAGCAGGAGCCATCTCCATGTTGTGATACACCCCACTACCCTGCCCACAGCTCAGATGAATGCCTGTCTGTGTCTAGAAATCTCATTGAGCCAAAAACAGCAGGTGGCTTGAATCTGTTGAATCTTTTGCAGGTTGTGCTCAGCAACAGTCATCAATGTCTGGAGCACAATAGCAAGCACCATGAAGTTCTCAGGATCCATGGCTTTGCTACAGGTGCCCATTGATCTAAAGACAACGCACTAAATGTTTTTAAAAGTACGCCTGAAACTACAAATCACAGTGAATGCTGTTTCCGTTGGAAACAAGTTATTCACCTTCATTCAAGCAATGTGGAAACTTACTGGCTTTTCTGCTGTTTTCATCATTTGTTTTTATTTTTTGATGAGTTGAACAGAGTTGCAACAGGGCCAATCCCAATCCCAGGTGCACTCCACATGTGTCCCCAGAGGCTGTGGAGACACAAGAGTGTCAGCTAAGTGCTGGGGATGTGCTGGAAATTGCCATAGAAGTGCTGTAAAAGTGCTATAAAACTGTCATAAAAGTCCCAGAAAGTGACAAAAACATGACAAAAAGTGACATAAAATGATGAAAACTGACAGAATGACAAAAATGATTATAAACAATGAAAAAATGCCAAAATGACCAAAAATGACATAAAATGACAAAGTGTCAAAATTGATGTGACATGATGAAAAATCATAGGTGCCAATATCAACAATGGTGGCAGCATGGAATCACCAGAGACTGACGAAGTACCGGAGAACACTTGCAAGCACTTCCAAAAGGTCGGTATTTCCCTGAGGAACTTGAACACTTGCCCTCATCTCAGCCCTATTAAAAAGTTTAAAGGGCTGGGCAGCCTGTGCGCCGCATAGCACAAGCAAAGTACTTGTTTCTGCTGAACCACCTCCTGGAGTCATAATAGCCTGGAAGAAAGAAACAGCTGGAGCGGCTTCTTCTTCCCATAGTTCACCATAGATGCACTTCATGACATGGCAGGGATGGGATACTGTGAAGGTGGTTCTGGTGAGCGGAACACAGGAGGAAAGAAGGCTTGCCCATCTATTAGGCATGTCCACTAAACCTGTACATGGGGCGTGCCTGCATGCATAAGAAATACACGCAGGGGCTGCCCATTTATTAGGCTCTACACACTAAACATGTGAGTGGGTACTGTGGGTGCGGCTGCATGGACTGAACACAGATGCCAAACAGTCTGTCATCCCATTTGTTAATATTCATTGTTTGCTGCATACAAATCAACTTAAACGTTATTTCTTAACAGGAAAAAAAATCATTCCATAAATGTCAGACCCTGAAGGGATCCAGTTCCAAGGTTCAATCCAATCTTGTGGCAAGGGTAAGCAGTACATCCCAGGGGCTGCTGCTGCTGTGGTGGTTGGCCATAGAGTAGCTGGGTTAAGCAGTTAGGCACATTACTCTTCTGCACAGCCACTTCAACCAGGTCACAGAAGAGTCCCAAACAGGGATGGCCTAAGCAAGTTGGCACCCAGATTAGAAATAAAAGAGTGTCCATCTGCCATACTTTTGTCAGGCCTAACCCAAATTTAGCCGTGACTCCAGTCCTCTCCCCATTGCAGTGATATTTGGATGGCAGAAAATTTGGTGCCTTTATTTTTTTATTTAAAATTTATATTCCACCCCTCCTGCCCATAGGGCAGCCCGGGGTGGCGAACAACACTCAGTAAAAACGTTTTTAAAAAATAATTTAAAAATACAATACAATGTGGGGAAACCTCCAACCCTACCCCTTGCCAAAAGCCTGATGGAACAGCCAGGTCTTACATACACGCCAAAACAGCAGGAGAGTGGGAGCCAACTTAGCCTCCTCCGGGAGCGAATTCCACAGCACAGAGGCAGCCACCAAAAGAGATCTAACATAAGTGGCCACGCGCCTCGCCTGGGGAACCTCCAAAAAGGCTCCCACGGATGATCTCAAAGGTCGCACAGGCACATGGGGAGTGAGGCGGTCCCGTAGATAAGCAGGGCCCAGGTCGTGAAGGGCTTTAAAGGTTAAAACCAGCCCCTTGAACCTGGCCCGGTGCTTTATAGGCAGCCAGTGCAGATCCCGGAGCACTGGTGTCATGTGCTCCCTGTGACCCGCCCCCATAAGGAGATGGGCTGCGGCATTCTGCACCAGCTGCAGCCTCCGGACCAGCTTCTCGGGCAGCCCCACGTAGAGCACGTTGCAGTAATCCAGCCTCGAGGTGATGAAGGCATGGATGACAGTGGCGAGGTCGGAGTCTGAGTAATACGGCCAAAGCCGCTGGACAAGATGTAACTGCCAAAACGCACTACCTGCCACGGCTACAACCTGAGATTCCAGGCTGAGCTGCGAATCGAGGAGCACACCCAGACTCCGCACTTGAGAGACTATCGGAGGGCGAACCCCCACAACAAGAGATTCAACCACCCCCAGGCTCCCCAAGCCCTTGCCCACCAACATCACCTCCGTCTTGTCAATTGCAGATGGCTCGACCTCATCCAAGCCCCCATAGCTGACAGGCACTAGGAAAATAAGGAGACTGCATGGCCTGGGTTGATGGAAATGGAGAGGTAGAGCTGAGTGTCATCAGCATACTGATGACTCTGCATGCCCTGAAACCCTCTCATGATCTCCCATAATGGCTGCATATAGATGGGAACTTATTGTGGTATGTTAACCTTTTTTCCCGTTTCAGCGTTTAATGTTGATATATATGTTAATATTTTAAATTGTTGTTGTATTATATGTTGTCTATGTTGTTTGTCTGCTATGATTTTATGTTGGGTCATGGCGGATGCTAGTATCCTAATAAAACGAAATTTGAATTTGAATTGAGTTCTCCCGACCAGGAACGAACGAAACCAGTCCAAGACCGTTCCACCAATTCCGGCATGGTCCCGCAGGCGAGTCACCACCACCTCATGATCGACTGTGTCGAACGCAGCCGGAATGTTTGAATGTGGCCATTTTTACTTTAGATAAAATTTCAAACGTATCTTAATGACTGAAGTGTCTAACCTTCATATGGGATTCAAGGACATTAGTCACGTTTGATGTAGTTAGCTAGTTATTTTTATTTTGCTCTATCCCCAAATGATTAGGGCAGCTAATAACAGCATAATAATATAAAATAGAAGTTAAGTCCCCATAAAATCCTTACAAGATTCCCACCCCAGAATCTACTCCTGCCTGTTGAATGCCTGGCCAAAGAAATAAATCTTGTAGTGCCTCCAGAAGATGCCCGGGCCAAGGCTTAGACAGTAGGGGTGTGCACCAGGCCTCCATGTCATTTTAGTTTTTGTTACTAAAAAAAAATCATTTTTGTTATCGTTGTTAACAACAATGTTGTTTTTGTTATCGTTGTTGGTATTGGTATAGTTTCAAATAAAACTATATTTTATTTTGGTATCGGTATTGATTCCCATGTGCAAACAAAGTTCTCGTGATACTGGTAAACTATGCCAAAAGCGGAATTTATTTGATAGGCTGTGCTGTGTTTGGTGTGGTTGGCTAGCTCTGTGTGTGTGTGCATGCGTGCGTGCGTGCGTGCGTGTGTGCGTGATCTAATTATATATACAAAACCTAATCTACACCTAATCTATATTTATACAATATGCCTATCCTATAATCCTAATATATATAATAAAACAGACTAGCCTAAATACCTATATAATATCTAATCTTTCTCTATATGTATACAACTAACATCTATCTAAATCTAAGGGACACAGGGGAAGGGAAAAGGAAAACTGTCTATTATCTAATCAATTAGCTATATAACTATTCTAATCTCTATATATCTCTCTCTATAAAATCTATATTACCTATCTATATATAATGTACAGGGGGGAGAAGGGCAGGGAACAGGCAAAGGTAAAATATAGGGTATGAGGAAGGAAAGGTATTGATAATATGAGGGCTAGAGAGGATTTTGTGTGTGCAAGCACCACAGTTCTATAAACGGAACCTGACAAGCAGAGCTCTCGCAGAAGGGACAGAAAAAGCCTGGCTCTCCTGTTATAAAGTGTTGCTTCTGTTATAAAGGGTTGCAATGCCCTCCCGCAGAGACCCCTGGTTGGTTGTGGGAGGCAGCAGGCATTCAGCAATCACAGAGTGCCATGAGACTGCTGGGGCCTGCTTGCACTGCTCTTTGGCCAGTGATACAGCCATCAGATACTGCTGAACTACTCGCCCCTCCCAACACAGGCACAGTTCAAGAGTTCAGCCCTGTTCAGGGCTCTGAGATGTCTGTTTCCTCCCCCCCTTTCCACATTTTCCCTCCACAGCACTAATAATAATGACGATAGCGACATTGTTGTTTGCATTATTGTTGTCATTATTATCGATTGTCGTTTTTGTTATTGCAATAATGAAAATGAAAATAGCAATTTATGTTATTATTGTAATAATGAAAACATGTACATCCCTAAGGGCACCAAGGGAATTAAGGTCCAATGCTGTAGAGCAGCCACCAAGAATACCTCTCTGCTTGCTTGTGTCATATAGACCTGGACCAATGGTGGAACTTGCAAGAGGGCACTTGCAGCTGATCTTAGGGCTACAGAGGAACATAAGTAAGACAGTGGTCATTTAGATATGTGGGCCCCAGACTGTTTAGGGCTTTATCAGTCAACACCAGTACCTTGATTTATGCTCAGAATGCTATTGGCAGTCAGTGCAGATTCTGAAGCACTGATGTAATGCACTCCCAGAAACCCACCCATTAAGAGGTGGCCCACCATGTTTTGCATGAGCTACAATCCCCAAACAGTCTTCAAAGACAGTCCCACATAAAGCAGACTTCAAAAGTCCATCTTCGAGGTAATGGAAGTATGGATGACAGTGGCCAGTAGGGATGGGCGAACAGATCGCGGTTTGGGTTCGGCCGTTCGGTTCGGCTGCGTTCGGTTTGTCCGTTCGGTTCGGCAGTTCAGTTCGGCCGTTCGGCTAGTACGGGTTTGGCTCGTTAGGCCGTTTGGGAAATGTTATGGGTGTTTTTTTGTTTTTTATATGGTTTTTTTGTTTTTTTATTGGGTTTTATATGGTTTTCTTTTGTTTTTTATTTGGTTTTTTTGTTTTTATATGTTTTTTGTTTTTTTTTAATCTAATATTATATATATCTACACTAAATCTAACTGCTATTAACTATTCTAAATGCTATGAACAAAATGGATTATCTAATAAGTACACAGACCTACTCCTACAAACACTAAAACTAAATCACTAACGCTGTCTCTATCACTAAGCTAACTCCTACAACTCTCATCCATCCATCCATCTCCCCCCATCCCATATCCATATCTATAGATAGATAGAGAGATATACACACACACACATATGGATATACATATACATATACATACACACACACACACACAATCCATATATATGGGATGGGGGGAATCACAAACAGAAGAGGAGTCTGTAGTGAAATACATACATTACGTACTCAATGAGTCTGTACAGTGCATAACACAAGGTTTCAGTTTATGGTTTAAGTTTCATTTCATTACAAAACTGAAATGAAACTTAAAGCAATCTAAAAATCCTACTCAACGCCTGCTGTTCAGGAACAGTGACTAGCTCAGAAGGTGTTGGGAAGGGGGGAGGCAGATAATTAGTTTTGTTTCTTGCAAGCCTCTCCACCCCTGGTGCCTGGAAGTCTGCTCCTCAGTGACTGACACCTCCCTGTCATGTTTGACCTTCCAGTGAACCTTTTTTTGCCACCCGAACTCACCCGAATGCGATCCGAACTGTCCTAACTGTTCGGCCATTTTGCCGTTCGGTGTTCGGTTCATTCGGTATGTTCGTGTTCGTGTTCGTGTTCGAGTTCGGTCGTCCGAACAGGCCGAGTTCGGGTCAAACTCTAAACTGCCGAACCGCGTTTGCCCATCCCTAGTGGCCAGATATGTATCTAAAAGAAAGGACACAGCCTTCTCACCAGATGGATTTGGTGAAAGGCACTCCTGGCCACGGCCAGAACTTGATGTTCCAGACACAGCTAGTGATCCAGCAGCACCCAAGGCTGTAAGCTTGAGTAACTAGGGGAGGCTGGGCCACATCAGTGATGACAGTCCCAATCACCTCCAGGCAACAAGATCGGCTAACCATCATCACTTCAGTCTTGTCTGAATTCAGCTTCAGTTGGCTCATCCACATTGAGTCCCCAATAGTGGTCAGGCACTGGGTAAGCACTGAGACTGCAGGACCTGAATTGGATGAAAAAGATAGGTAGATTTGGGTGTCGTCCACATATTGATGGCAACACACCCCAAATATTCACACAATCTCACCCAGCAGCCTTAGATACATGTTGAACAGGAAAGGAGACAAGATGGAACTCTGAAGGACCTCACAGGAAAGGGAGTGGGAAGACGATAAACAATTGCCCATTACCACCTGCTGGAATCTCCCTGGCAAGAATGTGTGGAACCACTCAAGAGCCATCCCACCGACCCCTGCTAGGTCCCACAGTCGTGTCAACACTTTATGATCAACCGTATTAAAGGCTCCAAAAAAGTCTAAGACTATGCCTGAGACTTGTTAAAATGCTGGACCTCCAATTCTCTTACTTTGGGAAACTGGCCAGCTTGTCTATGGGACAGGCTGGCTCTGGTCCTAACTATGAAGGAGGCTGGTGGGTGCAGAAGGTTGTGAGGAAGTTGATTGACAGTATGGCAGAAATGAGGGGAGTTAAAAAAAAATGTTAAAATGTGATTTGCATTTTTATTTTTAATGTATTTTGAGCTGATGCTTTGGGAATAGGGCAGGATATAAATCAGTAATCAATCATCAGTCATCATCAATAATCAATCTAGGATTCTGCAGTGCTGGAGAAAGAAGAAATCAGAAAGAATGTCAATGGTTGTTTACTGGTTTTCTCTGACTCATGCACTGCCCCTCTTTTACATTCTGTCTTTTTAACATTCCTTTTCGAAGTGAAGTAGAGCTTGGTTCCAGATGAGTAACCTAAGGCAATGCAGGCTGGGGATAGGACACTTCACTGAAGCATACTGCGCAGACAGAGAGAGAGAGAAAGTGTGAAAAGAATTACAGTGGCAAGGAAAGAGATGGTGAGAACTCAGGAAACTAAATCTAAATCTTTCAACCTGTCTCCAAAGGCCACGTTAAAGAAGGAGCTTATGCACGGAGGTTGCATGCTCCATTTTTTAACTCCTCATCACCCAGGGAACAAAAAGAGAAGGTAAACTGAAGAAAGAGTACTCAGGATGGGTTTATCTGACTGACAGAAAACTTTACTAGAAGATAGATTTTACAGGAAACAACCTCTGTCTTTAACAAGAAGGTGCTTACTCGCTTTAGAGGGAGCTGATAGTTAGCTATATGAGCATCTCTAGCCTGACTTGATCAAATCTCAGGGTGTATATCAAAGACAGAAGCTAAATAACAAAATAAAGAAGTGTCATTCCTGACCTGCCTCCTGCCTTGGTCTGTCAGTGCTTTCTCCAACTTCTCTGCAGTCAAGCCCCCTGTGATAAATTTGAGGACACAGTTAGCTGTGGGCACCTACTAGGGATGAAACTCAATCTAACTAATCAGCCTACTCGATTAGAGTGGGGTGGAGAGGCTGGAAGCCAGGAGTCCTGAGTTTTCTGTTACAGGGCTGGTACCAAGTAGATTAGAGGGAGAGAAGGGGTGGGAGCCAGAACTCCTAAGTAGGGACGTGAGAACACAAAGGGGTTCAGATGTTCGGTCATTTGGTTTGAAACCTGAGTTCGGGTGTGGTCGTTCAGTTTGAAAACCAAGTTCGGGTTTGGTTCGGTTGAGTTCGATTCGGTTGAATGTTCGAGGTCCTGATGCTGGAGTGACTGGCTGCTTCTTGATGCCGTGAAATGACAGCTCCCTGTGAGCGGAATGACGGCCCCAGAATCCTGAGGGTGGGTTCTGGAACTAGAGTGGCAGCTTCTAGATGACATGGATGGACAGCCCTCCCTGCCTGTAATGTAGGCCTCAGAACCCTGACGGTGGGTCCTGGGACTGGAGTGGCTGATTCTTGAAGCAGTGGAATGACGGCCCCAGAACCCTGAGGGTGGGTCCTGGGACTAGAGTGGCAACTTCTGGATGACATGGATGGACAACCCTCCCTGCCTGGAACATAGGCCCCAGAATCCTGATGGTGGGTCCTGGGGCTGGAGTGGCTGCTTCTTGATACGGTAGGATGACAGTTCCCTGTGAGCGGAATGACAGCCCTAGAACCCTGAGGGTGGGTCCTGAGACTAGAGTGGCAGCTTCTAGAGGACGTGGATGGACAACCCCCCCTGCCTGGAACATAGGCCCCAGAACCCGGACGGTGGGTCCTGGGGCTGGAGGCTGGAGTGGCTGGCTATTTTTTGATGCAGTGAAATGACAGCTCCCCGTGAGCCGAATGATGGCCCCATAACCCTGACAGTGGGTCCTGGGACTAGAGTGACATCTTCTAGATGACGTGGATGGACAGCCCTCCCTGCCTGGAACGTAGGCCCTGAAGGTGGGTCGTGGGACAGGAGTGGAAGCTTCTGGATGAAGTGGAATGACAGCTCACATGTGGAAGGTTCTTATTCACTTACAGCATGGCCCAGGGACAGCCGGTTCTGCTCCTGTTGGACACAGACAGCTATTTGGAGTTAGAGGAGGCATCCAGTATCATCACTGAAACAGATGAAGAAATAGCCAAGAGGAGCTTGCAGCCTGGCTGGCATGGGTGGAGCAGTGGCAGAGGCCTGGCCAGGGCTTGGTGGCTGGCAGTACCCCCACTCAGTCAGGCGTTGCAGCTTGGCTCATATTCAACAGAACTCAAGAAGCTCTACTGCCAATTGGTCAAGCCTTGCCTGGTAGTGAATCACGTGGACACCCAGTAGCAGACATTGGATTGCCCTGTCTCAGAACCCGTGGCACAGCAGAGGCGGCATTGGCAACAGCAGCAGATATTGAATTTCCCAGTAGTAGAACCCGTGGTGGCACAGTAGAGGCAGCATTGGCAGCAGCGGCAGACATTGGATTGACAGGGCACAGTACCCGTGGCATAGCAGACAGCAGCAGCAGCAGGAATTGCCTGTGCACAGCACCCATGGAGCCAAGATGGTAGGATTTCCAGGGACAGGGCCGGCCCTAGGGTTTGTGGGGCCATGTGCGAAGTCTTGATGCAGGGCCTAATTTGCATAATTAGCCCCCACCTAATTATGCAAATGTATACATTTACATAAAACTTACTTCCTCTGGACAGGAAGGATTCCCATTCTCCACCCCTCCGAGCAACCATGGAGAAGCATGGTCTCCTAATGCTTTCCCCCCCTCCCCAGCTGAGTGTTTCCCCCCCTCCCCAGGAGTGGTTCCACTGCAGGGGCAGCCAAGTGGGCAGTGACGTAGGCACAGAGAGACTGAGTGCGTCCACTGCCTTACTGGAGGAGGGGGTGAGCTTGGCCAGTCTGGCCTCCAGGACCTGTTGCTTCTTGCTGCCAATGCCGCCTGTGCCTTGTGCATGCATGCGATGTGACCAGTCCAGAGGTGCTGCTATCACATACACAAGACACCCAAAATGCAGCTAGCTTATTAAGCGCATTATGCCATGAAAAGAGTCATATAACCAGTTCAGTTGTGCCCCCATAATCAGTTCATTCTGCCCCCACCCTATAACCAGTTCATTTGTGCCCCCGCCCCTATATAATCAGTTCATGCTGCCCCCACCCATAACCATTTAATTTGTGCCCACGGGGAAGCGTGAATTGATTATATGGGAGCGCAAATGAACTGGTTATGGGGTGCGGGTTTAAAGACAGTATTCCTGCTGGCAATAACTTCATTAAGAAGAGTTAGTGAAAAAGCAGCCATAATAATCTCAGAACCATATTTGCAGATTTATTTTCCAAGACAGAATAGATATTGCGTTACATCCTAAATTCCTATCTAAGATAGTATAAGTAAGACAGTTGTGAGAATGTGGCCCTTTTTACACAGGCCTCTCCTCCCAGCTGTGAACACGCAGATTTCTGTGTGTTCATGGGTGGGGGAACCCCGTGTGAATGACGTGGTGCACGCACCCATGGTGAGTGGGGGTGCGTGCACGCTCGCCTAACACACATCCCCACTCACCCTCCCCCACTCATCCCCCACGCACGGAGCAACCAGGGGAAACCGTGGTTACTATGTGGGTGTGGATGAGTGGTGGGTGAGTGGGGATGTGTGTGCAGCTGTGTGCATGCCCCATCCATGCATGGCACGCCCATGGACTCCCCACCCGGCGGAGCCATGTAAAAATATCATGCAAGGAGCCACTCGAAGAACAGAAGGTTGCTACCTTGTAAAGAAGATTCTTTGAGATGGTTCCAAACATTCTCACAAACACCCACCCTTCCAGCCCCGCATGGAATTCTTTTCTTATATTCCTAGAAAGGGTTGGAAGGAACTGTCATTCAGAGGGGGAGAGTGCTTTTTATACTAGAGGAGCTCGAGACCATCCCGTGGTCTATTATTTGAATAGGGTGAGCGCGCACAACCCAGTAGTGAGAATGTTGAGAGCCATCTCGAAGAACCTTCTTTACAAGGTAGCAACCTTCTGATCAGCACGTGGGGAGGAGCAGTTTGTAAACAGCCTTATCTCCGAGCCCGGTCCAGTGTCCCCGCGCTACTAGGAGACAGAGGCAGGTGAGGGATGGGGTCTGGAGCCAGGGAGGGGAGGAAGAATCACTCACTGGGGGAGAAGCTGGCTGCAGCCTGCTGCCCAGCCAGGCAACTGCGGGGCTCCAGCTAGCCATGGGGTCATGTGCGGCCGCACATGTGGCACATGCCTGGGGCCGGCCCTGGCCAGGGAAGAGCTTCCATACAGCAGCAGATGGCAAAAGCAGGATTGCTTGGGCACATTTGGATTTTCCAAGGCAGAGCACCCATGGACCAGCAGACAGCAGCAGAGGGATTACCAGGCTATTGGGGCACATCACCCATGGTTGCCAGGGCAGGCAGACAGCCACCTTGGCATGAGAGGCAGGCAGACTGGGACAGGGTTTGAGCTTTGCCCACAGGGTGGGCAGACAAGCAGTGTGGCTTGAGTAGAAGGCAGGCAGACTGAGGAAGGCTTTGAGCTTTGCCAACAGGGCGGGCAGACAGGCAGTGTGGCATGTGCAGAAGGGAGGCAGATTGAGGCAGGCTTTGAGCTTTTCCCACAGGGCAGACAGACAGGTGGCGTGGTATGAGTGGCAGTAGGGAAGGCAGGCTGGGACCTTGGCAGGGCACTCAGATAGGCTGACAAAGACTGTGCAATGTCATTTTTGGTATTGTCGATACTGATACCTGTTTCAAAGATTTTCTTTTCTTTATCGGTATCAATATCATTTGGTCCTGTGATCTCGCCAAAAATTGGAAACTGGAAATAGTATTTCAATTGCATGTGTTCTTGTGGTGTCTTTCTGGGTTGTGTGAAAAGTGTTAAAATTGGTTGTGAGCTTGTGCGTGTGTGTATGCCTGTTGTGGCTGTGTGTGTGGTTTGGTTTGATTGTGATGGTGAAATGGAGGGTGAGAAACAAAGAAAAATGAAGATGAGGAAGGTGAAGGTGGAGGAGGAAGAGGCCCAGCCTGGAACATCTGAGGTGGTGGAGGGTGGCTCCTCGTCAGAGAAGAAAGAGGGCAGAGGAGGTGCCACTGCTGCCAGGTTTGTAAAATTTATTTTTGTTTATTGTTCCATATCACTTTGAGGATAAAAAGAATACTATCCTTTAGAGCGAGCTCACTGCTGTGCGAGTGGGTGGTGGGCAGGCAGGCACAAACAGTGGGCATCAGCGAGTGGCAGCGGATGGACAGGATTTACATGTGTCTTATTTCTGAGTCTGCCAGAGAGAGAGAGAGAGAGAGGCTCTTCAAGCAGTCAGACATGAGCCGCAGCAGCCACCCAGACGGATGCCAGCCAGGGTCTCAACTTGCCAACCCTAGCACCCCAAGAAGGGCAGGATTTGCACATGTTTTATTTCTGAGTCTGCCGGAGAGAGAGAGAGAGAGCAGGCTCTTCCAGAAGTCAGGCACAAGCCACAGCAGCACCCACTCAGACAAGTGCTAGCCCGGGTCTCAACTTGCCAACCCTAACTTCCCAAGAAGGGCAGGATTTGCACATGTATGGGTCTGCCAAAAAGAGAGAGATGGGAGCTTTTTCAGAAGCAGCAGCACCAGACACCAGAGTCTCAACTTGCAGACACTACAGCACCACAGGTGGGGGCGGTGTATGTGGGAGAAAGGGAAAGAGGCAAGTAGGCAGCACTGCAGCACCATCCATTCACTTGGTGTGAGAGAATGGGAATTGGTCTGGGAAGGACTAGAGGCATCACCATGAATGCATGATATTATGTTGGTGTTTGTGTGTTCTGGTTTCAGAGAGAATGCCAAAACCCCATCAAAGGGGACGTCGGTGGATCAAACCACCAGGCTGACGAGGTCCGTGGTATTGAACTATTTCCATATCGTGAAACGTGGATTTGCAGAATGCAAGGTAAGGCACAGGGGCTGGAACAATAGGGAATGTATTGCCCTATGACCTGTTAGGAAGTCCCCTGCAGAGAGATAGAGATTGGCCAGTCACCCACTTGTGGAGACAGAATGCAGGTAGGGATTGATAGACCATTGGTCTGACACAGTATGGCACTTCTTATGCTCCTACCTTTTTATGTTTTTTAGGTCTGCAGAAAAAAAGGGGGTCACAGGGAACCACGTTGGGGCTGATAGCCCATATTGAGAACGTCCACCTCATATCTGTGGAGGGAAATCGCCCGAAGCAAGGGGGGGAAGGCATGGCAGAAGCACCACCACCACAGCCCTTCCCCCTTAGCTCTGCTGAGGAGTCTTCAGCCCCCCGTGAGGAGACAAAAGAGGCAAGGACTTTTGGGCCGAAATGGAGAGGCCCACCAAAAAATACATGGACAAGCTAAGAGTCCATGCCCACAACATGGAGGACCGGCTGGTGAAACGGTTTGAGGAGCTCCAAGTAAGGGAACGCCAAGCAGAGGCATACTAGGAGTACCTCCGCACTGAGAAGGACGCCCTTGAACTGTTCCGCCAGTCAGTCATCAAATGGAAGGCATCCCTGGAGGGGGCCCTAGACTTTGCCTGGCTACATGGGTATGAGGTGGAGGAGGTGCCCGACCATTGGTCCCGTGCACCACTTTCTCCTTTCCCCCACGTTCTGGGGGACAGGCCCCCAGACTCCTAAGTTAGTTTCCTTTCTTTGTGTATATTATGTATGATATATATTGTTTGTTTTATATAGTTGTAATGTATGGTGTTTAAAAAGTTTTTATAAAAGTTATATTTGTTACCAGCTGAGTTTGAGCATTCTAATCTTTTATCCCTCTGTGCTGCTTCTGGCAGGTGGAAGAATCTCATTGTATGTACAGCTTGTAACATTCCTACATGACAGCAGGAGCACATGGAGCATATTTGTTCCAAGATGTGCCAGCAGGGTCTCAACTTGCAGACAGCCCCCCAGGAGGGGCAGGGCTTGTGTCTGTGTGCATGTGCCAGAGACAAAGAGAGAGAGAGACTCTTTGGCAGTGGGAAGTAGGTGGTGGGTGCTGGTGGTCAGATGGGCTCTTTCAGCAGCTTCAGCGGGCATCTGCGGGTGGGTGCGGAGGAGTAGGCTGGTGGGGGGGGCAGGCTTGCGGATGGGCTCTGGTGGCCACTGGCCAGTCAGGCACGAGAAGCAGCAGCACCCAGATGATGGTTCTTGGGACTTGAGTGACTGCTTCTGGATGCCATGGAATGCAATGACATCCCCCCCTCACCCCCACCCTATGACTGGAATGATGGTTCCAGGATCTTGATGATCATTCCTGGGACTGGAGTGGCTGCTTCAGGTACAGTGGAATTACAGCCCATGGGAGTTGAATGATGTCACGAGAATTAGTGCTTGGTTGGGCACACTTCATTCCATCATTCCAATAGGTGGTACAGGGAGGGAAAGGTGATACAAGGAGGCAAACAGGCAGGGGCGCATAATTTCGTTATGTGTTATTTCCATCTCATTCTGGTAGGTTTGCTGCTGGATGTGGGCATTGAGCATGAGAACAGATGAGATCTCTCGCTGGTTCTGGCAGGTGGCAGCTTGAGCTGGATACAACTCTCCCCCTCCACCCTCATCTCTCTCATTCTAGTGAGGAGCTTCTCTCTCTCTCCCTCTCACTCTCTCTCTGGCCATATACTGCAGGTGACAGCATGGGTGGGATTGTGTCTGTCTCTCCTTATAGCAGTGGTGAGATTTTCACTCTCTCCCTCCATGAGCAACAGGTTGCTACCTTGTAAAGAAAGGTTCTTTGTGCTGGCTCTCATCATTCTCATCATGTCACCCTGCATTTCATCCCTGCATGGACTTGTCTTATATCCCTAAAAAAGGTTAGATGAAACTGTCACTCTGAAAGGGAGAGTGCTTCTTAGCCTATAGAGGAGCTTGAGACCATCAGGACAGGCATGACATGGTGGTAGGCAGTTGCTTTGGGCACAAGCAAGCAGGTTGCTATCTTATAAAGGAAAGGTGGAATGACAGCTCTCTTTGAGTGGAATGACAGCCCCAGAACCCAGATGGTGGGTCCTGGGGCTGGAGTGGCAGCTTCTGGATGCAGCGGTATGAGAGCCCTCCATACCTGGAACATAGCCCCCATAACCCTGATGGTCGGTCCTCAGACTGGAGTGGTTGCTTCTTGATATGGTAGGATGACAGTTCCCTGTGACCAGAATGTCAGCCCCAGAACCCTGATGGTAGGTCCTGGGGCTGGAGTGGCTGTGTTTCTTGATGCAGTAGAATGATAGTTCTGTGTGATGGAATGACAGCCCCAGAACCCTGAGGGTGGGTCCTGGGACTAGAGTGGCAGGTTCTGGATGGTGGATGGACAGCACTTCCTGCCTGGAATGTAGGCCCCAGAACGCTGACGGTGGGTCCTCGAACTGGAGTGGCTGCTTCTTGATATGGTAGGACGATAGTTCTCTGTGAGCGAAATGACAGTCCCAGAACCCTGAGGGTGGGTCCTGGGGCTAGAGTGGAAGCTTCTGGCTGACATTTATGGACAACCCCCCGTGCCTGTAACGTAGGCCCCAGAACCCTGATGGTGGGACCTAGGGCTGGAGTGGCTGGCTGTTTCTTGACGCAGTGGAATGACATCTCTCAGTGAGCAGAATGACGGCCCCAGAACCTTGACAGTGGGTCCTGGGACAGGAGTGGGAGCTTCTGGATGGTGGATGGACAGCCCTCCCTGCCTGGAACATAGACCCCAGAACCCTGACGGTGGGTCCTGGGGCTGGAGTAGCTGTGTTTCTTGATGCGGTAGAATGACAGCTCCGCATGATCAGAATGACTGCCCCAGAACCCTGAGGGTGGGTCCTGGGACTAGAGTGGGAGCCTGGATGACATGGATGGACAGCCCTCCCTGCCTGGAACATAGGTCCCAGAACCCTGATGGTGGGTCCTGGGGCTGAAGTTGCTGTGTTTCTTGATGTGGTGGAATGACAGTTCTCTGTGAGGAGAATAAAGGCCCTAGAACTCTGAGGGTGGGTCCTGGGGCTAGAGTGGAAGCTTCTGGATGAAGTGGAATGACAGCCCTCTTTGCCTGGCATGTAGGCCCCAGAACCCTGATGGTGGGTCCTGGGACTGGAGTGGTTGGAGAACTTTGAAGGGCAAAATGTGGAAGGGTTCCATGCGAACAGCCATTGAACATGGGTCAGTTGGTCCTAAGAGATAGGCTAGCACCAGTAATGGTCAAAAACAGTCTCAGCATGAAGACCACGTGAACCAGGATCTCCCATTCTGCCCTATTGTTCACTTAGCCCCCGGCCACTGGTGCTCTCGTCTGAGCTATGGCCATCTACAAGACTGAGGAGGAAATGGCTGATGTGCAGTACTAGCAGCAGCAGAAGCAGACATTGGATTGCCAGGGCACAGCAACTGCACTTGGCACCCCTGCTTGGCTGGGCATTGCAGGCTGGCTGGCATTGATGAAGTAGCGGCAGAGGCCCAGCCAGGGCTTGGTGACTGGCACCCCCGCTTGGCCAGGCATTGCAGGCTTGGGATGTACTCAACCGAACTAAAGAAGCTATATTGCAAATTTAGCAAGTCTTGCCTGGTGGTCAATCTTGTGTTCACCCAGCCCCCAGCTGTCGGCGCACTTTTCAAGCTATGGCCATCTACAAGATTGAGGAGCAAATGGCTGATGTGCATTACCAGCAGCAGCAGACATTGGATTGCCCGAGCACAGAACCCATGGCACAGACAGCAGAGTCGGCATTGGCGTTAGCAGCAGACATTGGATTGCCCGGCAGCAGATCCCTTGGCACAGACAGCATAGGTGGCATTGGCAGAAGCAGCAACAGACATTGGATTGCTGGAGCACAGAACCCGTGGCACAGACAGCATAGGTGACATTGGCAGCAGTAGCAGCTGCAGCAGACTTTGGATTGCCGGGGCACAGAACCTGTGGCACAGACAGCATAGGTGGCATTGACAGCAGCAAGAGACATTGGATTGCCCGGCAGCAGAACCCTTGACACAGACACCATAGGCGGCATTGGCAGCAGACATTGTATTGCCAGGGCACAGAACCCTTGGCACAGACTGCATATGTGGCATTGGCAGCAGCAGCAGACACAGAATTGCTAGGGCACAGAACCCGTGGCACAGACAGCATAGGCAGAATCAGCAGCCTTGGGATTGCTAGGGCACAGAACCCTTGGCACAGACAGCATAGGTGACATTGGCAGCAACAGCAGACATTGGATTGCCCGGCAGCAGAACCCTTGGCACAGACAGCATTGACAGCAGCTGCAGGCATTGGATTGACTGGGCTCAGAACCCTTGGCACAGCACAGACAGAAGCAGGAGCAGGATTTGCCTGTGCACAGCACTCATGGAGCCAGGATGGTAGGATTTGCCAGGGAAGAGCTCCCATACAGCAGGAGATGGCAGCAGCAGGATTTCATGGGCACATTTGGATTGGCCAGGGCAGAGCACACATGGACCAACAGACAGCAGCAGGATTACCAGGCTAGTGGGGCACATCACCCAGGGTTTCCAGGGTAGGCAGACAGGCCCCTTGGCATGAGAGGCAGGCAGGCTGGCCAGGGCAGTGCATCAGCTTTGCTCACAGGGTGGGCAGACAGGCACTTTTGCATGAACATGGGAAGGTAAACTGAGGCAGGCTTTGATCTTAGCCTTCTGGGCTGGCAGGTGGGCAGACAAGCAGCATGGCATGAGAGGCAGGCAGACTGAGGCAGGGTTCAAGCTTTGCCCACAGGATGGGCAGGCAGGCAGCGTGGCATTAGAGACAGTATAGAAGGGAGGCTGAGACCTTGGAAGGGCACTCAGATAGGCTGGCAAAGAATGTGGAGAGAGAGAGAGAGAGAGACAGTCACATAGGTGGGCCGAGATCGTTTAGCCAGAGACCGGCTGGCAGGGTTACATTTTCCCAATGCCACCCTGTGTCATGAGGTCAATCAGTCAGATAAGCCGGTCGAGGCCATCTGTAGGGGTGGGACACCGGGGAGAATACCGGATACCAGATGTACCAGTATCGAATCTCCTGGTATCGGCATACCGGATTTTTAACACTGGCCACGGTACCGGACTTTTTACACTGTGGCTATTGACTTTAATGGTATCAGATTAAGCTGATACACTCAAATACTGGCAATATTGGATCTCGCGAGAACCGGAATTCCCACCCCTACCATCTAGTATGAGAGAGAGAGAGAGAGAGGTGCAGGGTGGGTGCCAGCCATTGGAGGGACAGCACCTCATCACAGCAGCAGCATCCCAGATTGAGGAGGCGACCCATCCCAAGACAGGCCCTGGAATGGGATGGCGTGTGCCACTGCACCATCAACCCATGTCCAGGGGCAGTTTGGGTAATCCCAGCAGCGGAAGGTTCACCTTCAGGAACAGCAACTGCTCCACCAACCTGACCCCCCAGTCTCAGGCGGTTCTGAGAGCAAATGTCCCCCACCATGGAGAACACCCACTTGCTGGGGACACTGATTGGTGGGTAGAGCAAGAGACCTTTGGCCACTTTGGACAGGGCTGGTCTTGCCGGCGCAGTAGGTCAAGGGAACGCTGCTGGAATTGTTCATGGCTCCTCCTCCAGGTAGGTCTCCAGCTAGGGCTGGGACACCAGGCAGAATACCGGTTACCAGTTTTACCGGTTCTAAAAAAAACGGATTCCCGGATTGCACACGGTATACCGGTACCGGATTTATTCCATTGATTTCAATGGGGAACTGTCCCCATTGAAATCAATGGAATAAAAAAAAAATCCTCCCCCCTCCTCCTCCCAGGCTGTGCGGGTGGAAGGGGGGGCACCCCCCAACCACCCTGCCCAGCCTGGATTTAAAAAACTTTTTTTTTTTTTTAAGTCCCAAGTGTGGGCTCCAGGCCGCCGCTGGCGACCCGGAGCCTGTACCAGCATCCAGCAGCAGGTAATTACCAGTACTAGGGTGATTCCTGGGGTGGGTGGGGGGTTTAGCACCCCCCCACCCCAGGGATCACCCTACCTCCCCACCCAGGAATCGCCTACCTTGCTCTCCGGGTGGCGGCGGTGGCGGCGGTCTGGCTCCGGCGGCTTCAGCGCTGGCTGTGGCTGCTGACTTCAGCGTTACTAGGCCTTCCGGTGAAACCCAGAAGTTCACCGGAAGGCCTAGTAGTGCTGAAGCCGGCAGCCACAACCAGCGCTGAAGCCGGACTGCCACCGCCGCCCGGAGCGCAAGGTAGGCGATCCCTGGGTGGGGAGGTAGG
>QEPC01011131.1:5670797-5692866 GCA_003113815.1 Sphenodon punctatus
AATCAGCAGATCGTCCAGGTAGGGGTGGATTTTTATCCCTTCTCCCCTGAGTTTTGCTATTAGTGGGATCAGCACTTTCGTGAATGTTCTGGGCGAGGTTGCTAGACCAAATGGGAGGGCCGTGTATTGCCAGTGCTCCTGCATATACTGGAACCTCAGCCATTTTCTGTGTGAAGGCAGGATCGGGACATGGAGATATGCTTCTTTTAGATCTAGTTATGTTAGCCATTCTTTTGGTTTTAGGGCGGTTCTGATGGAATAGAGTGTCTCCATTTTGAATTTTCTTGCCCGGACACACCTGTTTAATCTTTTCAGATCGAGAACTGCTCGCCACTCGTCTGATTTCTTCGGTACCAGGAATAAGATGGAATATAATCCTTGCCCCTGCTCTTGTAATGGTACCTGCTCTATTGCTCCTATGTCCCTTAACCTGTAAATTTCATCTAGCATGGCTTGGTGTTTCTTGGGGTTGCTTGATTTTGGAGAGGAAATGAAGAAGCCTTTTGGGTATTGGGAGAATTCTATCGAGTATCCCCTTTGTATTGTTTCTAAGACCCATAGGTCTGATGTTGCCCTTTGCGAACCTTTGGAGCCTTCCCCCTAAACCCTGTTGACTTGGATGGTAAAACAGGTAGTCATGCGTCTGACTTGGGTCTGCTTGCTCCTTGGGAGTTTTTTGATCGTGTGCCTTGTCCCTTCTGTCTGCTCCAGATGGATTTATACTTCTGTTGTCTGCCCCTAGGAGGGTAGAAGGGTTTTCTGTTCCCTGCTTGAGCTTGGCGTTGGTTGAAGGGCCGAAAATTCCTTCTAGGTTGTCCTATGCTCTGCAGAGTCTGTTTTTTGTTTTTATCTGCTGCCTCGGTTAGGACTTTATCCAAACACACCCCAAATAGCTTCTCCCCCTGTAAGGGGCCTCCTACCAAGGTGTTCTTGGCCGTATTGTCCCCTTTCCAGGATCGTAGTCAGAGTCGGTGGCATGCCGCTACATTAGATGCTACTGCTCTCGCGGACCACCTCAGCATGTCTGTGGATGAATCCGCTATGAAGGAGTGTGCTAGTTGTATTCTGGTTAACAGAATTCTAGTCATTTTTTCCTGATACCTTCGGGTCTCTGGCTCTCTTGATCCACGTCATGAGAGCTCTCGAGAAGTAGGAGGTTACTACAGCCATCCTCATTACTGCGGCTGATTCCTCAAAATTACGCCTGAGGTTGGCCTTGATCCCCTTGTCTGTGGGGTGCCTCGGGTAACATTCCCCTTCAGTCGGAAATACAGAGTTCCTAGCCAGCGAGGCCGCTGCCGCATCCACCTTGGGGATAGATAGGAGTGGTTCTTTATTCTTTCGAAGGGAATAAAGAGACAGTAAGGTTTTATTCATTTTGAAAAGCTTGTTAGGTTGCTGCCGCTCCTTTTTAATTATTTTTTCGTATGCTTTGTCTAGGATGACCCCCTTATCCTTGGCGCTGGCTCGAGGAATATATTGCCTCGCCTCCTCCTCTTCCTCCTCTGAGGCCTGCGAAGAGGCCTGCTTGACCTTCTTCTGTTGAAGATGCAGGGCTCTAGTAATCTGGTTTAGGGCTTCGCCCCTGTATCTCATTGGGAACGGTCTGTCTGGGTCCCCAGACATTTGTCCCTCCAGTTCCTCTATTTCACCTTCCTCCATCGAAGAGCCTTCTTTCTCCCCTTCCGAGATTATATCCTCCACATCTTGCCCCTCTATCTCCAGTTCCTCCTCTGGATTACCGGATGCTTGGGAGGCCTCCTCCCCGCCTCTGGTGGCCCTGGCCCCCACCATCTCTCCCTCAGATGATACTGAGGCTACTTCCTCCTCTTCCTCAGCCGAGGAAGTGGGAGAGTTGAGGAGTCCCACTGATCTTTTGTGGGTTCTCCCCTTTCTGGGGGCCTTCCCCTTTCCTGCTTCCTTAGATTGGCCCTTAAACTTTTTCCTCCCCTTCTCTCTGGGGGGTGATCTTTTCCTCTTTAGCTCTGCTAAAATTTCTTTTAGTACCTCCATATGCAGGTCCTGGGGTTGGGGAGCCGGGGGGCTTACCACTCGGTTTTGCTGAGCTTCAGCAGCTGCCGCTCTTGTCTTTCTTGCCGCCATCTGGGCCTCAAAGGGTTACTGGGGCTCCGAGCTACACTCCCTTCTAGCACTGCCATTTGCCTACTGCGGTGTAGGGGCTGTGCGCTCCAGGGAGTATTCTGGTGTCACGTGCGGTCAGACTGCTCTCCCATTGGTTGCCCTTTAGCCCAGCCCTCCCCCTCCCAATCTGCGCTTGATGCTTCACCTGTTTTTTCCCGCCGGCACCACGCTGCTCGGGAGTGAGGTGAGGAGGATGAGGGAGCGTTTCTTGCATGCACAGAGGGTCTGCCCCTCAGAGCCACCGTTGGGTGGGGACTGACTCCGATTGTCAGAGCTCCCTCTGGCACTGCCGGTATTCCGGGGGGGGGGGAGGAGTTGTGAATAGAGCTCCTGTTGCTCTCTCTCCCCCACCCCGGGTGCTCTTCCCTCGGTACGGTACGGGCACGTCGCGAGACCGGTTGCCCCAGTATCCGGGGCTTGTTGTCCCCGTTTGCACCCAGGTCCCTTAGAGTCTGAGTTCTCTCGGGGTAGTTTCCACCCCCCCTTCTTGATAGCGGGAAGAGCTGTCCACTATGCTCTGTAGCTAGCCCCAGAACTGGGTGCTACGCCCGCTCTTCGGGGTCTCCCTGCCTGCAGGAGAAGGATCACCCCGGACTAGCTCATTAACCCCCTTCCCTGAGGTTGGAGCGGGAAAGGGGCGGTGAACAGTGGGAGGAATTTCTCCTCCCCTGGCACCTGGAGCTTCTTTAAAGCTGCCCGTCATTCATCCCAGATTTCTCCTGGAGGCAGCTAGCCTGCATCCTACCTGCGTGAAGGCAGACAATCAACTGGGGATGGAAGGATAATCCCCGCAGTGGCAACACAAAGATTGTATGTCTGCCTCCTACTGGTAGTGACGGGGATATACCCTACTGTGATAGCTGGCCGTCCAGGAGGAACCACAGGGAGAATGCACAGCACTAGATAATTACTGCCACTATATAAACAACAATAATAATTTAGAGCAGGGCTGTCCAACTTCTCAGTGACTATGGGCTGGACAACCTCATGGCAATTGACTCAGGGTACAAAATTTGCAAGCACCTAGGAACCATTGGCCCCCAGAAAACTGAGGCTGGCGACTGGTTCAGTGGTGTAGTGGGGCAAGAATGGTTTAATATCAGGATAAAGTTATCCTGAATTTTATTTTATTTTTTGGTCTGGAGTTCGATCTGAAATTTCATGCCCTGAATTCACTGATGGGTTGGGATTGTAGAAAACCTCTCATTGTGTGACCAGGATCTGTTGTTGTTTTGATAGAGAAGAGGTAGCCTAGTCAAGCCCTGGTTGAATTTATAAAAACAAATTGTGAGACTTAAGCAAGCAGGGTTTCGGGGTGTTCTTGTATGTCATCATTCTGAACTGTCTATAATCCTGCATCTAAGCAGAGGGTTGGACTAGGTGACACTCCAAGTACATGCCATTCTAAAATTTGATGACTGCAGGCAGGATGAAAACCACCAGTTGGACAGCCTTGAGCTAGAAGAATGAATTGTATTTTTTTTATTCCCCCAGCCCCCCCATAAGAAAGATTTGTAAGTGGAATCTACAGTCCTTTAAAAAAGAGCTAATGGCAAAACTCTTGTTGACTTCACTAGAGTTATAATTCCACCCTGCAGTACTACTGATCCCCGGACCTTTCTTTCCCTTCTCTGGGATAAACCTGTGCTGAGGGTGGATATGAGGAGACTGAAAGCGGCCAGTGCCAAGTTAGTGCTGCTGTCACTTCTTGCTGGAACCAGAGCTTTTAAGTTCCTGAACAGGAGAGAAAGACTTATGAGCCAACAAAGCAGAGCCATATGGTTTTCTAAATCCAGTCAGGGTCTTTCTGAATATTACATTCACTTGATTTAATTCTGTCTCTGTCATTCTCCTCCCTCCTTCTCAATGCATCCTTCTGAAATTTTCTCCCCAGTTGGTTGGAAAAGAGGTTTGCTGACTTAATCAGAGCCTAAAATGGACCAGATGGCACTGTGTACAGGTACGGCTTGTGTGAACTCGGTTTGAGCATAGGAGATTATTATTAATTTAGTATTATTATTATTTTATTTATATCCTGCCCTTCCCTGAAGAATCGGGGTGGATTACAAAAAAAATATATAGACTACAATATAAAGACATTTAAAATACAATCCCCCCCAAACCCAAACCCACTCCCACCCTCCAATGACTTCCCACCTAATCCCTCTCCCTATCCCCCAACCCATCCTCCACCTCCACTCCCCCATTCCAACCCACCCTACCTGTCTCCTCCTCCAAAGACCTGGCAGAACAACCAGGTGTTACACTGCCACCGGAAGTAGAGCAGATCTGGGCAGAGATGAATTACTGTTGGAAGGGAGTTCCACAGCAATGGAGTGGCCACCAAGAATGCCTTTCTCATGATGGCCATGCATCTACAATACAGGACCTCCAAGAGGGCACCCCCAGCCAACTGCAGAGGCCATCCCAAGGTCCAGGGGATGAGGCGATCTCTCAGATAAGTGGGACCCAGACCATTTAGGGCTTATAGGTTAACACCAGCATCTTGAATTGGGCCTGGAGGGGTTGCAGTGCCCTCCCACAGAGCCCCCCTGATTGGTTGTGGGAGGCAGAAGACATCGAGCAAACAGTGCCATGAGTGCTGGGCCCTGCTTGTTCTGCTCATTGGCCAATGATACATCCATCAGATACTGCTGAGCTGCTCGCCCCTCCCAACGCAGGCACAGTTCAGACCCCTCTGACCCTTCTAGCTATCGTCCTGTCTCACTCCTTCCTTTTGCTTCCAAGCTGCTTGAACGTGTTGTCTACTCCCGCTGCCTTGACTTCTTATCCTCCAACTCCTCCCTTGACCCCCTCCAATCTGGCTTCCGCCCCCTTCATTCTACTGAAACTGCTCTCGCTAAGATCACCAACGATCTTCTGGTGGCTAAATCTAAACGTCTCTATTCCATTCTTGTCCTCCTTGATCTCTCTGCTGCCTTCGATACTGTTGACCACTCACTCTTGCTGGATTCCCTTCACTCCCTTGGCTTTTGTGGCTCTGTCCATAACTGGTTCTCCTCCTACCTCTCTGACCGCTCCTTTAATGTGTCTCTCTCCAACTCCGCCTCCTCCTCCTTCCCCCTCTCAGTTGGTGTTCCTCAAGGCTCTGTTCTTGGCCCTCTCCTCTTCTCGATCTATACCTCATCCTTAGGCAAACTCATTGCCTCCCATGGCTTCCAATACCACCTCTATGCTGATGACACTCAACTCTATCTCTCTACTCCCTCTCTCTCTCCCTCTGTTCAAGCTCGTCTCATCAACTGTCTCTCTGACATCTCTACCTGGATGTCTCAACGTCAACTCAAACTCAACATGGCTAAAACTGAACTCCTTATCTTCCCCCCTCATCCTTCCTCTCCTTCCTCACTGTCAATAACTATTGATGGAGTCACCATCCTGCCTGTCCCCCAAGCCCGTAGCCTAGGCTTCATCTTTGACTCAGCCCTTTCTTTTAAACCCTACATTGACTCTGTTGCTAAATCCTGTCGCTTCTCCCTCCATAACATTGCTAAGATTCGCCCTTTTCTCTCTGTCTCGTCTGCCAAAACTCTTGTTCATGCTCTGGTCATCTCTCGCCTCGATTACTGTAACCTCCTTCTCACTGGCCTTCCCCGGTCTCACCTTTCTCCCCTCATCTCTGTCCAAAACTCTGCTGCCAGGGTCATCTACCTCGCCAGTCGCTTCGACCATGTGCAGCCCCTCCTCTCTTCGCTTCACTGGCTTCCCCTTCCTGAACGAATCCTGCACAAGCTCCTAGTCTTCACCTATAAAGCTCTTCACAACCTTGCTCCCCCCTACCTCTCTGCACTTATCGCCCTCCATACTCCAGCCCGTGCACTTCGCTCCTCCTCTGTCCCTTCTCTCACCCTTCCACGCCTTCCCTGCTCCCCTAAGCGCCTTCGTCCCTTCTCACTTGCTGCCCCCCATGCCTGGAACTCCCTCCCTGTCCACATCCGCCTTGCCCCCTCCCTTCATACCTTCAAATCTCTCCTTAAAACTCACCTCTTTCGCTCTGCTCTGTCTGACTCTTTATCCTGCTGAGCCACTATTCCTATACCTACGATCGGTTTACCCTTATCCTTGCAACATGGACCTGCCTGCTGTCATTCTCATCGTAACCAAGCCAAGTACGTGCACTTGAGACCTCGCATCTTCATGAATGTTAGACCCCTTGTCTTTCCCTCTGTTCCCCTTCCTAAGTCTCTCCCCCAGCTCCTGTCTCTCAGATTGTAAGCCCTAGGGGCAGGGACCGTGTCTATTTTATTACTTTGTAAAGTGCCAGGTACACTGCTGGCGCTATATAAATGTTTGTTAATAATAATAATAAATAAAGTTCAAGAGTTCAACCGTGTTTAGGATTCCGAGATGTCTGCTCCCTCTTCCCCTCTCTATATTTTTCCTCCAAAACCCAACTGCCACAGCACTAATAATGACAACAATAACATTACCATTTTTGGTATCGTTATTCTCGGTTGTAGTTTTCATTATCATTATTCCCAGTTGACGTTTTCGTTATTGCAATAACGAAAATGACATGCACACCCCTACGGGCGCCCAGAAGCCCCAAATCCCTTGGCACAGCTTGCAACCCACAGACAGCACAGGAACAAAAGGGGAAGGCAGCAGAGAGTCTGAGAACACAAAAGCTATATCAGGGGACCAAAGCAGCACCACTCCCATGCTCGACAGACAGTACACTCCAAAGCGTACATGGCTCCAACTATAGAATACATCGCGTGAGAACAGACATAATGCTAACTCCACCATAACAACATTGTAATACCACCAGAAGATGTGCAATGCATGGTGCAGAACTATGCACAGGGCACCTGCACAATCCCACAATATGCAGTAGAAAAGTCAACGCGGTGTCTCAGTGATCCCAAAGTGGAGCTTGCTTCATGTGTGGCAATACATACATCTGCTGCACAGAGAGGTTCACTCCAAGTGGCAGGGATGTTGGGCTGGAGGCAAGGAACAAGGCCTAGAATGACCCACACAAGCAGCCCACAGTGCACTGACAGGGGCTACGGGATCGGCCAATCTGGGACTGCACAGATAAGAGAACAGCATAACAAGGATGGGAGGAATATATATTTTTTATATCTATTTAGATAATTATATATCGTTTTATATTGTTATCTGCCCCAAGGCACCATTGGTGAGAGGGTGCCATGTATAAAAAGAAAATAAGTAAGGGATAAGAAAATAAATACATATTAGCAGCCCCTGGACAACCACCACCAACACCTTCTTCCCTCCTGCTCCCCCCGGCTGAGGAGAGAGCATCACTTTCTGCAGGAATGATAACACGGACAGTGCTGTTTATAACAAAACAAACAAGCAAGCAGCTGGACATAAATTAGGGATGCCTCCCCCAGGCCCATATCCACTGAGTGCTCTGGGCCTGGAAGAGGTCGTGAAGTTGCCTCCTGATGTCCAGGATGACAGCCATCAGCTTCTGCCACTCCTGGGCCCTCTCCTGCAGGAACGCTCACACCAAAAAAGAGAGAGATCCCAATGAAGCATGACCCCCTCAGCACACAGGGAGAGTGATATGAAAGCACAAAGTGTGGTAACTCATGGGCCTCCCTATAACTGTGGCTTCCTTCACAGAAGTTGGCTGCAGGTCCTGGGCTATCTCTGCGAGGTTTTGCAGCCCAAGAACAACAGCATCTGTGATATGAAGAACACACATGCCCTTGACACATGTCCTAGATTTATTTATTTATTAAAATGTTTTTACCCTGCCCCTCCTGCTCCAGGTTGATGGGGGTAGATGCACAGAACACACCCTCACATGGTCCATACTAGCATCCCCGAGTACCCATAGGTAGCTCCAGAGAGTGAGGGCCAGCCAATCTATGATCATTACTGCACCTGCCCCATAATGGAGCAAAACAAAGGTGCAGTGGCAGCTGGTGGGTTCCAAGGCTGGTGGGGTACAGGGTGGGGCCAGCCCAATGGTAGGCAGATCCTAGCCAACCCAAATTTTGAAGTTAATATGAAAGTGTACAGCCTCAGTTGCCTACGTTCAAAAAAATCTCTAAAAATGGGAAAGGGTGTGTCTCTTCCTGTGCTCCCCTCACACTTGTCCTTAGATTGTAAGCCCACTGGGCCAGGGACCTGTCTCCCAACAACTGTAAAGCACCAGTCAGCTACACTGCTGGTGCTATATAAATGTTTAATAATAATATGCAATAAATTAAGAAAACCACACTGAATACAGATCTCGGACTCAAGGCAAGGGTTTATTAACCAAACACACCACAGAGTATTAACCAAACACAGTCACACCCTCACCCAAACACAACCTAAACCACAACCAAAGACACCCACATACAAACTAGCCAAGAACTCAAACATCAAACTCTGTTCCTCCCAGGTCCTTTAACTCACCAGCCAAGAACCTCAAAGGGTTTCCCATGCAATCCATACACAAACACTCATACAGGTCTATCGCTTGTACAGCAAAGGCACCTGACTGTCTTTGAGATGTGTGAACAGTTCAGTTGTCCTGTGGTTGAAGTCGGGTATTATTCGTTGGATCAACCTTTTTTCTATTGACAATATTGCCAATGCGTTCACTCTTTCTGAGGTCATCATGTTCCTCAGGAAAGTTTTTATTCTCTGTAGAGCTGAGAAAGACTGTTCCGATTCCACGGTTGTCATTGGTGTTGTGATGACAATTCTCACCAGATTCAAAGTTTCAGCAAAGCTGTCCTGCAAAATGTTGTCCAACAATGTATGAAGTAGCTCCGAGGCATCCTTCTTACCATGTAGGTCTTTCTTCTCATACAAGACAGAAAGCTCTGTCCTCAGTCTGTCTTTGTGTAGCATAGGGTGGGCATGCACTGTTTTGTTCAATTATCATGTTGGAAAGCATTCATTGTGCGCTGCAAAAAGAGCCCCTTGTAATGATGTTGCGCTCACTAGGTGCTTTGTAAACGCAAATTCTTCCTTCGTATGTGAAATTATGATATCTCAAACTTCCACTGCAATTTGATCCAGGCTGTCTAAAGTGCTACCTCTTGGGAGCTGGGACTGCCTTGGCAATTTGGAGCATAGATCCTTAATAGGATCACTCTATTGATGCTCCTGACAAACTCTGTAGTAAATGTCTGAACTACAGAATCAATCTCGCTCTTTTGCAGTTGATCACAAAGCACCTTAACATGACACATTATTTTATGGAATAAAAACAGGACATAAAGCAACTCCCTATCCTCTACCAACTTTCTAGCAAATCCCTATGCCTCACAGGTTGCACTGACATCAAAATTACCACTTCTTATGTGGTCGAAGCACTCAATCAGATCCTCTCGGTGTTCATAAAATACATTTACTTTTGTAACGTTAAAGTTCCAGCGCATGGCAGGTGCTCTGGGGAGCCTTCTCTTTACCATCATATCCAGAACTGCTTTCCTTTTTTTTTTTTTTTTTCAGATAATGAAAAAAAGACTGTTAATCCACCCAAATCTGCAAAACATACTTTAACCATCTTTATTTGGGGCACAGCTTGTTGCATTATGAGATTTCACAATGAGTATTTGAGTATATGTCCTGTATCCACTTTTGGACCCCCCCCCCCCATGCATCACGCTCACACCATCATAGCTCTGAGCAATCACTTTCTGTTTATCAGTGTCCTGTGGGAAAACAGTATTCAACTACTGCAGCAATGCTGTGGCAATGGTTCTGCATGAAAGTCTTGCAACTGTGTAAAACTAAAAAAAATGCTCTACAGCGGAGCCTCTGCCATCAATGTACCGATAAAGGAGTACAGACTGGCAGTGAGTTGACACATCTGTTGTGTAATCAGCCTGAATAGCCACATATTCAGTGCTCTTTAACTCCTCGATAATGAAATTCCTGGCCACTGTGAGCATGCAGTCTAGGAGTTCATTTTGGATTGTTTTGGAAGTGCTTTTGAAAACTGTGGCAGGTTTCTGCAATGGAGAAGCATTTGAATTGATGCTGCCAATCAGATCAGCCAAGGCTCTAAACACTCCTGGGTTCAAGGAGCCCTCCACCTCATCATGGCCACACACTGCCAACTCAAGAATACCACAGAACTGAGTACAATCAACTATTTTGGAAAGAATGTACCAGTTGTTGTCAACTTCTTCATTGTGCTTTCCAACACTCACAAGGTAACCTTCATCCAGTTGTGCCACTATGTTGGTTTTACCAAATGCTGCAAGCTGGAAACAGTTGTCAATATGACCTTTGCATTCATCATGGTGCTTTATCTTCTTAGCTAGTTGCTTTAAATTCTTCACTCCAGTCTTGGTCCATGCTGCTTCACCACTGAACAGCAAGCATGGAAAACAAAACAATACAGTCTCGAAACACTGCCGCATAGCCACTTCTTCTCATACCACGCTGTGCTGAACCGGCATGTGTAAAGCTTACAAAAGCTGTGTGAAAACAGCATACAAGAGCACACAAGAGTACGCAATGTGTGAAAACAGCATACAAGAGCATACAAGAGCACACAGCATACAAGAGCTGTGTGAAAACAGCTTTTCCAGCAGTGAATCCACAGTGTTCATTTTTAGTGACTTGCTCTTTGATGCTTTTGTCCTGCAAAATAAGAGAAGATTTTAGGCAATTGTATGGCAGTGAGCTTTGAGCCATGATTATGCACTCAACTACAATGGGTGCAAAGACAAGTCCTGAATGAAGGCATAATATGTTACATACACACCTTTCCCCCTTGCAAATTATATGCAGAGTTGTGATGCACACAACATGCCAGGCAAGCAGCAACTGAAGTTGAGAGAGAACACTCTGGAGAGAATTCATAATAGTACATTCCAACTTACAGCAATGTCTCTTGGCACCCTCCTCAGCGTGTACTCTTCTGTTAGAGTGATAATGATACCATGTCATTATCTGTTCTTCAGCCAAGTCCCTTGGAACTAGGTTAGCAATTCCTTGGCAACAGTGGCTCTTGCTCCTTCTCCTCACATAGATAAACAGAAAGGTCAGTTTGTCTCTGAGAAGTCATGACCACCACACAGTAGAAGTGGCACAATGAATCCCCCACTTCTGATGGCTGCTTTTTGGAAAACACCACAAATTGTATCAGTAAATCTGTAAACTTACCCCACACACACACACTTTTCCTTACCCCACCCCACCATGGGAAAAGAAGTTACCTGCTTCTGCAGGTGATCTTCAGAAACAGAAACAGTTGGATTGATACCTTTCTGTATGAGTAGTTGTCCGCTGTTGTAGATTCTACCAGGGGCGTAGCTACCATTGGGACATTCATCCTAGGGCCTGTACTGGCTGGGGACCCAATATCCAAGGTAGCTAAGCCATCCTTCCCTCCCCCCCTTTTTTTCTAGTTTTTAAATTGCCACCTGAGTTGTCTGGGGGCCCTTCCGACTGTTGCGTGGGCCCCTTCCCCCTCCCTGCCCATGTTTCAAATGCAAGCAGAGAGGGGCCCCATGCAGCAGTCTGCATCAGGCCAGGTCACACTCACAAGCCTCACAGCTCGGCTCACCCCCCGGTGCCATGTCGTGGAGGAGGAGTCCTGCCCACGGACCTGGTCTGGCTCGAGGGAGGCCCAGCCTGAACAGGAAGGTCCCCAGCAGTGGCTCCACTCAGTAACTGAGTGGAAACGCCACCAAGAGCCGCAAGGGACAGAGTGCACTGTGGGCCCAGCTCTGGGCCCAGAAGCAGGCCACCAGCAGCACTATGCAGACTCTGCAGAGAGCAAGTGAGTTCCAAGTACCAGCAGCCCAGCACCCCTAGAATGGCCAAGCTCAGAGGCACCCCTAGGCTGGCCAGCGGCTTCACCACCAGCAGGAAAAAGAGTGGCAGCGGGGTCCACAGACATATTTTATCCCTGGGCCCATCCGAAGCCAACTATACCCCTGGATTCTACATAAATTTGAGAGAGGAAGTTAGATTGATAAAATGCTTGAGCCCCAGTAGCACATACTTATGAAAACCTACTCATCTCTTCAAAAGCTGGAAATGCTGTCAAACCCCTTAAAATATTTTACAACTACAGAATGGTGAGAAATATTTTGCAGGTGTTAACAGCAAGCAGTTCCTTAAGTTTATGAAGAAAATAGAATTGGGGAAGGGTTTTGAAGAAACTCCTCCACCAGGGGTGGATTGGGAAATCAAAGTGACCCGGGAAAATGGGCCAAGGGGGCGTGGCTTGGGGCCGTGGCTTGGGGCAGGCAGAGTGCACCAGATTTGGGGCCTATCAGAGCTGAGTCCCCAGACTCAGAGCCTCAGCAGCCTGGCAGGGGTGAGTGGGAGGTTATGGGGGGCTGCCAGGGGGGAGACTGTCACTGGTGGATGGTACTGGCCCTCATTTCAGTGCTCTGGCTTCCCAAATCACTCCATTTCAGTGGTCAGTGGCCCCCAACCGAAAATCACTCTGTCCCTTGCTATGCATCCTACAGTAAGGCTTCTTCATTCCTACACCAGCTGCAATAGTATTCCACAGGCCCTGTGTTTAGCTTAGCAAAAAAAAAACTAAGAGGAGAATTGATACCAGACTTCCAATATCTACATTATTGAATATTAAGGCGTCACTCCTTGCACCTGTAGTAATGCTGCACTGGACCACAATTAAGGAACAGCCTTAAAGGAATGCACCCTTTCTGCTAATGCACATCTGCCTTCTCATACAACTCCCCTGCGACAGCTGAGCCTCTTGACAAGGAGGCGGCCCTCCTCAGACTACGATTTCTAAATTTATAAACTGGCCTCCTCACACGCCCCTACAGCCAGTCCTTCATCCACTAGTACCAGGGCTTCTCTCAACAATGGTGGGTCCCTTAGTTCAAGATAGCATATCAATAGTATGGTTCTGTCAAATCAGGATTTTGGATTCCTCCTTAAGGCGGCCTGGGAATCTAGTAGTTCTTGGAGAGCCCAGTCTTTTTTCAGTGAAGCAAGACAGTCTTGCTTTCCTGGAGATTTTAGGGTTTCCCAACCCTGTCCCATCTGGATGTTGGAGTTGGATTCCCCATTAAGAAGGCCTGGGAATTGAGTCATTTCTGGAGTGCCCTTGACTGGAGATGTTTTCCTGGATTGTTTCACTGGAGATGTTTGTGCTTCCTAGGCCTGTCTCATCTGGGTGTTGGATTCCTGCTTAAGAAGGACAAGGAATCTACACGTTACTGGAGGATCCCTGTTAGTCGATATTTGCTGAAGGCCGGTGGGTAATTGCCCAGGCAATTTGGGTCCAGTATGTTAGCTACAAAAAACAGTCCTTATGAACTGGGTTACTGACGTGGATGTGCCTTCCAGTGTCAGCAACCTTAAACAACAACCTTCTCCCTCTCAACAACACCCTGGCTCTGGTCGAAGAGGGGGACATGCCCAATTCTGGGCGTGAGTAAGGAGGTAGGTGCTCTTCAGCCAGCAAACAGCGCATGTCCTTTCTGCCTTTCAGAACATACCTCTCCCAGGGTCATGATCCCCAGTGTGTGCTGTGCCCGCATGACACTGGATATCACTTCCCCATCCCTTAAGGCTGGGTCTGGGCTTCTTATCCCTGGAAGTCTTGCTTCCCTGAAAATGTTCGGGCTTCCTAGCCACAGCAGTCTTGCTTCCCCTGAGATGTGCTTCCTTCAGCTCCATGTCAACAAATGCTGCTCTCTTTTTCAAGGATTATTCAGATATAGCTCCCAGCGTAACAGTGTACTTGTATCAGATACTTTATTAATGATGGCATCAGGGTCCAAACGTTGTAGAACGTCTTTTTCCATGCCCATCAAAAGAAACTAATCCAATTGCTCAGCACTCAGAGTACGCCTTAGCCTGTTCTTGATAAATTTGAGTGTCGAGAAACCTCTTTCACATGCAACCTGAGTTGTTGAAAGAGTTAGGAGGCATTTGTATGCCAGACCTATATTTTTGTGTGCATCAGTGTACAGGTTGTACTGCTCCAAAGTACAGTAAACACATACTGCGCAGTTTTGGCATCATTTGCACACTGACTGTTTCTCACATGTTGGTATTCTCAACATTCTCCTCTTCTTTCCTCAAGGTGTATCCTCAGGTAGCGATGTTTTCAGCCTCTCCAAGTTAGCTGCCAAATTCATAAGCTGCCAATTGCAACTTCTCCTTGGTTACTTCCTTGTCAAACTTCACAAGTGCGTCACTCAGCCTTAGAAGTGCATCACTATGAGGCAGATATGTCTTCATCTCTCCAAACTTTACAGGAGACAAGCAGACTAGGTCCCTATACAATGCCCCATTTTGGCAAATCTTGTTTAAAGACTTTCTGAAGGACCACTAGCAGAACCAACTTTAAACAGGGAAGTCAGGTTGGCGCACTTTTCCGCTTCTGAGGCCAACAGTCTCTTCTTCTTGTCACAGATTTTTTCAGCCTCACCTTTGAGTTTTCTTTTTCTTTCCATTGGAAAAGGGCGAGTTCCTTTGGAAGCCTCCTGTGATGTTGAAGGCTCCCTGGCAAAACTATCTTCCTCTGTTCCCTGCTGCGTAGCAGAAGGCACCACTACACTGTAGCTTGCCATTACCATGTCTTCACTTCCTTTGGATCCATGCTTTTCCACTGAAGGCCCACCAGAACCAATCTTGAATAGGGAAGTCAGCTTTGCACACTTTGCTGCTTCCAAGGCCAACTGTTTCTTCTTCTTTTCACGTAGGTTTTCAGCCCCACCTTTGAGTTTTCGTTTGCTCTCCACAGAACGTTGCTGTAAGTGGTTTCTCTGTTGAATGTATGTGCACAACATTGCCCTGTTGGCAGGGCAGACCCAGACCCCTCCTCTACTCCTTCTGGAAGGCTTGTCTAGCATGGAGAGTCAAGGAATAAAAATATACTAAGACAGAACTGAAATATTACAGCAAATTACAGAACTGAAAAATTATCGCAAGTACAATACACTGTACAATACATACAGTACAATACTGCATTGTAAAATGCAAAATGCAACAGTACAACAAATAAAATACAAATTACATTACAATAGTACAGAAACATAAAGGAAACACCAACAACAATGTTGTCAGTCAGTCACATCCTCCCCAGGACTGTGCTGCTCTCTTACCTGTTCTTGCTGCTTTGCTTACCTGCTACTGCTGGTGTCTCGAGCTCTGAGGCTGGCCTTGATCCACAACAGGAAAGTTGCTGGGGGGGCATGTGTGGAAATGACCGGTATCACGATTAGGAAGAAGCTATAACATGGCCTCGCTGCAAGCTTCAAAAGTCAAGATACTTGACTTTTGCTCTAACCCAATAGCCCCCACTCCCCTCCAAGAGAACCCAGGTTTCCTTGGGGGGGGGGAACCGGGAGCCAGCTTGGGTCCCAGCCCCCCTCCAGGAGGCCCCAGGAGGCCAGTGATAGCCATTCTGGCTCCCAGCCCCCCCCCCCGGAGGCCCCAAGAGACCAGTGATAGCTTCTCCCCCAGCAGGCCCCAGGCCCTCAGACTTGCACCAGTCACCAGCAGGCCCCATCCCACAAGCCCACAGGTTGTCCCACGGGCCACAGCCAGTCTCCACCAGCCCCCCAAGCAGGTCAGACACCCCCCCAAGCAGGCCATCCGGCCCCCAAGCAAGCCAGGCCCCAGGCCAGCTGGCCCCAGCAGGTGCCCGCACCCCCAAGCATAACCCTAACCCACCCCTGGCCCCCAGCCAGGCCCCACCTACTGCCCCTCACTATGTCCTCGCCGCTGCCATCTCATGGCTTCTCTCCCTCGCCGCTCCTGGTGCTGTTTGGCCTCTGCTCCTGCACTGCCACCGCTGCAAGTCTCCACTCTCCACCACCGTCTGCTTGCAAGTGAGCCGCACGCTGCTGCTGCAGCCTGAAAACCGCTCCACCACCTCCTCGCATGCTCTGGACATGAGTCTTTGCCCTCCCTCCCAGAAGTTGCTTTTATACTTCTGGAAGGGAGCGAGAAGGGGCCAGACCGTGTGAAGGGGGGGGGGGGGAGTCTCAGGCTGGCCCGTTCCAGGTCGTGGCAACCTGGAAAGGGATGGCCTGAGTCCCCCCTCCTGACCCAACCCAACCCAACCTGACGGGGGGTCGGGAGCCCCGGGACCAACATTTATTTTTTTTAGATCAAACACAAAAACAAAACCAAAAAAAGACCGCAGGACCGGCCCTCCCAACTGGCCCGACCCACCGGGAATCCTTCCAGTGGGTTCAATGGCCAATCTGTCCCTGCTCTCCACCCAATCCTCCCTCCTGGCTCCCCTCTAAAAAAGTTAGAAAGCAGAAAATTAGGGTCAGGTGGAAATAAGCAGTCGGACCATTTTAAACAAGAGTAGCCATGGCCAATGGGCACACACAAAATGACCTCTGCACATGCTTGGGAGAGGCAGGGGAAGTAGCAGCACAAAACCAGACAGATCAAGCAAAGCAAGACATTTTAACCCAACCAAACTCAGAGAAACCATTGCACAAGCCCCCAGGTCCCCCCAGCACCCCAAAACCAGAAAGCAGCAGACAATGGGGGGGATGGGGGAGCATTAGCATGAAGATAGGTCCATTAGCAGCTATTAGCCAGACAGGATGAGGGAACAGAACAGGAGCTGGGGGAAAACAACAGGGAATGAATCCCCCATTGTGACCTGTTGGGTGCTTCTCCCAAGCCACCGTGATTGGCCACTGTCAGAGACAGGATGCTGGGCTAGATGCACCCTTGGTCTGACCCAGTATGGCACTTATTCTCTTAAGCAGGAGAGACAATTTAAAACAGCAGTAGTCATTCATGGCCAGGCCAGGGGAGTAGAAGGGAGGAGGCACAAAATGGCCCCGAGTGAGTTTGCACATGCTTGCAAACTGTAAAGGAACTGCCAAAGAAACTCAGAGAAACCATTGCACAAGTCCCCAGGTTCCCCCCAGCATCAAAAAACCAGAAAGCACCAGATAATTAGGGAGAAATCAGCAGTGAGTCTGCACATGCTTGCAAACTGCAAAAGGACTATTTTGAAATGCAGATAAACCATTGCACAAGCCCCCAGGTACTCCCAGAAGCAGTAAGCAGGAGGTGGGGGATCAGCAAAGAGAACATTTTGAAATTTAAAGCTCATGCTGATTAAACTGCCCAATGGGATCCACAACAAAATTGCCCCAATGAATGCCAAGCCAGGCTGAGTTAGGAGACAGGCCAGGGGACAAAATTAAATGTAATCAGTTTGGGTTTTCAGGGGCCCAGGGGCAAGCAAAGGGACTGAGAGACTGACATGGCACCAGGTGAGTCTCTGAAGAATCAGTGTTACCAGTTTCTAAGCAGACTCGGCAGTGTCCAATCGAGTCTGATATCTCTGGTTTGGTACCCCAAAATGCCAGCAACAGCGAGGCACACACTGTGACTGGTGGTTTGTACCACACACAGTGCCAGCAAATCCAGCTCCTCCTCACTACTGCAGAGTGGCCAGAGATTGGCTGGTGCTGAGGCAGGCTCCTCCCTGAGGCTCCTCCCACACAGCCTCCCTCCTTGGGTGTTTGAGACGGGTGGGAATATTACCACCCAACTGCCACCTTTTATTTGGCAGAGTTCCACTCATAGGAACGCAGCCTGAGCATTAGAAGCCCCATCTCCCTGTCCTCAGAGAGAGCCATGGAGCAGCGGGATGGCGCCCGACACATGTGTTCTCTCTCCAGACCTGGATGAATGCAGCATGACAGACCAGCCCCCACAGTGAAGTCTCTACCCCCCATCCTGGGGCTGAAAGTCTGGCTGGCTGTGGCTGGGGAGGGGAGGGTCTGGGAGGAGGAAGGAGCATGTGGTTTTGCTGTGCGGCATGCGCGCTGTGCTACAATGGTACTGCTGATGGCCCCACCTCCCTAATGCAGACAGACCCCCCACCTCACTGGGAAGCTCAGGGAGGGGATGGGGAGTGAGCAGAGTTTTTTGTGCTTCTGTGGCAGCTGCTACCAGGAGAGAGGTGGAAGGAGTGGAGCAAGGAGGTGGTGGTGGTGGCCTCTGTGAGGGAGTGCGAGTCAAATGCATTGTGTCAGCACTGACAGATGGTGTGCATGCACAGAATGTACACAGCAGCAGTGTACTTCTCTCTGCACATGTGCTCGATCTGTAGCGGCTGGGGGTGGCGGCCACCCTGCCGCCCATTTATAGAAACTGCCCCTGCACAGGCGTATCAGGTCATGGCCTAACAGGGACAAAATCAATGCACAGAATATGCTTACCGGGCTGGCCATCTCCTCCTCCATCATTCATAGCTCCTCCATGAGTCTAATGGGGGCTCATGGAGGTGCATGGCCAGGACCACAACCAGGCCATGTGTGGATCATCTCAGTGAGGCTAGGGTGAGAGAAAGGGGCAGGGCATTAACACAGAACAGAGCTGATACACAGCCCACAGGCACAGGAGTAACCCCAATAAAAAGGAACACAGTGGGCTCTCTCAATCCCACCTATGAAGCCCATCCATAGCAGCCATGGTAGATAGGACGGGTGCAGCACTTCAAAAATTCTTACTGGCTACTACGGTGTTATTTAAAGACATCCACAATTTGCAGAGGGCATGAATAAGGTGTTTCCAGAACACTGATCAACAGTCAACACTGATCCTCCACGCTGTATCCACAGTGCAGTCTGTACAGCAACAGCACAACTCACAGATAGTGCAGGGCATGGATGAGATGGTGGGCAATAAGGTGGTTCCACCAGGCCAAGTAGATGGGGCTGCATGTCATGCTGAGCGGGTGTCCCATGTAGCCAGATTCCTGACCACGGACTTGGCTCATGTCATCCATAGCACTCACCAGACCATCCTGATTGAGAGAAGGGCATGGGTCCAGTAGGGGAGGGAGGATTGGTGGGAGACCTTTCTGGCCACCTTGGGGGGCACTTTAGGATGGAGCACTTTAGGATGCCCCAAAGTCTATTAACCTGCTGTAGCAGAGCCCCACTTGATCATGTGGTAAGTGTTTGCAGGATCAGGTCTTGAAAAGACACACACACGGGACTGTAGCATAAAATACAGTTTATTTATCACACGTAGTCATTTCCTACGCTAAGCACCAAGCCTCTGGCCACAGTCCAACCACTAGAACCTAGTCACGACCACAGTCCCATGCTAGCTCTTTGTCAACTCACACAGAGTCCAACAACATCTTTTAAAAAATTATTCTTTAAATTTAAATTTATTATTATTTATTATTGCAATATTCACGTTGCTTGTTTTGCCTACCTTTATCCTGAACCTCCAAATCCTCGATCTTCATTCCCTCCTTGGCCACCAGTAGTCTTCTAATGGTTCCTTTTTGTGGGGTGATGGGAATATCCTTTCACCACCCCCCATTTCGCAATTCACACAGATACACTCACACAGGTAAGATTTATTAAGGGGTCCTCTTAACATAAGGGCTCATTTCCATGGAAGGGAAAAGTAAAGGTTCTTTTATTCATGCCTGAGTCCACTGGGTCACAGGGTTCAGCCCGAAGGCCTAGTCCTAGACCTGGTCAGCGGTTCATTTAATTCATTCACCATTCATGCCAGAGTCCACTGGGTCACAGGGTTCAGCCCGAAGGCCTAGTCCTCAGTAGGGATGGTCAAACAGACTGCAGTTCGGATGTTCAGATGTTCAGTTCAAAACCTGAGTTCGGGTTCAATGGTTCGGTTCAGCCAAATTCAGGTTGGCCGAACTTGGCCGAACAGTCAAAAATAGCGCTATCGAAACCGAAACAAAACCGAAACCTAATTTTTTTTTTGCCCTGAAAAGACGTTTTTCCTGCCCCCAAACTCATCCGAACACGACTGAACTGTTCGGTCATTCAAGAGTTGGGTTCGGACGTCTGAACAGACCAATTTCTGTCCAAATTCCAAACATCTGAACCACGTTCATCCATCCCTAATCCTAAGGTCCAGACCTCTTCCCTTCCAGGGATCCAGGTCATGCAGCCTCTCCAGAAGATGCGTTCTCTTCAGCAGTCAGGAACAAACTGACCCTTCTTCCTCTCTGGCTCTTCTTTATACTCCAAGTCACAACCCTTTTTACATCACTTCCACTTCCTGTGGGGCAGTCATCTTAGTTCAGTCCAGATGCCATCTTAGCGCCTTCTTAAAGGTGTTTTAATCTATTGTGGCACCACTCTCCCACACCTTCCTTGCTTGTATCTTACTGCCACTCCTAGAGAAGGAAACCACCAACATGCGTGATCCCATACCATTGGAAAAGCACATGGCCATAGGTGTTTGGAGGCTGGGGACTCCCAGTTCCACAGTATGGCACAGCAATTTGTGGTGGGAACCGCCACAGTCACCAAGGTCCTTAATGAGGTGTTCATGGCCATGGTTGAAGAACTCAAGGACTGGGTGATCCAGCTGGTTAAGCCCAAGGAGGCGATTGTTGAACCACAATGGGCTTTGCCCACTACATTGGAGACATAGATGGAACGCACATTCCCATAATCCATCCCCCAACAGCAAGGACGATTATCTGAATAGAAAAGCACAGTTCTCAGTCTCCCTGAAAGCTGTCATGGACCACAGAGGCCTCTTCCTGGATGTTTTTCCTGGAGTTTCTGGAAGGGGACATGATGCAAGGATCCTCCGTGCCTCACCATTCTTTGCTAGGATGTACATGGGGGATATTGCTCCAAATATATTCTGGGTTATTGAGGGTGTGGCCATGCATCCTGTTGTTATTGGAGATCCAGCCTATCTGATCACACCGTGGCTAATGAAGGCGTACCCCGATTCCACCAACACCTCCCCAGGTGCTCTTCATTGCCAAAGTGTACTCCATCGGCTGTGTTCTTAAACATGTCTTTGGGGTTCTGAAAATGTGATAGTGCCGACTCTGGAATAGGAATGAATATGATCTGGATTAGGCCCCATGCTTGTAACTGCAGCTTGTATTCTTCACAATATCTGAGAAACTCAGGGGGGTGTCCTGGACTATCGTCTCCCACCTTGTTTTGATGGTGCATATTGCATGTGAACCGGGATGCCCTCTGTTGACACATTTCCTGCATGCAGGGAGTAACCAACTGCTTCCCCAAACACCCTTCATGGTCTGCACCCATATGTAAATATGCTTACTGTAAGCATCCCCCTCCTCTTCTAGAGGTGTCAGGCACTTACCTGGCTGTTGTGGTGTCCATCCATGGTACAGGGGCTTTTCTTTTTTGGGGTTGGGGCCATGGGTGGTATTGGAGCCAGCACACCCACCTCTTCAGCGTGTTTCTTTTAAGGGATTCTGGCAGGGCAAGTATTGTGTGTGGGGAGGTGGGGGGTTGGTTGGTTGGTGGCTGAGTGTTGTGCCTCTCTAGCCCTTGTATGGCCTTTTCTTCGTGGTGGTGGACCTGTCCCTGGTCACATGAGCCTGTGAGGGTGAACACCCATTCCCACCCATCTTCCTGAACAGTGCAACTTCCCGATTGCTACATGCAGGGAGCTGGGTGGGGGTGCATGGGTCAAGGGGGCACATGCCCACCCATCACCTCTTTTACACAGGTGTTTGCATACATGGGGGATGGGTGGATCTGCATAGTAAAATTTCATTTAAAAACAGTCTATTTAACAGTGTGTAGCCAGTAAGGGCATTGATGCCTATAAGGAGAGACTGTAAGAGTGCAAGCAACTGGCCCTTTAAACCATACCCGTTCAGGAGTATACAAAGCAGCAGCTTGCTGGAGAGGATCAATCTGGACCTGGACTCTAAGGAAAGAGGAGCTTCTTGAGGACTGCTGTCTATGCTCCTGATCTCTGTAGAAGAAGAGACATAATTATTATTATTATTATTATTATTAAACATTTATAAAGCCCCAGTTGCAACCTGGCGCTGTACAGAACATACAATCAGATGCGGTCCCTACCTGTGGCTTACAATCTAAGAGACAAGGAGGGGGAGACAAGGAGAGGGGACAGCGGGAGAGACATGGGAGAAGACAAACAAACATTCAGGCGGATGCGAAGTCTCAGGTGCGTGTACTTGGCTTGGTTACAAGGTGGT
>QEPC01011131.1:5708051-5721520 GCA_003113815.1 Sphenodon punctatus
GGGGGGTGTCCCCCCTTCCACTTGTGCAGCCTGAACTGGGGAGGGAAAGTGTATGTGGGGGGGGTTGTGTTGTTTTTTACATTGCAGCCATTCATTTGAATGGCCGCAATGTAAAAAATCCGGTACGGGGGGAATCCGGAAAATGGGCCGGATTACCGGGTTAATCCGATACTGCTGGTACACCAAAATACTGGCAGTATTGAATACCGGATGATCTGGTAGTCCCACCCCTAGTATACAGCCTGCGTTTTTTCCTTTTAAGCTTATCAATATATCTTTGCAATTCCATGAGTTTTCTGATATATATGTGAGCATACATTTGTATTAATCCTAAATATAGAATACAGTATTGTACAGATATTATTTTTGAACTAAGAGATCCGATGGAAAATCTTCAATATAGTATACTTAATATAAAAAAACCTACCAATTAATAATGAATAATCTTAAATCTTGGAATGTTAAACAACACTAATAAGAGAAAGAAAATACTCTCTCATTAACCCACAGATGATTAAAAATGCACTGCATTAATCTGGTATTGTGGAAAAATAGAGTCCAATTAAGTCACAATTGGAAAAAAAAAATGTTATTGATTTGAAAATTACTCCAGTTTTACATAAAAAAATTAATTTTGTTCAAGTATTATTATTTGTGGTACAGAAACAATTCTAACGAAAGAGGTATTTGCGGTCAATAATACCACAACATTCTCAAAGCTACAGTACTGGGTGCTGAGTTGACTGGGGGACTGAATTGAATTTCTGGAGTGAACACGACCCTAGCACCTTAGGCGTGTAGTGCTATCATTTTCCCATTCATTACAATTGGGGTCAAATTTACCCCCAATATCATTTTACCAAAATTTTAAATTTAAAACAAAGATTACAACTTTGGGGGGAGGGGGGGGAGGGAGGATGAACCAACATAGGACAATTGACCCCATTACTGTACATAGGAGTATGAAGTGGTACAGGTTTGCTTTAAAAAAAAAAAAAAACCACTATGATTTTTATTATACCCTTTGGAACTTAATTTACTCCAAAATCCATCTGAGGATTAAGAAACAAAAGACTGATATTGTCATGCTTCAAGAAACCCACTGGACAGAAAAAGAATCTCAAACACTGGTTAAGTAATGGGTTGGTCTAGTAATGACTAGCTCATTTAATAGTAGGTCATGTGGTGTCTTTATTTACATGCATAATGCTCCAATTTGGAATAATCCTTGTTTTAAGATTGGAATACGGGTGTGCAATTCATTTTCGTTATGATAATGAAAATTAAATTTCTCAATTTTGTAACAAAAAAATAATGAAAATAAATTTTCATTTTCGATGATGGGAAAACAAAACACAAATTTCTAGCTATAAAGTTTTGTTTCTTTTCAGTTCTGATGAAATTTTGGGATATTATCTCCAACAGAGGGCACTATGTGTACCAAATTTCAAAAAGATTGGATAAAGGGTACAGAAATTATAAGCAATTAAATGTTGTGATTTTAAGAAAAGCTGCACACACATTCCTGGCTACTACTTCTTTTTCCATCCAATTTACATGACACCTGGGAATACAATGTCCCTCCCAACAATTACTAATCCTGCAAGATTTCAGAAAGATTGGCTAAAGGGTACTGATGTTAAATGCCATTAACTTGAAAATGCATTTCCAGCTGTAACATTTTTATATTCCATCTTGGTTACAAGACATTTGGCAGAAATGTATCCCACACAAGTCCCTATCATCTCTGCCAACTACAGGACAATTTGATAAAGGGACCCAATTTTATAAGCAATCGAAGTTGTCCCCTTAAAGACCATTATTCAGATAAATAGCAGCACATGCAGTGCCAGTCAGAAGCAGGCACCTGGAATGTGATGCTGTGCTGTGGAATTACTCCTGGAGGAGGCTCAGTTGGCTCCCACTCTCCTGCTGTTTTGGCGTGTATGTAAGACCTGGCTGTTCCGTCAGGCTTTTGGCGACGGGTAGGGGTAGGGGTTTCCCCACATTGTATTGTATTTTAAATTGTTTAACATTATTTATTTTTTTTAAAAATAAATAAATATTGAATGTTGTTCACCGCCACCGGCTGCCCTGTGGGCAGGAGGGGCAGGATATAAATTTTAAACAAATAAAAATAAAATAAATGGCAGGGAGACTAGGAGGGAGGATGGGGAGTAACTCAACAGACTGACAGACACATTCACTGGTCAATTACTGCATGCTTCCAGCTTTACAGGACCAATCGGTGGTGGCTTTGAGGCAGGCATAAGGTCATAGAAAGGACATAACTGGGACTTTGGGATAGCATCCCAGAAATCAGGAGACATGCTTTACATATCCATGCTGGCCATTTATCATCACAATCACATTCTGCAGCACTGTGACAGAGGATGTAAGAGAAACTCTATTGGCTCTTTCCTGAACAGATACTTCCAACTTCCCAGTAACAAGTGGGGGGAGAGAGGTTGGGATAGCCACAGCACAGAATGAGGATATTTGGTTGACATTTCTGCTGGCCAATTGGCATCACAAACAGATCTTACACCACAGTGACATGTACGAGAATCCCTGGCATAGGCTCATTCTCTGCATATGCTGTGCAGGCTTATAAAAGTGGGAACTTTTGTCACAACTGTCCAATATTTGGCATAGAAGATCCTGAAGGTGTGAGATACAGGCAACCCTGCCAAATTTCATGTACACTGGTTTGACTACAAAGAAGTTACAGTCAGACACATTTTTAAGTTAATTGGTTTTACCACCAGGACCCTTTATCCAATCCTTCTGAACATTGGCATAATTGGTAAACTTGTGGAGCGATATATACTTGCCAAGTTTCATCCACATTAGATGGGAGACATGGATGTTACAGCCACGAACGTATATGCAGATATTTGCAAAACATAATTCAACTGCTTATAAAATCTAATTCCTTTATCCAATCTTTCTAAATTTTGGTACACATAATGTCTTCCATTGTACCTCCAAATCTCCCCATGTTTCATCTAAAAAAAGTTTTTAAAAAAGTTACAGCCAAAAATATGTGTTCAATTGATATCAATGGAAATTGAAAATGAAAGCAAAAAACAAATTTTTTATATTTACAAACACAAAACCAAAAGATTTAAACAACGATAATAAAAAAACCCAACAAATAATGACATGGGTCCCTGGTACAGACCTCTAGATTGGAAATCAAAAGCTCCTTTGGAGAAAATTGATGAATGTATATAAGGCCTCTTCTATGGGGAGATCATATTAAATCCTTTGCCAAGTTAAGTGAAGAATTTGAAATTCCCATATCAGCTCAAGGATAATGGGTATTTTCATGCATGATGGCTCTTTGAGTCCTCACCACAGGCAGGATCAGATCCAGTCGTTGAACGAACGCTCCAGCGGCTGGAACTGTGGAGGAAGTAGGGGAGGATGTGCTATGTGGTCCACACTGCCCTGCCCCCCATGCTGCTCAGTGCAGACCGGCCCCCTCCCTAACTGGTGGGTGTGGCAGCCTATGAGACTACCACGCCCACCTGGAAAAGCACCAGCCACTGGCTGGAGTTAGGTATAATGGGCCATCATACATGATGGCCCACTCTACCATGCAGCCTTCCCTGCACCATGGCAGGGCTAAATCCAGGATGTGCACTGGCAGGAAGCCCAGTACACAACCTGGAGTTAGCCTTGCCACGGTCCGGGATAAACTCTGCTCTCGCTCACAGAAAACATCTGGAGGGACTGAGCATACGTGACACCACCATGGGTGGCCACGCCGGAGTTAGTGTGGCCACCAGTGATAGCGTCATATTTGAAAATACCCAGTATGTACAGCTTCAGCAGATATTGAGTGACAAACTTAAAACAATTCCAATGTTTTTTCTATTATGTTAAATCCAATTTCTGTGTCTCATCCTGTACCAATTCTTTATAAGTTTGTAATGTCACATGAGAGACCTGATACAGCAGGTTTGAGACTCATGTAGAACTAAGATTTGGAAACCAACAAGACAGACGCTTAATGGAAAAGATCAGTTCAAAGTATCAAATTATCTACAATTGATCTTCAACTGCATCTTATTCAACAGAAAATTATCTTCCATCTCCACTGGTCACCTTCTAAATTAAAGGATCTAAATTTAATAGCATCTGATGTAGGTTGGAAATGCAATTCATTAGACAATACTTGGGCATATCTTCTGGTCATGTCCTATTAGTTATCCTTTTTGGAAAGAGATAATTGTTAGAAGCAATAGGATTTTAAATACAGATATTACAGCATCAGCTAATATGTACATGTTAGGTCATGTATTTAAAGAACTTAAATTGAACTCACCCCAAATCGCTTTCCTACATAGATCCTTACTAGCTGCACAGAGGAAAATTTTAGTCAACTGGAAAAACAAAACCCCTCCCAAAATAGAAGTTTGGTACAATGATTTGGCATAGTTGCCAACTCACCGAAAGGAGACAAGACACCATGGCTGGGATTTGAACGGCCGCACTCTTTATTAATCAATTAAAATCATAATTCAGGTGGGGGTAATTGCCTAATGCAATATGGGTCCAGTACTTGCATCTTAAACATCACAACAGGAAAAAAAAAACATGGGTGGTTCCGATGTACCCTCGATTACCACCCAACAACTGTCTATAACGTCTCCCCCTCTCAGTAACTCCAGCCACAGGTGAGGGGGACCATAAACTCTGAACATGAGTAAGGATGAGGGAGCCTGCCGACGGGGGACCATACTTTTCCCTACCGCCCTCGCTCGACGCCCCTCCCAGGGAGGCTGCCCTGCCGCTTGCAATACCCTGCATTCCAGCGAGTGGGCCTCCCCATCTCTTAAGGAGATGACTCTTACTTATGACCTATCTATCCTAGTCTAACCTATAGTACTGGACCCCTGCCACAAAGGGATCGCCGGGGTTACCCGGACCGGACGAGCCCGACCCCCACCTACCTACCCAGCCTTTCTAATACCCGAACTAGGGTCCTCTTCAGATCTCCGAGGTACAGTTCGTTACCCTCGGGCGACAAATGAACACCATCCTGCCTAAAAAGGGCCGGGCATTTATGCGTCAGGGCTCGGTTGTCAATGCACTCACCACCCAGGCCTGTGACCCATCTTCCCACATCCCTGTTAACCGTCTTCCTGGTCCTATCAATCTTTCTGGGGTGCACCCCTGGTCCCCACGTCATCCGTTCAACCATGTCAGTCCAGATGTTGAGGGCCGATGGGAATCGTTTTCTAATTTCCCATAGATCTCTCTTCATGTCCATGATCAGTTGCACACCCTTTAAATGAGGGATGTCATTCTCACCCAAGTGGATCACTATGATGTCGGGCATAGGCCCGTTTTGGAATCTGGAGGGTCAAAACGAGGTGGTGCCATCTCATCCCCCCCTGCCCCTCCACTGGATCTCTGCGTGTGACGATAAACCCAGCTGTGATCCCCAGCTGGTCTGACTTGCCGCCTTGCCCGCCCATCTCACCAGACTGTGACCAATGATCCATATACTCTTCCGAGACTGGGAGGGTGCACCAAAGAATGAAAAAAGAATTCAGAACTGGTAATGCAGGGAGGCGGGCCTCACATATGTCCGGTAGGCCCCCGACCTCCAACGGCCCACCAACTGGATACTCTGACCAGACATGCTGGCCTCCGCTGCGGATGTAGCCGCCCCAATCCAGAATGAGTGCATCCTGAAAGCTGGCGGAAAACCGAGGTGGGACAGGACAGCACAAAACACTGCTGTGAATTGGAACCTGGTTACTTGGTATCCACTGGCATATCTAAACAGGGGGCCCGGGGCGGATTGACGCACTGTAAGAAATGATTCTGTAGCCCTGATTGGACACAAATTGCCAACCTCCACCCTATTCAATCTTACGATTTGGCCTCTACCCCTCTGGTCAGTTTTCGAACGACCTATGTGCACAACCATCCTTGTTGGGCCAATTCGGACGTCCCCAAGATGCAGCGCTCTTCCTGAGGTGTCTCTTGCTGATTTGGCTACTAGTTTGCTCATGCAAAAGGCTCTGAAAAAGGTTAACTTAAACAACGAGTTAAACAGTAAAACTTTGTAACTATCAAAACAAATCTGGGGCAGTGCTTCACACAATCTCAAGAGCAGGGCTGGGGTGATGGGGGCCCGCTGGTCTGTTCCCTGTACCAGCCTTTGATAAGGTGTCTAGCAAAAAAGAACCGGTCGGGGTGTGTGTGCCCCATCAGTCTACTCACAAAGCACAACACCGACAACTTCCCTGAGATGGTACCCGGGGCCACCCCTTTGTGCCACAGGTGCAAGGCAAACTGGAGCATTCCGTCCTCGGGGATAGGGAACCCCGGGGTCCACCCCCGAGCCAACCGATATAGCTGAAACTCCCGGAAAGTTCTGTCATAGACCGCTCTTGTGCGCGGGGCCAGGGATCCCAAAACAGCGGTGCGCAGTTCTATCACCCAAGACTCCAGATTGCTGGAGACAATGGTTCTGGGGTTGTCCTGGTATGTGGTGCGAGTAAGCGGAAACGCTCAATCTGGAAGCGAGAGAAGGCATCAGCTACACTATTGTCTAAACCTGGAACATGCCTGGCTTGAAAAAGGATATTAAATTTCAGACAAGTGAGCACAAAAGCCCTCATAAGCTTCATAACCCTCGGTGATCGTGAGGACTGAGTGTTAATGATGTGGACCACAGCCTGGTTATCACACCAAAATAATACCAATCGGTTTTTCAGCTCACTCGGCCACATGTGGACTGCTACCACAATGGGAAAGAGCTCGAGGAAGGTAAGGTCCCTGGTGATTCCCTGATCAATCCAATTCAATTCAATTTATTTATTAGGCTCTAGCTTTCGCCATGGCCAAAAGAAAACAAACAAAAAGACAATACATCGACAATGTGACAACGCCAATACATCAGAAGTAACCGTCTGACAATTTAACCAGGTACATATGCCATATAGTACCTTTGCTTTGCACACCCCATGCCCCAAGGGACATGCCCCGAGGGAACTAGAAATCCTAATTTATATCCCTTCCTCTATTTTCACTCGGACCTTTGTGCTCCCACTTTATTGCTTACTTTTGCCACAGCAGAGCTCAGCCAAAATTAAAATTATTCAATGAGAGTTCCTATGTATCATAGATTGATCTATCCATTCCCGCGGCAATGGGGTGGCTGCCCATCGATCCCTGAATATTACTCCAAACCCCGAGTGCACCTGCAGCTCCGCCTTGAGCAACACTCGATCTCTCCAGAGACTGATACCATTAAATTTGGACAAGAAGGTGGACCAAACTTGCAAATCCTCCTTCATCTCCTTCGTGACCATGACATGATGGTGGGGGTGGGGGTAAGCCCAACTTTGCATAAAGGCGAGACAAGAAAGCTTGCCCCGAGGCTACAACCTGACACACAAAATTCAGATTGCTTATTACTGACTGGAGGTGGCAAACTGTCACCTTTGCTGCCCCTAAGCACTCCTCAACTTTGACCCGCAGTGAGATCAACTTGTCCTGTGGAATGCGGGAGATGGCCATAATCATGTCCAGCTCGATTCCCAGGTGAGTCAGCCTAGTTATAGGACCCTCGGTCTTCTCATGCGCCAGGGGAATGCCTAGCTCCCCGGAAATTGTATGAAAAATCCTCATGAGCTCTGCACACTTGCCCATGTCGGCCCTCCTGATGAAGAGGAAATCATCCAGGTATTTTCAGACCACCTCCCATGGTTCACTGCCCTATTATCCATTCAACCAAGGAACTGAACCTCTCGAAAGCGGAGCACAAGATGGAGCAGCCCATTGGCATGGCCTTATCATAGTAGTACTCTCCATCGAAATGGAATCCGAGGAGGGGAAAACTATCTGGGCTCACCAGGAGCAGGAGGAAAGCAGACTTAACGTCGCATTTTCCCAAAACTGTGCCGGGGCCAAAAGACCTAACTAGGGACACTGCAGAGTCGAATGACACATACTGGACTGAAGTGAGGTCCTTAGGTATGGCGTCGTTCACCGCCCTGAGGATAAGACAAGTGGTGGATTAATCGGAATGCCCCAGGGGCCTTCTTGGGCACCACACCTAATGGGGAAATAATCAAAGGGGGTGGGGTGGCAAAAGGGTTGGCTACCCTGCCTTCTGCTCTCTCCTTCCCGATCTTTTCCCGGACCACATGTTCCAACTCAATTACTGATTTCAGGTTTGGGGGTACCCTTTGCTGCTGGACCTCATGGGCTGGTATTCTAAAACCTTGCTGAAAACCCCTGACCACATATTTGACCTCCTTCCAATCAGGGTGGTCCAGTAGAGCCGACTCGAGCTGGGCTAACTTAACTGGGGTTGGGGCTTTTTCCAGCAGCATTGGAGCTGCCAGTCCCGGGGCCGCCCTTTCTGTACTGCTTGCCTTTTGGACCAAACTGGCCACGCGTACAAGCGGAGTTCGCGTGATGACCCCCACAGGTGGAGCATGAATGGTGAAATCTGCACACCGCCCATGAACATTTTCCCGAGCGGCCAAACTCGTAACACTGTCCCGGGGAGGATGCTGGCGCCCTCTTTCTTTCATCATGAAAGGACTCCAAAGTCGATGTCACCCCACCCTTTGCCAAAAGATGCCCACTATCCGAACTGGGTGCACTCCCCGATCCGTTCATACAGTTGAGCCACAGATCATTGGCGTGCAGGTCCCACCTAAGTCCCAGGGTAAATGCTGCATGGTGACGAGAAGTTTCGTCGTAGCGCAGCCATGCCCCGGCTGGGCCTGCCTCATATGCCCGCTTTACTATGTCAGTGTATTTGAGCAAATCAGCAGCCCGGCCTGGGTATGCCTGTATTATAACACCCTGATAAATGGAGAAGGCCGCGGTCCAGTTTGACCAATTCCTTTCAGCTTTTGGTCGCTTAAAGCGCTCCTTCTCCTTTTTCTCATCCTGCTTGGCTGGATCCACTATGGGATCGCTGAAGAACAGGGCAAAAATGTCAACATACTCCCCTCTCCAGATTTTTTCTCTGGTTGCCGTGAGTAGGTGGAGCTGATACCATAGAGTACCCCCCTCCCACTGGAGGAGGTTGGCACAAACTGGACGGAGTCGCTTGTGTCGCTGCCGCCCTATCGCTTACTGCTAGTGGGTACGAGCATGTGGGGGCCCACACCTGAAGCAGCTGCACGCCCAGGGGGGCTGCGCTCGGACCTGGTGCTGGGTCTGCCCTTGCTGGGGCTGTTCCCGCTCCACTTCCAGGTGCAGGGGAAGGGGGAGAAAGTACTGTAACCCACGCCCCGTTCCACCATATGAGTTGATTCTTTTCAACTGCCCCCGTCTGGTGTGATGTGGTAGCTGTTCTGGCAGTCCCCATTGCTGCCCACCCAGCTCCTCCCACCACCGGCCAGGCTGCCCACCCAATATTACTGCTTCCCCCTCATGGGGAGGCCTCAATCTCACCTGTTGCCTGGCCCGCTGCAGCTACTGTTCCCTGGTATGACCTCGGCTGCCCAGCCCATTGTTGCAACAGCATCTGTATGGTGCTCTCGAGTCTCATTACTCGCTGGCGCAGCTCGTCATTGCCATCTCCCTGGGAAACGGCAGCTGGTGATGTAGGTCCTGCAGATAGAAAAGGGGGCAAGGGCTCCCCGGCCCAACCCCACTCAGAGGCCGGCTTTGGGGCCGATCTCCACTCATCCAGCAAACCGACGGGTGGTGCACGGCCAGCATGTGCTGGAGGGGACCACCAATTTCTTGCTGGCGGTGCGGTAGCACTAATCTGCTCAACCCCCCCATGTCCCTTCTCTCACCCAGCACGCCTGACCCTGAGTAAGAGGGTTCCCTTCTAGAGCATCCACGGGTCCCCTAGAGTCACTTGCTGCAGGTGGGTTGGACCCCCACAAGTGCGCCCTCTGACCACCGCCTTCGGCCTCTCGGAAACGGGCTGGGCTCTTGCTCACCCGTCCGCCCCTATGTGGAGGTGGGGATGTGGAGGGCCCAGGTTCAGGGCCACAGGGGTCACCCTGGACAGCTTGGCCTGATGAAGTCCCTCTGACTCCAGAGGCCTGGCTGGGAGTTGTGTCGGGGGGGGGTGGCTCGTGGGTACTCCACCCCTCCAGTACCGGGTTGTGGCACTCAGGTGGTCACTCCCATTCCCAACGCCTTGTTGGGGGTCAGGTCCAGGAGGGCAGTTGCTGGGGAGTGCTCATCCCCACTGATGTTGCCCTGTACCCCCCAGGTAAGAGCAAAGCCGCTCCTTGGGTGCTGGCCGGGGGGTGAGGGGGACCCTGCAGGAGCACCCTCAGCAGGGCCTCGCACCCCCCTAACCGCTCCGGGAGGGATAATTCCTCTCGTGGCTCCCCATGTCCCCCTACGGGGAGGGGTGCCCTTCCTTCACTCGCTGGTGTCACCTGTGCCTCCCCCTCCGTTGAGTTATCACCGTGGGGGGGCACCTTCTCATCAGTCTGCTGCCGCTTACTGGCTGCCGGTGCAGCCGCCTTCTTCCTCGTCCTTCCCATGCTGCTAGGTTCCCTCTGCAATCACTCACTGGGTGGATGGTGCAGCAGCTCCGATTCCAGCTGCTGTTTGCTGAGCTCAACTGCAAGTGGGGTCGGAGCTCCATCTTCCCTTAAACTTCGGGCCACACCCTACCGTCGTGGCCCGCGTGACTACTCTGCACCAATCCAGGTGGCGGGGTTGCTATAGCAACCCCAGCCAGGGATTTGATGCAAGCACGGCAGCCACTTTTTTCCCGCCTCAGGGGCTTGCAACAGCCCCGAGGCTGGAAACACTCCCCGACTGCCCTGCCTCCTCTAGCCGGGCGTGACAAGGAGCCTACCGCCGTCCACCGCCCCTGTGAGGGAAAGGCGGAGGCAACTTGCATCAATGGAAAAAGTTACATTTTGCAGGCGTGACTCTTCAGATAAGTTTGAGGCAACTCGGAAGGATTTTCTAGAATATTTTAGAAACTAGTTCACAAGTTTCCATTCCAACTGACTCCCTAAAAATAGTGGACTATTTGTTCAAAATGATTATATGGTACATTCACACTCACCCTTTATTTTTTACTCCCCCAACCCCCTTATTTTTCTTTTTATTTCTTTCTTTCCTTCTACTTATATGTAACAAATTATTATATGTAATTTTTAATGTAGGCAACAATTATATGTGACTAAAACATCAATTAAAAAAAATTGCTTTTAACTTCCACTTGCAAATGGCCCCCTGGTGTGAAATGCAAAGTCCATGATCAAAACATGACAGCCTGCAAGGCCTGGAAATGTGACATATTCAGACCACTGATGTATCACACTTATGTAGATTTTTCTCAGCTAAATATACTGGAACATGCAGTCCACTTGACACTTGTAAATTTCCACTGAAAAGGTGCAGCACTTGAATTTGCTTTTGTTCTAACAATTATTACAGTTATGTCACAGGATCAGAAATAACTAGAGGCAGAAATCTTTGTAAAATCAATAAACAATTCAGCAGATTGGAGAGAACATTGTGGTAACCTTCTAAAGAGACATCCATTCCTAACACTCTATTAATTAAATAAAGAACTTTAAAAAACAGTTAAACAAGGCAAGCATAGCTCAGAAATGGCTCTGAATGTAGATATGTCTGTGTTAATTGTGTTGCAAGGCCACCTCCACAGACAACAAAGTAATAACTCAGTAAGGAGGACAAAAGAATGACACAAATGGGGAACAGTGAACATGGGAAACACAAAATAAATATACAATAAATGGTAGCTTATTCCCACCTCTTTTTTACTTTCTCCTACCTCTCCACAATTGCCAAGCCTGAAGAGACTAGCATCTTATAAGGGTTTTCTGTTGTAGTTCAGGTGGTGAGGGAGTTTTTCCAGACACTATGAAGATAGAGTGGTCCCCTATTTACAAGGGAGAAAACTAGTGTTGACACAGATATATTCACAGTGGGCTAGATCCCGAACTCTGTGCACCACACAAGCCCCGTGCATGCATCTCACATGCAACCCACACGTGCTGGAGGGGCTATGGCCTGTGTGCATGATGTGTGAAATCTGCATGCATATGCATAAGCCACACCCACAGGGGTTTGGGATCAAGCCCACCAGTCTTTGTATTTGTCACATACAACATATTCAAAATTGCAAATTCAAATTGAATTTTGAAGTCCAGATTTGAAGTATTTAAAAAAAAAAAATCATGAAGTTTTCATACTCATTATTCCTCTGTTTGCTATTCACAAAAGTAAGACTGGCATACTAACAGAGAAACTCATGAACAGGTGAATTCGACAAAATTCATAAAGGTGACAGACTTGAATTCAGATTTGTGAAAGTGCATGAATATCCAAATTATTATATAGAATTTACGAATTAAGTGGTGAATTCAAGGACACAACAAGGCTGAAATGGGTTCTGGGGCAGAAGCTAGAACCTCCCAGCAGTAGAGATGTGCACTAGGGGCCCATGTCATTTTCATTTTCTATTTTCATTATTTAAATCTGTCATTTTCGTTTTCATAAATATAAATTGTCATTTTAGTTTTTGCTTTCGTTTTCATTTTCCATTGTTTTCAATGGAACACACATTTTTTGGCTGTAGCTTTTTTGTTTTTCCACTATATTTGGCTGAAACATGGAGTATGCCTCCAATGGACGGCATTAAGTGTACGAAATTTCAAAACAATTGGATAAAGGAATCCAATTTTAGAAGCAGTTGAATTATTTTATTTTGCAAAAATCTTCATATACATTCTTTGGTGTAACTTCTTTGCCTCATATTTAATGTAGATGGAACTTGGCAAGTTTATACTCCTTCCCATATTTACTATCTCTGCCAACTTTCAGAAGGATTGGATAAAGGGTCCTGGTGGTATAAGAAATTTATTAATGTATGTCTGACAAATATCTCTGTAGTCCAACCAGTGTATATGAAATTTGGAAGGGCTGTATCTCACACCTTCAGGATCATATCTGAAAAATATCAGAAAGGGTCTAAATTTTATATGCCTCAACAGTATATGCCGAGAAGGAGCCTATACCGAGAAGGAGTCTATGCCAGGGATTCTCTTATGTGTCACTGTGGTATAAGATCGGTTTGTGATGTCAATTGGCCAGCAGAAATGTCAACCAAATATCTCATTCTGTGCTGTGACCATCCCAACATCTCTCCCCCACTTGTTACTGGGAAGGCAGATGCTGTTTAGGAAAGAGCCAATAGATAGGGGCGGGAAACTGGTAAAATCCGGTATCCGATAATGCCGGTACCGGGCTTACTGGCATTATCGGATTCGACCCGGTAATCCGGTCCGGGTACTGGATTCCGGGGTACTGGATTTTTTTTACATTGCAGCCATTTAAAAATGGCTGCAATGTAAAAAAACTTAAAGCCCCAGCAAAAAAGTTTTTTTAAAAAAAAACCTCCCCGAGTCCAGGCTGCGCGGGTGGAAGGGGGGACACCCCCCACCCACCCTGCCCAGCCTGGATTTTTGTTT
>QEPC01011131.1:5721999-5788049 GCA_003113815.1 Sphenodon punctatus
GGAATTAATTTATTTCATTGATTTCAATGGGGACACAGCGCCCCATTGAAATCAATGAAATAAATCCGGTACCGGTATACCGGATTTAATCCGGGAATCCGGTTTTCGGGGAACCGGTAACCGGTAAATCCGGTAACCGGTAATGGGCCCAGGGTCCCACCTCTACCAATAGAGAATCTCTTATGTTCTCTGTCACAGTGCTGCAGGATGTGGTTTTGATGACAATTGGCCAGCCTGGATGTGTAAACTATGTCCCCTGATTTCTGGGATGTTATCCCCAAAGTCCCAGTTATGTCCCTTCTATGCTCACCGGATGCCCCATCCCATACCCGCCTCGAAGTCACTACTGATTGGTCCTGTAAAGCTAGAAGCATGCAGTAATTGGCCAGTGAATGTGTCCATTTCCAAGTCTTTTTGGTTGCTCAGGGATGGCCTTACTGCAGGGTGGCTAGGGGAGGCCACCCAAGGCCCTGCGCTTGGGGGCCCCCCACAGTTCAGGGCTTAATTTTTTTTAGAAAATACATTTTAAAAAAAGGTCGGGTCACGGCATGGCTGGCACTGCGCAGGCAATGGCAGAACAAAGACCAGCATAGGGCCCCACCACCTCTCATTCTGACTCCCAAGTCAAAGGTTCCCGTGCCCCAAGGCCCCACCCCCACCTACCTCCTCCTCTGCTCTCCTCCGACCTGGTAGGGCCTCAGGGTCCATGTGACCCTGCCTGGCCCCTCCTTCTCTCTCCCTCTCCTGGAAGTAAAGCCACTTCTAGGAGGGAGAGCGCACAACGCGCAGTGCCGGCGATAGAGGTGGATGTACCTGCATGCAGTGGAGGCTTGGAACGGAGGAGGAGGAGCAGTGGTGGCGGCTGTCAGTGACGGAGAGAATGAGCAGGCTGAATGGCAGCAGAGGATGAGGGGCGGCAGTGATGAGGAGTGGAGCAGCAGCAGCGGGAGCACGAGCATGAAGGCAGAGCAGCAGGTGGCGGCGATGATCTGGAAGTGGTGTGGGACCCCGAGGCGATGCACAGCATGGGGCCTGGGAGCAGCGACGATGAGGAGCAGCGAGCAGTGGTGTGGCAGTGGCCCCCTGGACAGCAGAGGTGGCAGAGCAGACTAGAGACCCCATGTAAGTTCAACTTCAGGGGGGTCCTGGGGGGATGAGGGAGGAGGACTTAGGCCTGGGCTGGGTGGGTACGGCTGGTGACAGCGGTGAGGCTGGGTGGTGGTGGCGGGCTGCAGGGCTCGGCAAGGCTAAGCCTCATGGGGGGTGGGGATTGCAGTGGGGGGCAGCTCAGTGGGGGGGGAGAGCCGTGAGCCAAGGCCTAGCAGCAGGTGGGGGGAGCAGGGCAAGCGAGCGGCGAGGCGAGCTGAGGCCTAGCATGGGGGGCAGGCGAGGCCTGGCTGGCCAGGCTAGCCTAGTACAGGTGAGGCAGGCCTAGTGGTGGGGGGTCACAGGGCCTGGTGGTGGGGTGGCTGAGCGGGGAGGGCCTCACAGTGAGGCCTAGCCTCCTGATGAGGCCTAGCAGTGGGGGGGCATGGGGTCTGGTGGGGGGTCAGGGGGTCCTCCTGGTGAGGCCTAGAGGTCTAGCCTGGTGGTGAGGCCTAGCGGCCAGTGGGGGGCACAGGGCCTGGTGGTGGGGTGGGCTTCACAGTGAGGCCTAGAAGGGGGGTGGGGCCTGGTGGTGAGCCTAGCCATAATCTAGCCAGCCTCAAAGTAAGGCCTAGCAGCAGTGGGGGGGCATGGTGTTGGGACGGGGGGCCTAGTGGTGGGGCCTAGCCTCGAGATGAGGCCTAGTGTGGGGACATGGGGCCTGTGGGTGGTGCAGTGGGTCTAGCCTCCTGGTGAGACCTAGTGGGGGCGAGGCCTGGCCTTGTTGGGGCCTCACAGTGGGGGTTGGGGAGGTGCCTATATTGTGTTACAATAGCCATATCAATTCCATAGGGCCCTCTTTCCTGGAGCGAAAGCTTGAGGCACCAGCAGCAGCAGTACCTGGAGGGCAAAGTAACAGCAGCAGGTAGGAGAGAGCAGCGCAGCTCTAGGGGGCAGCTAGAGGTGCCATTGGGGAGCCTGCCTTCAAAAGAGATGGCCAAAGTAAGGTTTGGGTAAACTGTGCTGCGCATCTACAGGGAACTTTGAGTAGCCACTGAATGAGAACTCTTGTTAGTGTGCCCTTTAAGGGCACACTTGAGGGGCTAGAGCAGGTTACATGGCCTCTTATGTGGGTAGTAGCATGTGAATCTTAGGCATGTTTGGTTTCTACTCGTTGGTTCTAAGTTTGGGAATTTAGTATTGTTTGTAGATCTGGGGTTGTACATATAGGCAGGAAGTTTGGAGCTGAAATATTTGCTGTTAGACTTGTTGTTGCTTGTGTTTTAAATAAAGAGTTGTCTTTTTAACCAATATCTGTGTCCTGTGCTCTCTTTCTTCCATGTGGGGACAAAACACAGATTTAAATGTTCTTTGTTGCATATTGATTTCATTGCACTGATGGGTTAAAAAATTAACATGGCATGGGGGGAAATTCTCTGCATTTGTCTCTGGGGAGTGGGCGGGGCTGGTGGGGAGTGGGCAGGGCTGGTGGGGCCCCGCGTTTTGTCTTCGCCTAGGGCCCCACAATTTGTAAGGCCGGCCCTGTGGTTGCTCCACATCCTCCCTACAACTTTTCTCCACCTGCCATGCCAGGTGCCTGTCTCTGACTGGCACTGCACGTGCTGCTATTTTCCTGAATAATGGTCTTCAAGGGGACAAATTCAATTGTTTAGAAAATTGGGTCCCTTTAACAAATTGTCCTGTAGTTTGTCAGAAATGATAGGAAAGGTATGGGATACATTCATGACAAATATATTGTAACCAGGATGGAATATACAAATGTTACAGCTGGAAACGTATCTTCAGGTTAATATACTATACCATCAGGACCCTTCATCCAATTGTTTTGAAAATTGGCAGGTATGTTAAGCCTATGGAGTCGCATTATATTTCCAGGTATCATGCAAATTGGATGGAAGATAACGAAGTTGTAGTCATGAATGTGTATGGATCTTTTCTTAAAATCACAACATTCAATAGCTTCTATAATCAGTTCCATTTATCAAATCATTTCAAAAGGTGGTACACATAGTGCCCTCTATTGGGGGTACAATATCCCAAAGTATCATCAGAATTGAACAAAAAAAGTATAGCAAGAAATAAGGTTTTTTTTCCCCTTTATTTCAAAAACAAAATGTTGTTTTCATTTCTGTTTTCACTATTATTTGTCATTTTTGCTTTTGCAATGATAATGAAAATGACAATGACAATTTTCATTATCGTTATTGTAAAAACAAAAACGACATGCACACCCCTACACAGCAGCAGTGGAGAGAGCAGCACCAGGAATTTTAGGCCTTCCCTCCCAAGCTGTCGTTTAATATAACTAGTCCCCTAGGCAAATTCATTTCAGTTCTAATAAAAATAGCCAGTATACTAGCCTCACTAGTGCTCCTTTTCCCCCAATTACCCTCTGCTCTCTGAAGGTCTGCAAGATAGACCTACACAGCCTACCTAACCTATGTTCCCTTCTATTGCAGTCGAATGGCATCAGTCCTGCTGCAGGTAAACTAATTTTAAAAATAAAGTAGGCCATTTGTAACTGACAATTCAATGTGTGAGATTCCACGGGTTTTCCCGTTGTCAGACACTACAAATCTGTTCTCCCTCCCCATGAAATGGTGGGGCGGTGGAGGGGAAAGTGTTGTATTTATCAGATATGTTAGGCATTTTTAAACACTGTTGATAATGTGTCTGGGACTCTGTTTCTATGACACTCAATCAGATAAATGTAATAATGACTGTACTGGCATGTTAGTGTTACACACTGTAAGAGTCTGGTGAGGACACTATCTCTTCTCCACTGGATAATTAGAAACACATTCTCAAAAAGCTACCAGCTGCTAATGTCTGATAAGATTCATACAATCAAATTACACTGCACCAGTAGGGAACCCAATAATTTGAAGGGCCCAGCAAGAAAACGCAAAGTATCAGCAACAATGACAGAGAAGCTGTAGACATCTGTTGGCAGAGAGGAATTTGGATTATACATGTTCATGATTGTGCTCCCTTTGGAACACTGAGCTTTTTTTACACAGACATACACACCCCCTCGCTGTGTGTACGGATGGGCGTGCAGACGTCTGTGCACACCCCGTGGCAGTGGTGGTGGTGGGGGAGAATGAGAGTGTGCAGTGTCCCGTGGAAACACCATGGGCTGTGCATAGGGGTGCATGCACGCTCCCGGCGCACATCCACCTCCACACATCATCCACCCATGGAGCCATCTAACAAAATGGAGGAGGCTCCGTGGGTGGAGATGTGTGTGCATCCATAGGAGAGGGAGCACACCCACCTCCATCCGCCTCTGGCGCACACCCATCCCCCAAAATGGCCACTGTTGTAGTGAAAACATCTTCCCAATACAGGCGGGCCTGGGAGCAGGCAGATTCAGGGGTGCACCCCGAGAGGAGCTCCAGGGGCGGGCTACCCCTACATCTGTCTAAAAACACCACTATGTCTTCATTTAGATGATGCATATGTTGAATCAGGGTGTGTATGGGTATTTTATTCCAGCAATATTCTCAGATTGTAAACTCTAGGGCAGGGACCGTGTCTATTCCATTTCTTTGTAAAGTGCCAGGTACATTGCTGGCACTATATAAATGCTTGCTAATGATAATAGTTTTTAAATCGTATAACAAAATAAACCTTTCCCCTTGCACAACTTGATGACAATATCTTGTGCCAATGGCGATACAATGTAATATGTAGAGAACATCATTATCGTTGAATGGTAGCTTGAACCATAGTTCGAATTGTGTCAAAAATGATTAGTTAAAGAAAAGCTTACTTAACTATTGAATCATTCAAGGTATTGAGAAATTATGAGGTTTAAACTATGGAACAAAAGCTAATTGTCTATTAAAGCTTTATCGCAGACACTTTGACAAAGGACTGTCCTTATCATGGTTACTTACACTTAGCTAATTTAGGCAGAGCTTGCATGTACATATTCATAGAGGTGGTGTTATAGTAAGGAGATGCAAAGAAGTGACTGTTGGTCAAGTAGTGTTGGGTAGCATTTTCTTTCTTGGTAATATTTGATGAAAGGAGTCTGCGAGAAGTTACACTCTTAATTCACATTAGTAGTGTCTGGGTCTACTTCCCGACAGGTTATTTGAGTGCAAGTCCTGCCTCCCAGGGTGCGGAAGTTCCAGGCCCTGACCCAAAAGTCCCTCCACTGGCTAGGTTAAACTTCCAGGGGAGCAGTAGGTCTGAAGGTGCCATCGCGCCACCCCTCCTTCCTGGTTGATTAAACTTTAGGGTCATGTCTGATGTTAAAAGGGGGTCATGCAACCCCTCAAACAACTCAGCCCACTGGGCTGAACCAATCGGCAAAAATTTTGTCATCCTGGGTCCTCCCATTGTGGAGATCTGGACCAATGGAGTGGAAGTTCATGGGTATGTGGGGTTGGCAAAAGGGGTCATGTAACCCCTCAAACAAATAATCCCACCATACTGAACCTATCTGCAAAGACCTTGCAATGGGAGGACCCAGGATGACAGAGATCTGGACCAATGGGGTGGTGAGTCTCTGATAGACAGGATTGGCAGAATGGGCCATATGACCCCTCTAAGAATTCCCCCCCCCAAAAAAAAATCCCTGTAAAGCTTTACCCATGGGTCATGTGGTAGCATATGAAAAGTCACTGTTTTCTTATCACCGTGCAGATCACAGACAGACTGGGGGCTTTTGCTAGTACCTTGCTTTCTTGGATGCAATTGGCAATGCTGCGGAGGCTACACAAGTAAAAATTCCATGGCCCCTAAAAGAAAACCCCGTCTAAGCAAAAAAATTACTGAAACCATAAGGAAAATACCCATCAATCGATAGAGGAACATGTGTTTGAGTCTATGGATATTCATGCCAGCACTCCAACAGAAGATCCTCTGGTAAGTCCGACATTCAGTGCAAGGTGCTATGGTTGGGTAAAGAGAAAAGCAAAGATGCACTGATGTACTTTTATTGCTTATTTCAACTGGTAAATAGTGACTTTAAGGCTTTGGAATTTTATATTAATTTTTTTATCATTATTAATTACACTTAATATTGTCCTCTGGAAGAACTCTCATGAATATATACATAGGAAGAAATAAATTTTGAAGGTAGCCCTGAAGAAGACTATCAGAGTCAAAACATGTTGGCTCAGTAGAAGAGGATGTTGAACATTAGAGATGGGCGAACATGGTTTGGAAGTTCGGATTGAACTTGGTCTGTTTGGTCGACCGAACCAAACTCAAATTTCAAACCTAACCGAACCGAATTTCTGATCTCCATTCTGTTCACCCATCCGTAGTGACAACACACACCAACAAATCTGGTTTTGAATGGCCGAACTTGGTTCGGAAGTTCGGAATTCAACCGAACTTGGTCTGTTCAGTCGACCGAACTGAACTTCTGAACCAAACTCAAATTTCAAACCAAACCGAATTTCCGAACTCTGTTCTGTTCGCCCATCCCTATTGAACATTAAAGAGAAGATCAAGAAAGAACTATTGTGGACTTTCTATATACATATGTATTTATTCTTATATATTCTTATTCTTATATATTCTTATATATATATTCTTATTCTTATTCTTATATATGTTGTTAATTGGTTTTGATTAATGGTATACAAGTATTTATTATATTTTTCACAATTGTTAAGTCGAGTACCCCTAGTTTTTGTGTGTGTGTGTTTGCATCAGGATGCCTACAACTGCACAAACCTGCCCGCAAGCATTTTAAAAGAAACCAAACTGTTGTTTCTGGGCTGGATGCACAATGGCAGGCTGATTTGATGGATATGCAACATTTCTTAAAGCATAACGGGGGTATCAAGTACATCTTAACAGACATAGACACCCTGTCTAAGTCATTTAAAGACTGTTAAAAGGCAAGTTCTGTCAATTGTCTGCGGAAATTAAGAAATTCCATGTTGCAGTTGCACGTAGATCTATCCAGGCTCCTTTGAGAGCCTACGAATCAAACGTTAATACCCAACTTATGTATGCTTCTGAAATATGGGGTTATGCAGAGGGGGCAGAAATCGAAGTCCCGCAAAATAAATTATTGCGTTCTCTCTTCAATCTTTCACCAACTTTTCCTGTTCCCTTTTTGAGGCTTGAAACTGGTCTTGAATCTCTTACCACCAAGATTGCAATCAGAACTCTGGGTTATTGGTTTAAGTTGCTTTTGTATTCTCCTAGGAGATTTCCTAAAATATGTTGGGTTTTTTTAAGAGGACGAAAAGTCTTCTTCTCTTAGCAAATCACCGTGGTTTTGCTTTGTGATTAAGGTACTTTCAGAGATGGCATCTAGCTTTTTTCTAACTTGTGATGTATGTTTTTTTTTTTCAAAATTGGATAAATCCCAACTTTTCAAAAGACACGCAATGTTGCAAGACAAGTGGATTTTACCGTGATACGTTTCTCCCCTATTGCTCCGCTGTATGTCCTATGGAAACTTGATTCAAGATTGAAAAAACATCAGAGTCTGAAGTTTATCAATTTGTGTTTGGCCCTTACTAGACTGAAACAAATGCCTACAGCTATGATCGAAGGACAAAGACTGGGGATGCTTAAAGACTAAAGGTTTTGCCCACTTTGCCCAGGCCTAACAGAGGACTCTGTTCATTATGTACTGCAATGCCCTTTATCTACAGACATAAAGAACCAGTTACTGCCCCCTTTTCCAAATTGTTTCACATTTTATTCTAATTATGAACAAAATATGGATATTTCAAAATGATCATGAGCTTTTCTTACACAGATTGGCCCTTTTTTGTTTAGGGCAGAACAAATTAGGCATATTTTTGTCAGTGCAAAAAGGAATAAAGAGCCCATCTGATCCCTATCCCTTCCAATTGAGCGTTTTAGGTCTTATGTTTAGGGGCTATGTGGGATTGCGTTTATGTTTTAAAATGTCTTAAAATTAAAATTTCAAATTTTATTTCAAGATTTTAATTATTTTTTCATGATGCTGTTGAGTTCTTGTATTATTTTGTGTAATTTAAATGTGTTGACTTGTTGTAATATGTGTGGGTCTATGGCGCAAGCTGACCCATATAAATAAATGAGGATGACTATTCCTGTCTTAAGTATGCCTGGGCCTTAAGTCTGAAAGACAACATGGGAGGTGAAGTGGCTAGGGTCTTTGCAGCCATTTTCAGGGAAGGGAGGATACCCCCAAAATTACAAATAGATCGGGGAAAGAATTTTTAAATAAAACTGTCAGCAAGTTGCTTGGTCAGCATGGGCTACATCACTTTGTGACAAAAAACGCTCCACCACACCAGCTTTTACATGGTTGTAACAGAACTTTAAAATCAAAGATGTGGAGTTATTTCACAGCTCACAACACCTTTCGTTATATTGACGTGCTGCCGCAGCTCATAAAAAGCTATAATCATCACAGATTCCACAGATCCATACATATCAGGCTGGTAGATGCGAACATCACAAACTCTCGGAGTGTGTGGAAAAATCTTTATGGGGACAAGTTAGCAATAAGAAAGGAGGCACCCTCTTTTAGAAAAGGGGATCACATGAGGATCTCCAAGTTCAAGGGCAAGTTTGAGAAAGGTTATGAGCAAACGTTTACGGGGGAAATATTCATGGTGGATGATGTCCTTAAGAAGGAACATAGACCTGTGTACAGACTGACAGATTACAAACGTGAAGCAATCTTGGGACCTTCTATCCTGAAGAGCTTCAAAAAGTCAACCATAAGCAGGATAAACTGTACAGGTTTGAAAAAGTGCTAGTCACAAAGGGGAAAGGAAGAAACAAGTATTATCTGGTGAAGTGGCCAAGTTGGCCAGATTATTTAGCAGCTGGGTAATTGCTTATCAGCTCTTAACAACGGGTGACTTTTACAACACCCTGTCCAGCAATGTGTTAAAAAAATATTTTTTCTGTAGAACACTAGTTCTGCTTTTACCATACAATTAGTTAAGCCTCTGAACCTCCCCGGGATGTAGGACTGTATGAAATACAATACCCTCGCAACTGGGACACTGTTGCGGGAGCTTCACCCTTTGAAATCACCACCACTAACAGAAGATGGCGCTACCTTCTACCTCACAATTATTACTCACACATTCACAACTTAGTGAATACTATTAACCAGGGACCCGGGTTCACTGCACCAAAAAATCTTAAATTCTGCAACCAGTCAAGCCAAATTATGCAAATTCACCACAGGCATTAATATTTGCATAATTAAATTGATTTGCATAATTATGCAACAAGTTATACATGCAAATTTGCTTGCCAGCATAATTTTTCAACAGGTTTGATACAGAATCACAATTTCGCTAATCAAACACCACTCAAATGCTCTGCAATATCAGCACCCCAGAACTCACACCTCATTTTAAAGCCCCAGACCTCCCTCACCAGAACACAGGGCCTTAAGACTGTCCCCCACCCCCAATTAATCTCCCAGGGGCCTATTCACCCTCAGGGGTTGTGGTCATATTTCCCTGACAGATGGCAGCTGCAGAAGCAGTTTTAGTTTGGGGTCAGGCAACAAATATATGCCTGAGCCAGGATTTAAAGATCCTGCAGACAGCTTCTACTGCAATTTTGGCATTGCACTGCGAGGATCGGCTGATTCTACAAAAATCGCTGCAAATTGCAGCAATGCAGTTAACGCAGGTCCCTGATTATAACCACCCATATGGATTTGCCCAAAATGTCCTTGCGCTACGACTTTGTTGGGAGAAAAGTCAGCTTTGAAACTGAAGAACATCACAAGGTTTCCATTGATGGCCAGCTGGCCTATATTTTGGGATTGGTCTCTGGTCACCCTGTTTGGAATTTCCCCTACCTCTCTGACATTATGGGGGGGGGGGGCTTTAACTCTTTGTACCTGTACAGCGATATTGTCGAGCATCAGATCATGGGGGACTTTTATGACCTGCTACTGTGTTGGTGTTCCTGTGCATGGAGAGTTCAGCGAGTTTGTCACCATCACATATGACAAGCCTCACTACGTGGCTCTGAGTAAACACCACATTGACACCATCACTATTGAAATAAGGACAGTTTAGAACAAATGTGTTTCATTTTGTTTCAGAAAGGTGGTTGTGAAACTACATCTGCGCTCCCAAAGTGTGCAAAGTTTTTAAGATTGTGGTCATAAAAAATTATTGGGATCCGGCTATTTACAGAAACAATTACAAAGCCCAAGCCGGATATGCCCTCCTGGGGCTTCACAGGGCCCCTGTGGTGTATGGGGCTGGCATTGGGGGGATATTCCCGAGTCTGTTTTGAAAAGCCATTCCTCTTTTAAGAAGGGGCTTTGAGTTGATTAAACTCCATGCCAAAAACAGCCACCCAAAATATAGCCAAGGACATGATGGGCCACGTCTCTCAAGTGCTACGTTCTGCAGAAAGTCACCCCCTCCAAAGGGCTTATGTATATATACAGAGAAGAAGAAGGATTAATTGGCCCAGATCTCTGTAATGGGAGAACCTTTGCCAATCAGTTCAGTCCAGTAAGCTGAGGTGTTGCGTGACCCCCTTTATCATCAGACATGACGCCAAGGTTTAACCAACCAGGAAGGGATGGGAGGCTGGGGGGAGGGGGGGCATCTTCGGACCTGCTGGTCCCTCCAGAAGTTTACCCTAACCAGTGGAGGGACTTCTAGGGTAGAGAGAGTGGGACTTCCGCTACTTGAGAGAACAGAAAAATAATAATTAAAAGGTTATAAAACCTGAAACCTGTGCCATTTTCCTGAACGCAGCTATAGACCTTTGCCTTTAAGGATGCAATGAAATGATGTATCAACATGTATCTACACATTCTTGCTTCCTATTCATCATACAGTGGAACACAACATTATTGGATTAATGTGCTCTATACCTAAGAGTCAACTGAGTCTCCAGGTAGAGAGAATGGGCATTTTCAGACTGATGTAGACCCACCCCTGGAACTGCTCCAAGGGTGCACCCCCACATCATCAACTCCCAACCCTGCCAGTTACACGTTTTTGCAGGGGCTCAGTTGTAGCTCTACTGAGTCACAACCTATAGTTCTGGAACCTCTGTACTGCTGGTTGGAAGAAGTTAAGATAGCTTGGAAGCCATCTCTCTCTCTCTCTCACACACACACACACCTTCTTTTTAAAATCAGCTCAAGGGACTTCTCTTACCCTCCGTCACACGCCTCCAGAACTTAAATGAGAGGACTGGCTACAAAGACCTTAGAGTGGAATGGTTCCACTCTACTGCAGGAAATCAGGAGGAGATCAAGGCTCAGATAAGTAGGTCAGATTGGCAACTCTGAAGTGAAGCTGTCCGAAAATTCATCCTACATCTCTTCTCTGAAGCCAAGGCACAAAGACGTTCAATGGAGCCAATCAGTTTCCCCAAGGCAAACAGCTGAGGCAATGCACAAAAGCTGACCTAACAAAAGCTATTCTTTGTTTCTATGACTGCAGATTTTTTTGTTTTGTTTTCTGCATGGCACCAATCTAGCTATCCAAAATGTCTTTGTTCCAGCAGAATAATAATCAACTTCCTAGTTCAACAGCTTTATGCCATGAATATTAAAAAGAACATTCTGAATACCTCTCCATCTCCATTTGAGCCTCACAATGCAGCTTTAGAAAGCTGATGATGCTATCAAAGCTTGCAGAGGGCATGGGGAAAAGACTAGAAATGGAGAGGAAACAAGTACATTATTGATGCAAAAATAAATACCATTGTAAAATAGTCCTCTTTGGAGGAGAAAATTGACTTTATTTGAACTCTTCTCCCTTGCTAGAACAAATTAAATTTTCCAAAGATCTTAGAGAACACACTGAATTCATGTATTTTGTTTTTCTGTAAGACCATAATCAGACTTACTAAGGCATGTCTGTCTGATCAGGGCTGGGTTAAATTTAATGAGGGGTCTACAACTTCTCCTGACAAGTCTCTTCTGCCCCACACTCTGTTCTCATTTTTGTTAGGCTACACCTCCATTCCCCTTGTCTGTGGCACTTGAAGTACTCAGACACACTCAAGTGGAGATGAATATCTACAGTGAATGCTGTAGTCAGTGATTTAGCCCACTCTTAATTGGGTTTGATGACGTGGATATTAAGCACTATTACTTTCCACTTTATTTACCCAATTTTTGAGGTTTGTTTCATTTGCGGGGTTGGCTTTGCTGCCCCCCCCCCCCCAATTATTCCAGTCATTTTGTTTTGGATAGTCAATCAAATCATAAAATAGCCAAGCTGAAATGACCAAGGTAACAGAAAAAATTGGAACAACTGACACAAAATTTCAAATTAGCAAAATTCAAGAGCCAATGTGGTTTTGTGGTTAAGTACACAGTACCTGGACTGGGAGGTAGGGGGAGACCCTGGTTCAAGTCTCACCTTAGCCAGAAACTCAATGGGTGACCTTGAGCCAGTCACAACATATTCTTAGACTAACCTACTTCACAGGGTTGTTGTGAGATATATAAAATCCAAAAGCTCAGATAATTGAATATTATTTTGGGTGCAGATATTTGTTCCAATATTTGAATGGTTATTCAAAAATCTGAAAAATATCAGGGAATAAAAGTTTGACTATTATTTGTTTCACCTCTGGCACACACACACACACACACACACACACCTTACTCCCATTCTCCCCCTTATAACCGTGCTATGGTCCCCATTTTTCTCCCCCTTATTACCCCACCTTTTGCTAAATTTCTTTAGTCCAGTCAGAGTGAGGCTAAGGAATTTTCAGCTGTGTTCCTTCTCATATCCCCCCAGAGTACCTTTGATGCCTCACCCCAGAGCCCAGTTTAAGAACCACTGCCCAGGAAGTCCCTGAATTCCCACTGTGGACAAGTCTTGACTCACAATGACAGATGAGGGCTGCGAGGGTATTAGCTCCGCCCACCACATAAATTCTCCACCTTTACCTGACCCTATTTTCACCCTATTTCTAGGTTTGGCCTGTTAGGTTCTTATATAGTCTTGGGGCTCCTCTTGGAGCTAATACACAAACCGTCCCCTTTCTGGGTCCACAACAGTCTTGGTTCCCTCAGGAATCAACAGTTTATTTGGCCCTTTTTAGACTAATAGAGCATTTGGCCCTTGGTGGGGCAAAATCAACTGTTGCCCCTCTCAGGGCAAACAACAAACACAGCACCTTACTAGGGCAATTTGTCTCAGGTTTTCCTTCTCCACTTATATCCCACCCAGTTCAACAGGAATGGGGCTTCTCCCCAAAAGGCAGGTCCCCAACCTTAAATGTCAAACAAAATAAGCCTCCTTGGCTTTCCACATAAGTTCATGCAACTCCTCCTTCTTCTTTAAATAACAAAGTCCCAGGCCAAGCCTGAGGCCTCTTTGTCCTTATGCCCAAGTTCAATATAGATCCCAACTGTGTTTCCCACACTGTCTGGGTGGTACAGCTTTATGTTGGCCCTGGGGCTGGAGAGATTCTCCCCAGACTGGTCAAGGGATTATCAAACAGGCTGGTTTGGTGGCCAAACTCAGCTCTTTTCACTCCCAACTTCTTCTGGCAACTGCCAGCTCCGCCCACTTAACTGCTGGTTCTGGGTTCTCTTAAGCTCCTTCTTCACTTGTGATTGGTTTTCCTAAATCAGAAGGGAAACTGCAGCCACATCCTATCTGCCTAATTACTAATTGGTAAGCTTCTTAGGTATTGAGGCAGCTGTGAGCTAATACAGTGCTGTTGGCAGGCTTTATTTAGCACAGCTTGCAGGCTCTATCAGTTTGCTCTGGAGTTCTACTCAATCTGTCACACCCACCTCACATCCACATTCAGGTCATAATCACCTAGCAGAGCCAGTGAACTCCTTTGAATAGGCCATGAGGGCCACACCTGTCCCTGCTGCCCAAGAACCAGGATTGCTCCCAGCAGTCTCTCCTTTTCCACATTCATGAAGCTCTTTGCAACACACTCTCCCACAGCAGCAGCTGCCTCTACAACATCCTGTTTGAAGAGCAACCAAGGCAGCAGACCCCTCAGGAAGGCGGAGTGAGATCTGTCCCTTATAGAGAACACGTTTCACAATAGTAATGGGTCTTGTCTAGGGCTGAAACAACCGGCTAAGTTGCCTGCTACAGCTGCCTCTTGGTTGAAGAGCAAGACACCTGTGGTAGGCTGAGTGATCTCTGTCCTTTACAGAGAACACATTTCACAACAGTAATGGGTCTTGTCTAGGACTGAGACATGCATTCAATTACTGCTCAAAAGAAATTTTGCCATATTAGAAAATAGGATTGATTTCCTGAACATTTCCCAATAGGATACAATTTCTCGATTCTTGCAATACCACAAAATACCATCCTAAATTTACTGACTTTCCACTTACTGTTTACCACATACTGTGTACCGTTCATTTACTGCTTAGTGCTAGGGATGAGTATTTGGATATTACAGATTCAGATCTGCTGTGGATTTGGAACTGTAATTTATGGTTTCATTATGTATTTGGATGTTGGAGCCTATTGAAGACAATGGGAAACTGATCCATACTCCCATCTATAGTCTCTCCTGGAGCTATGGGTCTGATCTCCCCCACCCTCATTCCCCAGGGCCCCAGAATAGCACTTACCAGCCTTGGATGGCCAGACTGAAGCTCTGTTGGCCTGCCGCTGTTGTGGGGGGCCTCCAGGCAGGCTCCCTCACTAAGGAGTGTTACTGAGCTCCTGCTCTGGACCGCGCATTTCCAAAGAGGCCATTAGGAGTGTTTTGCACATGTGCAGTCCTTTTCGAAAATGGTGGTGGCAGTGCCACAGCTATTTTGGAAAAGGGAAGCTGTTCTGTACATGCACAGCAGCCATTTTGCAGCTTCAATCAAGCCCTTTGAGGCTGGTAAGTAACATTCCAGGGACCTGGGGGATGGCGTGGGAGGAAACCCGGATCTTTAACAGGGGATCTGCAAATGGCAGGCCCCTGTTACAGATTGCTTTGGATTAGTCCGTAACAGTCCATTATGGGCAGTTATGGATTAATTCAAATCTGAAAGTCATCCCTATTTACTACATTGTCAAGGATACAGTTTTATTTCTGGGTTTGTTGTTTTTGTATTTCTGAGCCAATCATTGTCTGAATAGTAAACCCCAAGTGTCCCCTTACCTCCACTTCAATGTCTTCAATCAGAAATTATTGTTATATGTTGTTCCCTTTGCTTTGACCAATCTGCAACTGGACTGCACATTAGTAAAGGAATCTGCATACCAGCCAATAAGTGACAAGGATGTTCAAGGGAATATGGAGTGCAAGAAATGTGGTATTGCATCAGTATTACTTCTCAGGATTTGAAACAGACAACAAAGCAGTAAATGGCAAAGTGATAAATGGGATCCTGGTAAGCAGAAAGTTGGTAAATTGAGATATGAAGTGTCGGTTGAGACATTATTGAGTACCGAGAGTTTCTCGATTCAACCAAGATGGTATTGGGAACCAGGCTTTCGATGAGATTTCCCATTTTGGCAAAATCTCATCTCACTCCTAGTCTAATCTTCATACTTTTCAAAGTGAGCCACTCAACTTCCTCCTTGCTAATCTAGGTGTCACTCCTACACATCCTAGGAAATGTTAAAGGTCCACCTCAGCTTTGTGTACACTACCTTTCACACTTTGGCCCTCACAGAATAGTGCCATACATATTGGCAGGTGCAGTGACCATGGAGGCAAACATCATAGCAATTGTGTGACTGACAGTAGATGTTGGAAAGTGCTGTAAGAAAGGATCTACCGCCCAGGACATTGGATTTACTCATATTTAACAAGCACTGTAGTTCTAAAATTGCATTGAGGCAGTTACAGAGATTTTTTTATGCATTTTATCCAAATAATAATATTAGTAAGTCTTTTAATGGGCAGGTCAAACTGTAATATAACATCGGGCTGTTCACTTAGCTTCTCCGAGATGATTTTAGATAATGCACAAGTTTCCAAACAATGGGATCATATGTAAGTGGGGAATCTCAAAATGGGAGCCACAAGCAAACTTTTTGGAACCACTGAACTAAATGTCACAACAGCAGCAAAAGGGTAGCAAGTAGCTGGTATAAACTTGGATTGGGATTACAGTTTGTGGGGCAGGATGTAGAACAGAGTCTTTTACTTTTAAACAGAGGAAGGAAACTCTGGTGTGCAGCATCCTTCTCTTCTCTCTAAAGCACCGACTGCCTCTTTGATTTGTAGGTTTATTATGAAGGCCACGTACAGACTATGCCTATTTTTCTTTTTCACTATCATGCTGTTACTGCCCAACATGAAATGATGATCCTGACAGTGCAACTACTCATCTCTCGGCAGTAATGGTGATGTCCAAGCAAGGACAATCTTGTCATGCTTTTGTTTAGCTTGACGGAAGACTCTGTCAAAGAGGAACACTGTCTCATTTATCACTGCCAGCATCAGATCTAAGATGGTGGCTGTCACGAGTTGGGAGTCCACACCCCCACCTTACCGGGTTTGAGTGACTCAGTTTCCCTCGCGTACAACCCACTTGTATCAGTTTTTTCTCTCTGGCTGATTCAAGCCTGCTGCAGAAACAACCCCTTTGTCACTCAAGGGCCTGATCCTTTCCGTTTACAGACTCTTTACTCTCTGGGTTCACAAGAGTTTGAGAATTCTTGTTGCTCACTTGTGTTCCAATGTTAGACACAGACACTTCTTCATAAAGATAAGTTAGTTTATTGATTACATAAGCAAGACAGTTGATACAGAGTGGTTACTAGAAATCAAAGGTAAATATAATGCATTCTTGATCTATACTGGTTGAGTTCCTAAATAAGCATATTACCCTACAAAGGTCCATAAGTTCTTATCAGTCCTTGATGTAAGTGACTGGACCTTCTGCCTTAGAGTTGTTAGAGAGCAAAGTTCTGTCTCTCAGTTTATGGTTTCCAGTCTTGCTGGCTGCAAGATAGTGAGTGAATTCCTTGGACATGGATGTGCTCGCCAGTTACTGACCTGTCTCTACCCTTCCCTTTTTAGGGAAGGTTATTGAGCGGGCAGTGGCAATCCAGCTCCAGGGGCATCTAGATAGCATCAGTTTCCTGGACCCTTTTCAATCTGGGTTCCACCCCGGCTATGGCACTGAGACGGCATTGGTGGCCTTGGTCGATGATCTCCACCGGGAGATGGATGCAGAATGTTCAACATTTCTCATCCGGCTAGATCTCTCAGCTGCTTTTGATACCGCGGACCATGGGCTGCTGTTGAGATGGCTGCATGACCTGGGGAGTCTGGATGGGACTGTTCTTGAATGGTTCCATTCTTCTCCCTGAAAGGAATGTCAGCGGGTGGTGCTGGGGGATGAGACATCTTGCCCCCGTGCTTTATTATGCTGCGTTCCGCAGGGTTCCATTCAGTCTCCATTATTTGTTAATGTATATATGCAGCCCTTGGGGGAGGTTGTGAGAGGGTTTGGGGTGCAATGTCACCAATATGCTGATGATACTCAGCTGTACCTCTCTTTTTCAACTGACCCAGACCCTGCAGTCTCATTGCTATCCCAGTGTTTGGAGGCTGTGGTGGAATGGATGTGGCAGAGCAGACTGAAGCTCAACCCAGATAAGACAGAGGTGATGTTGGTGAGGACAGCGAGGGAGGTAGTGCCCCCCCTAATTGGGGGCAGTTTGCCCTCCTATAGCTCAGCAGGTCCGGAGTCTGGGGGTGATATTGGATGTGGATCTCCGCCTGGAGTGGCAGGTGGAGGCAGTTGTGAAGGCTGCCTTCTGCCAGTTGCATCTGGTGTGGAGGCTTCATCCGTTCGTCTCCAGCTTGAACCTGGCCTCCCTCGTCCATGCCTTCGTCACCTCAAGGCTGGACTACTGCAATGTGCTCTACATGGGGCTTCCCTTGTTTCTGGTTTGGAGGCTGCAGCTAGTGCAGAATACGGTGGCCCACCTCCTTTCGGGGACGGGTCGTCGGGAGCACATAACACCTGTGCTCCAGACTCTGCACTGGTTGCCAATAGTGTGCCAAGCCAGGTTCAAGGTTTTGGTGTTGATCTACAAGGCCCTTCATAGTCTGGGCCCCTCATACCTCAGGGACCACCTCACCCTCCGCACCCCAGAGCGGCTCCTTTGGTCTGCCGGGGGTGCCTTCTTGGAGGTCCCTCGTGTTAAGTGGGGGGTGGGGCACAATGGAGAGGGCATTCTCGGTGGCCGCACTGCGCCTTTGGAACTCCCTCCCAGAGGAAGCTCACCTGGCCCCAAGCCTTTTGACATTCCGGTGAAGTTGTAAAACCCTGACTGTTCGCCCAAGCCTTTGGAGAGGGGAGGGGGAGGGGGGTTTAGGGTTTTATCTCCCCTACCCTATTTACTGTTTTATTGATTTCCCGGGCCCTGTTTTAATACTTTGAATTGTATTTTGATATGTTTTAATTGTTTTTATATACTTTTTACATGTGATTGTTTTTACTGCTGTAAGTTTCCCCAAGCTGTTTTTAGGAGGGGCGGGGTAAAAATTTAATTAATAAATAAAATATAAATAAATAGTCACTGCCCCCTCTGGGGTACAACTCCATATATCCCCAGGAGGAAACTCCTGATTTGGGTTTCCTTGTTCCGATTGTGGATTTTTGTACCCATTCTGCTTATGGCAAGACCCCTGTGTTTTTTCCCCCCCACTATTTGGTTTCTTTTCCCGATAAGCTAAGCTTTCATTTTTGGTGAATGCATCAGCCCTTGTCCCTGCCTCTTTGAGATTTGTGATCTCCTTATTCAGCAGGTGTGCTTTTAAATTCGAGCTGCCCAAAGTATAGAACTGTTCAAGTAATAATGAGTTAATAATTTGTTCCTTAGTGGCATTCCCACATGCATCTAGCCATTTTATACCATATTGTTTCAACATATTACAAACATCTGAATAGGACATACCCTCTGCCTTCTTCAAACTGCATAATTTTTGGCAAAAGGTTTCTGGAGTAATCCTGTAAGCCTCAAGAACTGCCTTTTTGAAAGCATCAAAAGTCAGTACTGGATTCTCCTCTATTTTTGTGTTGTAGACTCCTTTTGCTTTTGCTGGGAGTCTGGGTAACACTAATTTGAGCCACATCTTGTTCGGGATCTGTTCTTGAAGAAACACATGATGCACGGTTGTGAAGTAATCATCTATGGATTGATTCCCGTCATCGTACAGTGGAATCAATGGGGCATAGTCCCAAATTCTGCCTCCTGCGTTGTTTCCTAAGGGTAGTGTGGGTTGGATTCCTGCATCTACCTGCATTTTGAGGAGCTCCAGTTGGTGTTGATGTTTTCATTCTCTCTCTTTGTCCTCTGCTGGCGCCTGCCTTTCTCTGTTTTTCTTCTCTCTCCCTCTCTTTCTGTTTTATTTTCTCCAGTCTGAGCTCATGTTCCATTCTCAGTCTGACTATCTTGAGTTCAGGGTTTGAATCTTGTCCCCCTGGTTGCCGGTCAGTTGGAAGGGGGTTTTGAGACACATTTGGCAGCGAATCTCCACTTACTGGTTGCTAGTCGGATGGAGAGGGGTTTGGAGGGGGTTTTGCTGCCCCCGCTCCGTCCCCATCCATTCCATTTGTGCTCATTTCAAATTCCTATATCAGTTGTTTAGTTTTCCCTTCTGCTTCAAGACCCCTCTTTTGGGCTTCCTTGCTCAGCTCTGACCTTCTCAGGTGATGAAAGTGCTTTGGGAGTCCTATTTTGTTTACTGTCCCTGGCCTGAAATTAAGATTAAAACAACAAACTCAGCGCACTCTGTTCAAGGATCTGTTTATTCCACTCTCTCAGAGCTGAGTTCCCGACTCCTGGAGCTTTCAGTCTTTGCAGGTATGGGATTTACTCCCCCCCCTCAGAGGATTCCAGTCACCTGGCTATACTCCTCTACTTTCTACACAAACTGAGCTTGACCCTTCTCATTGGGCGCCAACTGTCACATGTTGGAAGTTCGCACCCCTTGTCATGGGGACATGACATGGAGGCAACACACCCATTTGGGGGAAGATGGCACACATTTCGAGGATACGTGTAATGTAATATAAACAGTTAACATTGTAAGCTCAGTTGGAGCAATATAATGAAACCAGTTGCCAGAGTAGTGAGAGAGATTCTCTTTGTTATAACAAGTGGGCAGTTTATTGCCAAGCAACGGCCAGGTCAGCCCTCCCACCTTATTACAATGGCAATAGCAGCAGGATACAGGAAGTCACCGAAGCTCTTGTGAAGGGAAAAAGAAGAGACAGGATCTCTAGAGACTTGAAGGACACTTCCATCTTTGCTTGGAGAGAACAGCTCAGCAGAAGAGCTGCTACAAACAAGAACTAAAAACATTCATATTCTCTAAAAGACTTGGGTCTGGCTTGGACATCAAAGCCATGAGATACACTGATGAACTTGAACTGAACCATAGGGTAAGGGGACAGTTAGGGAATCTCAGTATATCTTAGAATGAGTATACTTTATGTTTGATTTATTGACTTGCACTATCTGATCAACAGCCTTGTACTTGTATGTACTCAATATATGTTTTATAACCAAGCCTAGCATGCTGTGTGTTTATTCGGCCTTGGGGGGTTCATTTGAGGAGCACTCTATCTAGGAGAGAGCCTAGATGAAACTTTTTCATATAAGATAACCCCACTGCGAACTCTTCCAAGCTACAGGTGGCCAGAGAAGGAGCTCTGCATTACGGTTGGGCTGGGAAATCAAAGGGAGGTGTTTCTGGGAGGTGTGGACCTCCGAAAGCTCCCTGATTGCAGTGAAGTGTTTCTGATCATGTGGGAACTCATGCGGGCACAGGTAACTGGGTTATGGCTGGCCTGGTGGGCATATGGTGGAGAGCCTTTAAAGGAAGAGAGGGCCCCAACCATGCGACACCGCCACTTTACCGGGTTTGAGTGACTCAGTTTCCCTCACGTACAGCCCACTTGGATCAGTTTTCTCTCTCTGGCTGATTCAAGCCTGTCGCAGAGACAACCCCTTTGTCACTCAATGGCCCAATCCTTCCAGTTTACAGACTCTTTACTCTCTGGGTTCGCAAGAGCTTGAGAACTCTTGCTGCTCACTTATGTTCCAATGTTAGACACAGACACTTCTTCATAAAGATAAGTAGTAAGTTTATTGATTACATAAGCAAGATTGTTGATACAGAGTGGTTACTAGAAATGAAAGGCAAATATAACACATTCCTAAACAAGCATCCAAAACAAGCATCTTGTTGAGTTCCGAAACAAGCATCTTACCCTACGAAGGTCCATAAGTTCTTATCAGTCCTTGATGTAAGTGACTGGGCCTTCTGCCTTAGAGTTGCTACAGAGCAAAGTCCTGTCTCAGTTCATGGTTTCCAGCCTTGCTGGCTGCAAGATGGTGAGTGCGTTCCTGATAGTCACTGCCCCTCTGGGGTACAACTCCTTATATCCCCAGGAGGAAACTCCTCGTATCTTAGGGTGGAGAGCCTTTCATCCGAAGAGGAGGATGGAATGCAGACTATCAGCAGAGAATTCCTGTAGTTTAAGAAACTTCAGTGGGAACAGAAAGGAGAAAGGCAACAGATAGAAATGGAACGCCTGAAACTGAAAGCAGAGGACAAAGAGAGAATGAAAACACCAACTGGAGTTCCTCAAAATGTAGGTAGATGCAGGAATCCAACCCACACTACCCTTTGGAAACAACGCAGGAGGCAGAATTCGGGAATATGCCCCATTGATTACACTACAATGATGGGAATCAATCCATAGATGATTACTTCACAACCGTGCTTCATGTGTTTCTTCAAGAACAGATCCCGAATGAGATGTGGCTCAAATTAGGGTTATCCAAATTCCCAGTGAAAGCAAAAGGAGTCTACAACACAAAAATAGAGAATCCAGTACTGACTTTTCATGCTTTCAAAAAGGCAGTTCTTGAGGCTTACAGGATTACTCCAGAAACTTTTCGCCAAAAATTACACAGCTTCAAAAAGGTAGAGGGTAGGTCATATTCAAATGTTTGTAATATGTTGAAACAATATGGGGTGAAATGATTAGATCCATGTGGGATTGCCACTAAGGAACAAATTATTAACTCTGTATTGCTTGAACAGTTCTATACCTTGTGTAGCCTGAATTTAAAATCACACCTGCTGAATAAGGAGATCACAAAGAGGCAGGGACAAGGGCTGATGCATTCACCGGAAATGCTATCTTAGCTTATGCGGAAAAGAAACCAAATAATGGGGGAAAATCCCAACAAGGATTTTACCATAAACAGAATGGGTACAATCCAGAATCTGAATAAGGAAACTTGACCCAGAACAAACCAAACGAGAATGGGGGTGGGCGGAGACAGGGATCACCCAGACTCCAAAGAACACACACCTCCCAATCCCCTACTAATGATTCAAGACAGTGCTATAACTGTAAGCAAACAGGGCATATGCTATGAGACTACCCCCCCCCCCCAAAAAAGGGAGTTTCATAGCCCTAAAAGAGAGTCTGATGAGATTATTGGAACTGTCAGTGCAAATTTTTTTGTCTGTAATTCAACCTATCCCCAGAGGTGTTGATAATTGCTATATCATCCCTAACTCACCCACAGGAGATCAATTGCTACAAAAACCTGCTAAGGATAATGGGGTAAACTGTGTGGGGAGATTAGACAATGGGGCACACATGGTTATGGTACGGGAGGACTTGATGCCAAAACATAAAACAAACACTCAGAGAGGTTGTGGTATCCCTGGCAATGGGAATCAAGGATATTTTGCCCACAGCAATTGTATATTTAGAATAGGATGGCTCAAAGGGACCCATCCAGGTGGCAGTACTTCCCAGAAAGGCACAAAATAAAATGTTGGTGGGGAATGCTATAAACAAACGGATGCTGAGATTGACGGTGGAAAAAGCCCAATCCCAGGAACACGGGGAGCCAGAGAGCAACCCAGAAAGGGAGGGTGAAGGGAAACAAGGCTCAGAGAGCTCTAAACAGGTTGCACCTCTACCCCAGGAACACGGGAGATCCAGAGAGCACCCAGGAAAGTGAGGGAGAGGGGCAACAAGTCTCAGAGAGCCCCAAACAGGTTGCACCTCAACTACTGAACCCCATGGGGGATCAGGCCCTAACCGAACCCCAAGCCCAGCCAGCAGAGGTGGCCGGGACAGGGCAAGAAGGGGACCTGGAGAGTTCTGACCCAAATGGGGAGGAGCAAGACATAGACCCAAGGTTAGCATTCACAAGAAAAAACTTGACTGCAACACAAACTGAATTCAGAATAGAACTGACAAAGGATATCACTCTACAGGGAGTCAGGGGAGCAACCGAGAAGGGAAACCCAACTGCATCACACGGGGTAGAATACTCCTGGGAACATGGGTTACTTTATAAGAGCCTACCCCAGGGAAATGATGGCAAGGGGCAGGACCAACCCAACACACGAGTGGCGCCCAAAAAGTTCAGAGAGGACTTGCTTAAATTGGCACATTCCTCTCCCTTTACTGGATACCTAGGGGTTAAGAGAACACTGCAACGGCTACAATTAAACTTTGACTGGCCAGATATGAAAGAATTCTGCAAGGTGTGGGACTCCTGCCAGAGGAACAAGAAAGGAAATGACCCAAAAAAGGTGCCCTTACACCCCCTCCCTATTATCAAAGTGCCTTTTTATAGGGTGGGGATGGATATTGTAGGTCCCATGAGAAAAGTCTCCACCTCTTGGAAAAAATACCTACTAGTTGTACTGATTATGCCACTAGATATCCCGAAGCTACAGCACACTGAGGAATGTCGACACACCCAGTATAGCAGATGCATTAATGGATATTTTCAGTAGTGTGGGTTTTCCCAAACAGATCATAACAGACAGAGGGGCAAATTTCCTCTCCAATATCTTCCAACAGCTCTGGAAGATATGCGATGTGAAGCACATAAAGACAGCTCCATATCACCCCCAAACAAATGGGTTAGTAGAAAGATTTAAATGGGACACAATCAAATGCTAAATAACTTTATGAGCAACAGAGCAAATAATTGGGACAAACTGTTGCCATACCTCCTATTTGCATATAGGGAAATACCCCAGGAATCTACCGGATATTCTCCTTTTGAATTGCTATTTGGAAGGAATGTGAGAGATCCCCTAGACCTGGTAAGAGATTCCTGGGAAAACTTAGAGGAAACTGAAGGACAACCTGTAACCAGATATGTCCAGCAATTCAGAGAGAAAATAACCTCCATGTTAAAGGAGGCCCAAGGGAACCAGGTCAGTAGCCAAGAGGCCCAGAAGATAACATATGACAAGAAAGCCAAAGACGGATCTTATAACCCAGGAGACACCGTGCTAGTTATGAAACCAACTAACAAGGTGGCCGGGCAAGTCATTTGGGATGGCCCATATCATAGAATGGATAAGAAGAATGAGGTCACTTATTGTGTGAACAAACCCAACTCCAGAACACAGGCAAAAGAATTTCACATAAATAGAATCAAAGATTATCATGATACAGGCTTGTTTAGCTGCAGTGGTAGAAGGAGATGCCATAACTGACTGCTTGAATGACCCCCTACCAAACCTCCTGCAGGAGAGCCAGGGAACTGAATCTTTGGAGGAAATTGGCATTTCCACAGACCTCAGCACCTCCCAAAGGCAAGAGATGATGCAACTCCTGCAGGAATACAAAGGAATCTTTTCAAACAAACCTGGGGAAACAGATATTATTGTGCACGCCATTGACACAGGAAGCAAGGGTCCAGTCAAGTCCAGTCCCTTTCGCACAAACGGGAAAATCCAAACAAAGATCCACTAGGAGATCGAGGAAATGTTGAAACTCAGAGTCATACAGGTCTCAAATAGTCCACGGGCGAACCCTGTGGTTTTAGTGCTTAAACCTGATGCCTCCATAAGGTTCTGTGTTGATTATCGCAAACTAAATGAAATAACCGTGTCAGATGCATATCCCATGCCTAGAACAGATGACATGATTGAAAGGATTTCCGGGTCTAACTATCTGACTACCTGAGACATGACCAAGGGGTATTGGCAGATTAAAATGAACCTGGGAGACAGGTCCAAAACGGCATTCATAACTGACAAGGGCCTGTATGAATTCACTGTGATGCCTTTTTGGTTAAAGAATAGTGGGTCTACATTCATGAGGTTAATGGATCACATCCTAGAAGGGATGCGCGATTTTGCCTTGGCTTATATAGATGACCTGTTGATTTACAGTGAAACATGAGATACACACATGACACACGTAGCCAAGATACTACACAGGATTAAGGGGGCAGGACTAACAATAAAACCAGTAAAGTGTAAAGTTGCTATGGGTACTGTTACATACCTAGGACAAGAGGTGGGAAGTGGCAAATTATGTCCTCGAAAAGACAAAGTAGAGGCTATTTGTTCCTGGCCGGAAACCAAAACCAAGAAACAGATCCAGAGGTTCATAGGCATGACTACTTACTTCCGCCGCTATGTCCCACACTTCAGTAACATAGCGACCCCCTTAACTGACAAATGCAAGAAGCGAAGCCCAGAGAAGGTACAATGGTCAGATGCATGCAACAACGCGTTTGACAAACTTAAGAGGGCTCTGTCGGAGGCACCAGTGTTAATCAGTCCTGATTATGAGAGAGAATTCCATATCTGGACTGATGTCTCTGACACAGGCCTGGGAGCAACCCTCACACAAGAAGGGGAGGAGGGAATACACTGTCCCATTGCATACTTTACCAAAAAACTGCTCCCAAGGGAAAATAATCTGGCAACGATTGAAAGAGTGTCTGGCCATAGTCTGGGCTGTGAAGAAACTAAAACCGTACGTATTTGGTAGAACATTCACAGTCCACACCGACCACTCACCCCTAAAATGGCTCAACAGTGTGCAAGACTCCAACTCCGAACTGCTAAGATGGAGCCTGTTCTTGCAGGAGTTTGACGTGATAATTGAACACGCAAAAGGTAAACAGAATGTGCTTGCAGATGCACTATCATGCAGGGACACACCAGTCTAAGCATGTTATGGGACTCTGTTGTGCCCGCTCCACATGCAATGTTACAGGGGGGCTGTCACAGAGGAACATAGGGTCACACACGTGTAACACAGGCCTACATGTAGACTACAAGTCTGGTAAATATGTAAAGCAAAAGGTTCCACATGTATGTAAGGTTACAATTGAGAACTGTAAAACCCAAATCAGGACTATGACACGCGACCAAGCTCCAGGAAATGCAAAGAGATAAAAAGAATGTGTATTTGGGAACCCTAGCCAGACACACCTGTGAAGATGCAAAACAACCTTCACGGTTGCCTGGGTTGCCTACGTGACAAGCCTCACATTTCTACCAGGCGGGAAACCCGAGACAAAGGGATCATGACAGATACTTAAACAAGGGCCATTAAGCCAGCTTCGCTATCGTTTGCCAAGAGCCACCTTGAGCACTCTCATCTGCATCTTGCCAGCAGGCTAGGCTGGAAAACATGAACTGAGAGACAGGACTTTGCACTCTAGCAACTCTAAGGCAGAAGGCCCAGTTGCTTACATCAAGGACTGAGAGGAACCTATGGAGGGTAAGATGCTTATTTAGGAACTCAACCAGTATAGATCAGGGATGCGTTATATTTACCTTTGATTTCTAGTAACCACTCTGTATCAACTATCTTGCTTATGTAATCAATAAACTAACTTCTTATCTTTATGAAGAAATGTCTGCGTCTAACATTGGAACACAAGTGAGCAGCAAGAGTTCTCAAGCTCTTGCGAACCCGGAGAGTAAAGAGTCTGTAAACAGGAAGGATCGGGCCCTTGAGTGACAAAGGGGTTGTCCCTGCGGCAGGCTTGAATCAGCCAGAGAGAGAAAACTTATCCAAGTGGGCTGTACGCGAGGGAAACCAAGTCACTCAAACCTGGTAAAGTGGGGGTGTGGACCTCCAACCCATGACAGTGGCCATGGGGATAGCACCCATGCTAGCAGTTACTATGGATGTAAGTTCCAATGAAGTAAGTTGAACTCCCAACTGTTAACTTCTAGCATAAATGTCATCCCCGTGGACAATTGCACTGCTTATATAGCTGCAGATTCTCCTGGTTTCTTACTTCCTCTTGCTAATTAACAGCTCTCTCATACAGTGTGAGTTGGACAATGAGCTGTGAATTGAATTTGTAGGCATCAGAGATTGAGGGAGTTTCCCAGAGCCCATATGGCCTTTCAGGAACCAAGCAAAAAAAAAAAAAAAAGAATCCTAGCTTTTGCAGCGAAAATTGAGCTATTGAGCTGCGTAATAAAAGCCAACTGCAACGAGACTTTTTCCATGGAACATATCCAAAGTACTGATATAATCATCATTAACACTGTAACTCACTCTTTTTAATATATCTCTCACTGCATCTGAATGAGCTTCATGGTGAAGCCATTGCTCGGAGATCTTGGTTGCTGAGATTCTGAGGAGCAATTGTGAATTAGCTACTCAAACTTTGGGGCAGTGAAGACAGACACAGGACCATTAAGGCAGTGTGGGACCCAGGACCAGCAATGGTTGAGTTGCACATGAACTGCTCAAGAGCCTTGCATGGCTCTTGAACCACAGTTTGACAATAGGATGAACGGCACAGCAAATTGTACTCGTCACTAATTTCACCATCTCAGGAACTGGAATCGATTTCCCAACCATTTCCCGATACAGATACAATTTCTTGATTCTCACAATACCATGAGATACCTATTGTAGAGTTATCTTTCTGTTGAACAAGACACAGCAGAAGTTTCTTCAAAAACAGAACTATACTAAAAGCTCAGAAGACATGCTTCCATACTGTACAGACTGCATGGGACAAGATGGAGGATAAGCGAAGAAGAGAGGAGACGAGGGGGAAAAAAAACAACCTTTCATCCCCTGACCCTCCTCCTACTGGACAAGCCCCATATTGAGCTTGCAATAGGCTTTTACTTGTGACTGTTGCACATTACAACACCCCTTCTCAACAGTCACTAGTCAAACCCACTAGGTTCATTCTTCTTAATAGATGGTGATGACATTCCCCTGCTAGTGGCTTCGTGAACACATCCACTGTCATATGCTTGACTTTCATTCCTCTTCTGGGAGCTATGCTTAGCAATGTTCTGATTGTAGCATGCTTAACTACAGGTGCAAATGTTTCATCATCCTAGTCTTCTCCGTACTTCTGGGAGTATCCTTTCGTGACAAGTGAGGACTTGTACCGTTCAATATTTCCCTGCGCATTGTACTTTATTTTAAATGTCCATGTCCTATAGTCTTTCTCCCTGCAGGCAGTGGAGTAAGCATCCACGTCGCGTTGTCCTGCATGAACTTTACTTCTTCTTCCGCCACTCTTTTCTGCTTCCCCTTCTGACATCTGTGAGATGTCCTCCCAGGATTCTGGCTCTGAAAATTTATTGGTGCTGACTTTATAGGGCAGACGAGTGGGGGGAATGCCTTTGTTAGACCTCAGACAGTGCCTTGGCTCAGCATAAGCAGCTGGCTGTGTCTGTTCCTGCACTTCAGTTACCTTTGTGTCAATTTTGACTATTTGTTCAGAGGATTGCTCCCTTTCAGTGGTTTCATCCGTGGTTGATTGTTCTCCTTCACCTGGACCTTGGAGAGTAGTCACACTGTTGCTTGAGTTTTCCAAAAAGGTCACACTGTTACTAATGGTTATTCTCTCTGTGCTTGGATCCAGGATCCTGTAACCTTTGGAATGCTCACTGTATCCTACGAGGATGCCTTCCACTGCTCTGTTTTGCAGCGTGGTATGTTTCTCCTCTGGGATATATACGTAAGTATTACTTCCAAATACCCTGATGTGACCCACACTAGGTTTTTGACCATGCCACAGAGTTCATATGAAGTTTTCCTCACTGTTCTAGAATATAGCTGATTTTGTAGGTAGTTAGCAGCAACTGCTGCTTCACCCCAGTATCTTTCTGGTAGTCCAGAGTCTGTTAAAATGTATCTAACCATTTTGGTTAACGTTCTGTTTTTCCTTTCAGCTGTTCCGTTCTGCTCGGGTGTATATGGCACTGTCTTTTGGTGTTCAATTCCATGGAGTCTCAGGAAGTCCTCTACTTCCTTTCCTGTGAACTCACCTCCATTGTCAGTCCACAGTGTCTTTGGTCTGCACTGGAACTTGTTGCTCATCATGGTCACATAGTCCTGAAGTTTGTCGAATACTTCATCTTTACTCTTCATGGTGTATGTGATCGTGTACCTTGAATAGTCATTAATGAAGGTTACCATATACTGGTTGCCTTCTGGTGTGGGAACCTTCATTGAGCTGCAGAAATCGTTGTGTACAATATCAAGCGGTTTCATGGCTCTAGTCTGACTCATAGGCAGCGTAGCACTTGTGGCTTTGACTTTGATGCAACAGTTGCATTTCATGATCATGGGACACACTGATACCTTAAGGTCTTTGGTCAACTGCTGTCTGTGCATTTCCTTGATGCTGTCTGGATGTCTATGTACCATGTGTCTATGCCACAGGTGGATGCAATCATCGTGTGACTTGTGCGCAGTCCGCTTCGCCTGTTCTTTTGCTGTGCTCAGACCGTACAGGTGCTCATCTGCAGTGGCTCTGGCCAGTACTTTTGTCCCACTTTGAATTGTGCATTCGTCTCCCTGGAAATTAATGGTGAGCCCCCTCTCTGCCAGGGGCCTCACGGACAGGAGTCCCCCTTCTAAGTTGGGCACATAGAGCACATCTTTCATAGGTATGGTCAGTATCCCTCCCTGTGACTGGTTGCAGTACAGGAATCCATGTCCAATTCCTTCTGCGTTGATGCTTCTCTCATCTGCAAGGTAGATCCTTTCTTTACTGCTCAGATCCAGCCCTGTGAAGAATCATTTATCGCTAGTCATGTGGCTCGTTGCCCCAGAGTCTACACACAAATTTTGAGATGAGCTGTCTTGCACTGCTCTGAAGTACCCACTCCATTGTTCAAGGACTGTGGTGCTGTTTGTGACTTTAGCCCTCTGCTTAGGTGTTCATGGAGACAGTTTCTGCTGTTCTGCTTTCCATATATAACAGTCTTTCTTTAAATGGCCCTCCTTTTTGCATCTGAAGCAGACTCTGGTTTCCATTTAAGTTTTGAGGTTTTCAGTGCAGTCTCATTACCCTGCTTTAGGTCATTCTGCAGGTTCTCCTTTCTGCACTGAAATTCATCTGCAAATATACCTTTAACAAATTCCAGCTTCAGTTCACCCTCTGGCCTTGTTTCCAGGGCATTGATAAGGGCACCAAGATTCAGGCAGACTTCAGAGGAGTAGGGCTACCACATGGCTGTCCTTTATATTTTCTCCAATGCCGCACAGCCGTACCACTATTTCCAACATGGCATTTATATGCTTTTGCATTTCACTTTCTTTGCCAAGCCTCATTTTGTATAGTTTCCTCAGTAGAAACAGTTTACTATTCAGCGTAGTTCTCTCATGCAAGTTTTGCAATGCAATCCACATGCCTCTTCCTGTGGTCTCACTTCTTATATGGATTAGCTGGTCATTTTCTACCAATAAACTTTGCTGACCTGTCCTTTTTATTCCATTCCTCATGATTTTCTGATGGTTTGTTCGTGGTAATCACCTCCCATAGATCATCTTTAGACAGAAGCATTTCCACTTTAAGCTTCCACAATCGGTAGTTTACATTGTTCCGCTTTCCTACTGAAAGTCTGGCTGCTTGCCATACTTTCTTCCCTCCCTTTCCCCTTCTGGGATTTAGGCCGTCTTACTCACTGTCAGTAGGCCTCTCTGTCTGGGAGTTTTCTTCTTTCACACTTTACACTCTGTTCAAGGCTAAGGTACTAGCGCAGCTCTTGTATGCTCTAGCTATCTGGGGCGACACAGTCATCACTAAATTAGAGGCTACCCAGAACACCTTTCTATGTACTATACTGGGTTTACCAAAGGATGCCCCCTAGGTGATTTTGCGAGCCGAGCTGGCAATGTGCTCTGTTGGGGTGCAAGCCAGGATGGCTCTATTTAAGCTCTGGCTAAGGGTGGTGATTTTTCCTCCAGCAGCTCAATCTTTGCTATCTTATATATCAGGAGACAAGTCCATCAAACTATGGGCAAGGCCAATCGCAAAGGCCTTTTGCGAACTGGACCTTGTCAGGAATTCCTTGAGGCTTTGGAATCCTAAACAAGCCTTTTTGGCTATCAAACAAAGGCTTCTGGACCAAGAGATCCAACTAGAACAGGCCGCTCTGTCTTCCCAGAGGGTTGCCCCAGAATGTTGTCTTCATTTGCCCAATGTGGCCCCCCCGGAGTAGATCTGCTGGGTGAATGACCAACATAGGAGGGCCTTGACACTCTTCCGATGTAACATGTTTCCCTCTGCTGTTGTAGAGGGGCGATATGCAAAGATCCCCAATGAGTTGAGACGGTCAGAAATGTGATATGGCCGTTCCGGAGTCTGTTCCCCATATATTGTTACATTGCCCCGGCCTTAACATCCTGAGGGATAAATACCTGATCCACTTTATTAGCGAAATGCCATGTTATCTACCACAGGCCCTCAGGGCGAGTTGTTTGTGAGGGGGGATAATTCCATTCGCTCTAGAGCGGTAGCCACATTTGGAGGGGGTGTTCTTCTGTTAAAAAGACCGTTGGCTGCAGAAATCGCCTCACATCCAGTGTAATTTAAAACATATTTTATTGGTTGTTTACTGGGTTGGTGTGGCTGGTTCCGCCAAAGGTTATAGTTTTGATAGTGGCTAATTCACATAAGCCAAAGGGCCTTATATGTACATATGATTTTAGTTTGTATTTTGTTGTATTTGCTTATCTGTGTTACAGCTCTGTCTGACCACCAGCTGTTAATAAAGATTTACTTACTTACACTCTGCACGCCTTCTGGGCTGCTTCTAGTCTTCACAATTGCCTTGAAGATGTCCTGGGCCCATAATCTATTGTAGAGTGAGCTTTCTGTTTAACACCACACAGCAGAAGTGTCTTCAAAAAGAGAACTTTACTAAGAACTCAGAAGACATGTTTCCATACTGTACAGACTGCATGAGACAAGATGGCGAGAAGAGAGGAGACAAGGAGGAAAAAAAAAATATTGTTTCATCCCCTGACCCTCCCCCTTACTGGACAAGCCCCATATTGAGCTTGCAATGGGCTTTTACTTGTGACTGTTGCATAATCCTACAATACCATCCTGATTTACTGACTTTCCATTTGCCGTTTACCACATACCATTCATTTACCACCTACCACTTTGCTAAGGGTACCGCTTTACTTCAATGTTTGCCTGTTTTCTGTTTCCACATTTCTGAGCCAATCACTGCGCAAGTAAGCCCACACCTTAGCCCTACCCACCTGGCCAACACAGTTTAAAAGAAGAGTGCCTCTATTCAGAATTGTTGTATGTTGTTCCCTTTGCTTTGACAAATCTGCAGGTAGATTGCAGATTTATAAAGTTGTATGTTATTTAATGCTTTATATATTTTAATGTATTTTTATCAACTGATTTTATTAGCCGCTCCGGGGTGCCTGGCAGGAGGGACGGGGTATAATTTTTTAAAATAAATAAATAATAAATATATAAAATAAAGGAATCTGCATACCAGATGAGTGACAAGAAACCACAAGGGGAAATGGAGTGCAGAGAAGATAGAAGAAATTGTGTATTAACACAAAGCACTATTACCTCTCAGGATTTGAAACTGATGACAAGGTGGTAAAGAGCAAAGTGGTAAACAGGATTATCAGTTTACCACTGATAATTTAAACATAAATTATCAATAATTTGAGAAACATAATTTTATTGAGATATTACAGAGTAGTACTTAGATGTTCTAGATACAACCATTTCATTAATGATCTGGAAAAGGGTGTTAAGAGTGAGGTGATCAAATTTGCAGATGACACCAAGTTATTCAGAGTAGTCAGAACACGAGCAGACTGTGAGGCGCTGCAGCAAGATCTTACAAGACTGGGTGCCTGGGTATCTAAATGGCAGATGAGATTTAATGTGGACAAGTGCAAAGTGATGCATATTGGGAAAAATAATCCAAATTATGATTACACAATGCTGGGTACTAAGCTAGGAGTTACCACTCTGGAAAAGGATCTGGGAGTGATTGTGGACAATACACTGAAATCCTCAGCCCAGTGTGCCGCAGCAATCAAAAAAGCAAATAGAATGTTAGGAATCATTTGCAAGTGAATAGAGAATAAAACAGAGGATGTCATAATGCCTCTATACAAATCAATGGTGCAACCACACCTTGAATACTCTGTGCAGTTCTGGTCACCCCATCTCAAAAAAGACATAGTGGAACTAGAAAAGGTACAGAGAAGGGAAGCAAGAATGATCCAGGGTATGGAACCGCACCTGTAGGAGGAGAGGCTTGATAAGGTGGGGCTCTTCATCCTGGAAAAGAGACCGCTGAGAGGAGATATGATAGTGGTCTATAAAATCATGAGTGGTGTGGAACTTGTAAACAGGGAATGGTTATTCATCCTCTCAACAGGGGCAGATTGGGAAATCAAAGTGGCCTTGCAAAATATAGTCTTAGTGGCCCTGTGCTGGAAATGGGCGCAGGCCCTGGTCCTGTGCCAGAAACAGGCAAAGGGGGCATGGCTTGGGGGCGGGCAGAGTGTATCAGATTTGGGGCCTATCAGAGCTGAGTCCCCAGACTCAGAGCTTCAGCAGCCTGGCAGGGGGGAGACTGCCACTGGTGGGGGTACTGGCCCTCATTTCAGTGCTATGGCTCCCCAAATCACTCTGTTTCAGTGCTCAGTGGCCCCCAACCGAAAATCTCTCTGTCCCTTGCTATGCATCCTAAAGTAAGGCTTCGTCATTCCTACACCAGCTGCACTAGTATTCCACAGGCCCTGTGTTTAGCTAGGAAAGAGAAGACTAAGGGGGAGAATTGAAACCAGACTTCCAATATCTACATTATTGTATATTAAGGTGTCATTCCTTGCACCTGTAGTAATGCTGCACTGGAACACAATTAAGGAACAGCCTTGAAGGAATGCACCCTTTCTGCTAACGCACAGCTGCCTTCTCACCCAACATTCCTACCACCAACATTCCTACCAGTGTTGCCCTGTTGGCAGGACAGACCCCTCCTCTACTCCTGCTGGAAGGCTTGTCTGGCACGGAGAGTCAGGGAATAAAAATATACTACAGCAGAACTGAAAAATAATTACAGCATCTACAGAACTGAAAAATTACCGCAAATACACTGCACATACATACAGTACAATAATATATTGTAAAATGCAAAATGCAACAGTACAACAAATAAAATACAAATTACAGTACAATTGTACAGAAATATAAAGGAAACACCAACAACAAAGTTGGCAGTCACATCCTCCCCAGGACTGTGCTGCTCTCTCTTGCCTGTTCTTGCTGCTTTGCCTACCTGCTACTTCTGGTGTCTCGAGCTCTGAGGCTGGCCTTGATCCACAACAGGAAAGTTGCTGGGGGGCCTGTGCAGAAATGATAGTTATGATTAGGCAGAAGCTACAACATGGCCTTGTTGCAAGCTACAAAAGTCAAGATACTTGACTTTTCTTTGAACCCATTAGCCCTCAGTCCCCTCCCAGACAACCCAGGAGTCCTGGCTCCCAGCCCCCCCAGCCCAGCCCCAGGAAGCCCCACAGCAGACCCCAGCGGGCACCCACACCCCCAAGTGGCCTAACCCTAACCCCCCCCCAGCCAGGCTCCCCCTCGCCGCCTGCAACCGCTGCGCTCCCTTGCCGTCCACCGCCGCTGCTGCCGCTGACGCCACTGGAAACTTCTGCCACCTGCTCCTACGCCTCTGGTCACGAGTCTTCTCCCTCCATCCAGAAAGTTGCTTTCTACTTCTGGGAGGGAGCGATAAGGGGCCGGGGGGGAGGCCGCACTCCCCCCCCCATCCTGACCCAACCCAACCTGACGGGGTGGTCGGGAGCCAACAATTTTTTTAAAAAAATTAAAAACACACACAAAAACAGACCGCGGGACCAGACCAGCCCACCGGGAATCCTCCTGGTGGGTTCAATGGCCAATCTGCACTTGACTCTCAACTAGTTCTAAAACTAGGGGACACTCCATGAAACTCTCAGATGGCAGAGTAAAAACAGACAAAAGAAAGTATTTTTTCACTCAGCGTACAATTATGTTATGGAATTTGCTGCCAGAGGTGATGGTCACAGCCAGCAGTATAGCTGAGTTTAAAAAGAGGTTTGCACAAGTTTCTGGAAAATAGGATTGGGGAACAAAACCCTTTACTGTTGGGAGCCTGGGGATGACCCACAGGGAATGGATAGCATGGCCACCTGTTGGGTGCTTCTTCCGGGTCCCCGTGATTGGCCACTGTCTGGGACAGAATTCTGGGCTCGATGGACCATTGGTCTGACCCAGTATGGCACTTATTTTATTAACCAAGAAACCAGGATTTTGATGGGAATTCCCATTTTACAAAAAATCTCATGTCAGATATAAAAATAATACTCTTCTCATTTTAAAGAGGTGGAACTTTGCCACACAGAGACTAAACAACATGTCCAAGGTTACTTAAGTCTTTAGAAAAAAATAGTTAGGATGATGCATTTTTGTTGTACTAGCTTCTGTTGGCAAGTGTATGCAAGCTCTTCAGCAGAGCAGAGAGCTGACCCTGAGTCTCTCAGGTAGAGCTGAAATGAAGAGCAAATTTCACAGGTATAAATATTACATGCATAATCAGATAGCCATCCAAATAAATATTTCTTTTATTTATTTACTTATTTATTTCAATTTCTATCCCACCCTTCCACAAAGACTCAGGGTGGCTAACATCTTCATAAAAGACACAAAATACAAAAGAAAAACCCGAAAAACCCCATAAAATACTTATGTCCCCCATGCCGTCCCAAATCCTAAACCTGTCTGTTAAATCCTGGCCAAATAAATAGATCTTACACTGCCTCTGGAAGAGGTTCAAACGAGGGCTTAGGTGAACATTCAAGGGAAGGGAGCCCTGGTTCCAGAGCCATGGAGTAGCCATCTCTGTGTGTCTGAGTTGTATGGACCTGGGGATGACGAGAACAGCGGTGTTTGCGAGTCATCTGCCTAACCTACCTGTCAGCTGTGGGGAGTTCCCTGGCATGGGCGGAGCTTCTGGACCTGCAGGCAGTAAGGAAAAGGGGCTTGTTAGCCTCCGGCGGTGCCGAAGGGTCGCGCGCAAAAGGGTGTGTGCCCTTTGGCGCAACCAGGCGCAGGGGGATGCTCATTTTTGATCTACCATTCCACCCCCTGTTAACTATCAGCTCTATTGTGGGAGAGGTTAGATGCCGGGCAGCAAGAGACTTTTCCCGGATCCAGTGGGCGGCTGCCCCCCACTTTCTAAAACCCCTAAACAGTGGAGGCTGGACTCCTTTTTCTCCAAGCCTGAGTTGGGCCCTCAGGTGGCGGTTGATGACCCCTTGATGACTAACAGCAGACACAGGCATGCTAACACCTCGCTCTACTTCTGTAGTAGACTCTGGTAGGAGACCTATTTTTTCCCAGCACTCCACTACCATTAACTCTACTAAGAGGGATTCTTGGTCCCTTCTGACTGGTAGGAATGTTGGAGCAGGCCCGCCTACGGATTTATTGACTGATTTTTTATCTAACCATGTGGTGGTAACTACGGAAACTATTCGCTTCATATGCACTCAGATGAATCAGATTCATGAGAAGCTGGATCATATTGTACTATCGAGAAGGGGGGGATCTTAATATCCGCTCTCATTCCCTACCCTCTCAACCCATTTTTTCCCCCCTAGGCCCCCACTCCAGGGGAAGGGAGCTGGCCCAGGCAAGGAAGCGATATTGACAAATCTCACCACTCTCTCCATTAATGGAACCCAGGATACTTTTAATCCTCTTCCTTTTAATCTCATCTTCATCATACTGCCACTTCAGGGTAGGCGCCCCCCCGCCGGAACACAGTACTGGACTTAGCTGAGCATCTCAGACTGCTACTAAATTTTCCTATTACCAGGCAGCACATTGGATCTATGGACCAACTTTTAATAGCCCGGGATAGGCAAATTGTAAATGTGACATTTAATGCTATGGAGATTACAAAGAGGATCTGGGATAGGAAAGGATATCTTGAGGATCAGACTGTTTTTATTTCTAAGGTATTTTGAACAAATTTGGGCAGATTGAGGGTGGCAGCCAAATCTGGCCCCTGTGGATCATTAGACATGGATCAGCTAGTACCCCCCCCCCGATTCCGCCCCCCCCCCCCGAACTAAAACACAGCCTTTACTTGAGCCCCAGATACAGGATTTCGGAGCCAGCAATTTGAAGTGCAGTCTCAGACGCAGCCAGCTCCCTTAATATTGCATAGTATGGAGGGAGAGGTGTGATCTACTCAGGCCGAAGCTCCTTCCCCTATGATTCAGCTCCACTCACAAAGAGAGGGAGACCAAGGGACTTTGCCCTCTAACCAGTTTCATTTGCTTTCTAAGCTTGATTTCTTGTGCTCCCAACTTACCCAGTTGAGATCTGTGGCCTCTATACTGGTTGCCACCCTGGGGAGGAATCAGACCAAAAACCAAGGTCAAAGCAGATAGACTTTCCATCCTGTATGCTCTGCACGGAAGGCTCAGATGGCTAATATGTTATTAGATGAGGATAGCCAGGCAATCCCCCAGTTGGTGGGGGGAAAGAGGTTGGTTGGCAACAAGCTTCAGACTTTAAGATCTATAACGAAGCTACGCAGGCAAATCCTGAACAAACCTCCTACCCTGGAGTTGGGAGGGGGTTGAAATATTGGGAGGTGAGAGGGGAGGTGGACCCTGATCTATTGGGTTTTGTTGAATCACAGGGATCCATCCCTTCCCTATGGGGGTATCTAGGGATGGGCGAACGTGGTTTGGAAGTTCAGAGTTCGGACCGAACTTGGTGTGTTCGGTCGACCGAACCGAACTTCTGAACCAAACTCAAATTTCAATCCGAACCGAATTTCCGAACTCCGCTCTTTTCGCCCATCCCTAGTGGTAACACACCAAAAAACCTGGTTTTGAATGGCCGAACTTGGTCCGGAAGTTCGGAATTCGACCGAACTGAACTTTCAAACTGAACTTGAATTTCAAACCGAACTGAATTTCTGAACTCCGTTCTGTTCGCCCATCCCTAGGGGTATCCCATTCAATATTGGCAGATCCTGTAGAGGGTGCTGTGCGGGGGAGCCGTCCATTGGGGAACGGTGAGACTTGCTTTGCTCAAACGGGGGACCTCCCAGCCAAACCCATTCTGTGACAATCAACCAGGGATCTCGTAAAACTTGTCTCCTGGAATATTTCAGGATGGAAGGCCCGTTTGCGAGACTCAGATTTTAGGATCTTTCTTGAGAAGCAGGATACTTCCCTTCTTCAAGAAACATGGTCTACAGAACCTATGGAGTTGGATGGTTTTCGGACCTTCTCCTTAAGGGAAGGCACTCCCGGGGAGGACAGTATTCTCACCCACCCACCCACCCCGACTCTCTCAGGATAAGCTATTAAATAGAAATGCTCCCCATATGTTCCAGCTGATAGAAGAGTTAGATTTGGTGGTTTTGAACGGGAGGACTGAGGGAGATCGAGAGGGGAATTATACATTCCATGCGTTCCAGGGATCCAGCGTTATAGACTATTTTTTGACCTCATTTTTCTTTCCAAAAGTAATGAACTTCACAGTTCATAGTGCTGACTCAGACCACTTTCCGCTTCTCCTGTCCTGCCAAGTACCAGGGGGAACGTTGGGATCTCAGACCTCCGCTTCTGGTAACCTTCGGGCAAAACCTACCTTTTTTAAGCACATTAAGTGGTCTTCCAAGCTAGCTTTAATTCTAGCCAACTTCCAGCGGGAGGCTAAGATTCGTGACCTGTGGCAGGCAGTGAGGTCAGGGGGATATTCATGTCCTGATGGGACTTGAGGAGTTGCTGGCTTTGTTTAAACCTATGCTGACTCCAAGGGGTCATCATAGGCCAGATTTAAGAGACAAACCCCACTGGTTTGACCAGGTCTGCCGCAGGAAGCGTGCAGCTCTTAGAAGTGCTGCCAAGACCCTGAAGGTTCAGCCCTTGAGATCTTCTCTAGAAGTCTTTTGGGGACTCCGATTGGAATACTGGAAGCTGATTAAGGAAAAGCGTACAGGCCATCAAAATGACCTTTGACTCCATCTGCAGGGATCGGCTTTGGGTGAAGCTTGGCTCCCTGTAGATGGAGTCTAGGCTCCTATTCCTCCTAATCCAATACTCTTCAGGTAAGATATGGGCAAGATGGGGCCCTCTCAGGGAGGGTTCAAGTGGACCGCGGAGTTAGACAGGGCTGTTTGCTTGCTCCAGCCCTTTTTAATCTCTTTGTAAATGATCTACTGGCCTCCCTGTTGGAGATTGATTCCCACCCACTGCAGATAGGCGATAGGAAGATCACTTTACTCTTGTATGCGGATGATATAGTCCTTATCTCCCTGACCCAGTTGGGTCTGAGAAGAGTTATGCAATCCATTGGTGAATATGCCACAAAAGAGGGCCTTTCCATCAATTATAGGAAAATGAAGGTTTTGGTCATGAAGTGCAGAGGTCATAAAGAAACCCAGCACTGACGAATTGGACCAAATGAAATCCAGCAAGTGGATAAGTTTAAATATCTGGGGATCATCTTCTCCTGCTCATTAAGCTGGCAGGAACATATGGCAGCTGCTAAAAGCCAAGCCTCTCAATTGGTGGGAGCTATCATTAGTTTCTATTATGGAAACGGGAGGGGGAGGGAAGCTGGTGCTGCCAGCATTGCGGCTGTTTCAAGCAAAAGTCATAGCACAGCTTCTATACGGGTTCCCAGTTTGTGGCTTGTCATATTTAAATTCCCTTGAGGTGGTTCAGAACCATGTATTGTGCTCGGAATGCAACTGCCAGCAAGTGCATACTCTGATGCACTGGTGTAATGTGCTCCTGTCAACCTACTCTTGTCAAGAGACTTGTTGCCGCATCCTGCATCAGTTGCAGCCCCCAGATTGCCTTCAAAGGAAGCCTCATATTGAATGCATTGCAGTAGTCTGACCTTAAGGTACCATCGCACAAGGCTTTATTATGGTAGCAAAGCTGTCAAAAATTGCACTACACAAACATACAAAAGCAACATACATAAAATGGCTCAAAAAACCAGTCTTGAATAAAATTTCCTCAGCTCACTTCTGGCACTGACTACCAGTTGGAGCCTTACATGACTAATTCCCCACTGATATATTTCAGAGGAGAAGAACCAGAAGCAGGAAAATATTCAGCAAATATACACTAATTATTAATATAAAGTTATACCCTGGTCTTAACCGGCAACCTGCAAAGCCGCCTTCCTCTTGGCAATAGATACAGCACAGAAATTAGCAACTTTACTAGATTTTGCCCTATCTGTATCACCCAGCAAAGTTATTAGGGCGTCTTGTTGTGAACAGGCACCCAAATTATTAATTATAGGTTCCAAGTATGTCAAACATATATCTTTATACATAGCACAGTCAACTAAAACATGAACTGCAGTTTCAACTGTCTTGTGAACAAAAAACGTACATATTCTTTGGTCAAGAGGAATCTTGTGAAATCTGCCCTCAGTTAATGCAGAGGGCATAAGATTGAACCGAGCTAGGGTCAAGACTACTCTATCGGACCAGTTAATGATTGTATTTAAATATGAGGCTTCTCTAAAAGATGGAGTGAGAAATGTATAAGCCTGCGCTATTTTCTGAGAAGCTACCGTTTCAGAAAAGGCCTGTTTTTCCTGGTCCCAAATATGAATTCTCACCAACCTAAGAGCCTGAGAACGCATCAAAGATAAAAATATTCCTTTGAAAAACCTAAATGGGATGTTAACTGACACACACACTTCTCCCAGGGGCCATCAAGGTTAATAAAAAAAGCTTAATGCAAAAGGCTCTGTGGTGGTGAAACAGCAAGTGGAGCCAATATTTTAAAATTGCTTGTTTGGCTATAGAAGCAACTGATGGTAGTCCTAGTTCTGCTCTAAGTAGCACAGTTGGCATGTTTTGGGGTACATGCAAAAGAGAATGCTGGAATCCATTTTGATGTCTTTCAATTTCTCCTAACAGGGATGGGCCTGAAATAGGGATTCCCATAGAGAAGTTACAATAGAGCCTTTGCCCTAAAACCTTTTACCACTGGGGCCAGGTTACCAATCTTCCTCCTTTAGAAAAATAAAACCCCAAGATGCCTTTAGAGCTATTTGAGTTTTAATAGTTTTTAGGTATACTTGCCATGCTGTTGTTTGGGCTACATAAACACCAAGATATTTGTAAGAAGAAATTTGCTCAAACTGCCTACCCTCGATGAACCATCTAAGCTGAGCGCGCTGGTTACCCATTACAATTACTTTAGTTTTCATATAATTCATGGTAAAACACTCTTCCACACAGAATTTGGCAAAGTGTGACATAAGTTGTCTCAGACCCCCTTGAGAGCGTGATATTAAAACTGTCATCCGTGTATAAAAGAAATGTGTGAGAGAGATCCCAATACTGGTGCATGGAAAACAGGATTTTTCAAAACCTCTGTGACCCCGTGTATGTGCATATTAAAAAGTGGCGCCACAAGACAGCCCTGGTGCACCCCTTTTGTTGTACATACTGGAGTCGAGAGGGATTCTGACTGGTTTAGACGGACCCGTAAAGAAGTATTTTGATGGATGGACACTATCAAAAAGAGTAATCTGGGGTCAATGGAAGTTTGATGCTGTTTGAACCAGAGCCACTCTCTATTACTTGTGTCAAAGGCAGTTTTCAAATGTATAAAACAAAAATATAATCAAGAATTAAAATTAGAATGAAGATGGACATATTTAGTTATTAACTGGTCATGGACATAAATGTGGAATGCCCCTTACAGAAGCCAGCTTGCTCGTGAGCAAGGATTCCCTTTCGCTCTACCCATTCAACTAACATCAGTAAAAGGTACTTGGCATAGATTTTCCCAATTATAGATATATAAACTAATCAGTCTATAATTGGATGGGTCATTTCAATCCCCTTTTTAAAAAATAGGGATGACTATACTCTTGGACCAATCAGTGGGAAAAACATCAGTATTATTAAACGTTGTAAATAAAGTCACCAAGACTGTGGCCCACCACGAGATGTTAGCTTTCAGGAATTCAGCTTTCAGCAATTGGTACAAAGTCAGGGCCGGGTGTTTTATTTGATCTCAGATGTAAAATTAATGGCTCTCTCTCTTCTGCTACCACAAGTTGCCAACCAGGCAATCGAGGTAGAGGGACCAAATTTAGGTCCATGTTCGCTGAAGGTTAAACAAAAAAAAAAAAGGAGGCAAAATGAGCTTCTAAATTTTTAGCAGGAATACAAATATCTTTTAAAGGAGACACCAGTGACCATGATCATTTAATGATTTTCCAAAATAAATATGGGTTATTATCCAGGGCTGCCCTAAGCAGGTCGCCCAAGGATTCCTCTATAGAGGTTTGCTTCTTAATTTTAATCAGTACTTTATATTCCCTTTTAGTTTGAAGGTATGCCTGCAAGGTCATCCTTTGGTTTTTACTCCTGAGTTGGTGAGTCGGTCTCTTCAGTTCACGTTTGGCCCTTTTACATTCCCTACCAAACCAGTTAGAATAAGAAAGTCTTCCGTGGGGCACTCTAGGTGATGAGATGACTAAAAGGACTCGCAAGAGTCCATTAATTGCTTGAAAGTTGTCTACCTTCTCCAGACAAGATTTTCTGTTTTAATTTCTGAATCTGGTCATACTCCAACAGGGACAATATAGACATATGGAAAGATGACCATTTGATCCTCCTTTCACCAAAAAATATCTGGAGCATCTAAATCCTTCTGGAAGTCATCCCTCTGCTAATTAGAAGTAATATTAGACTGAAGGGCAAATTCTAAGGGTTGATGGTCAGAACTTATTGAGGTATCTACAGCAAAATAATAAGCTAGGTGGAGAACTAAAACCGATATTAAAACATAATCAATAGTGCACCTCCCATTAGTATATCTATGTAAGTGAATTGTCCCAGTAAATCTCCCAGAGCAGAACCATTGAGCACGACCAAACCTGTATCCTCGATCAATAAGTTCAGCCTTGTCCCAAAGTTATTAGATGTTTTATCCTTAGATATTCTGAAAGTGACCAACAGGCCACTTTCCAGATATTGACCCTTGTCAATATCTGGAAAACCTTGATACAACTCCTCTCCCATTCAGTCATTAAAATCACCTGCTAGAATAATACCAACAGTTGAATATTTTTCTATTAGAGAGAGAACTAAATTTCCCAAATCCATCCATATGGAGGGTTTGTAATAAGGTGAGGCATCGGGGGGTGGGGAGCGGAGGGGGATGTAAATATTGATGAAGATCAACTTTAGGTTTTTGGATAACTTAACAAGCCAAGCTGCAATTAATGAATAGCAAACCGTTAGTTTCACAATATTTACAGTAGAGGTTGAAGGGACCAAAAGAGCCTTCCTTTGGATACAGAGGGGGGTAGCTGAAATTGAAAAAATTATTAAAATATGGGGATACTATTGGACAAACCTGCCATGATTCCTGTGATAAAACTAAATTGAATTTTTGTAGATATCTTACAAATTCAGGATCCTCTTTTTTATTATTCCACCCAGAAATATTCCAGGACAGCAATCGCAGCCCAAAATCAGGGCATAGATCTTGTCACCAGGAATTGGAAACATCTTCTAAAAGGGGGAGAGGAATCTGAGGAAGGTGTTCCATTGTCTGGATCAGAAGGTTGCCATCTTGAGAAGCCCTTGCAACTTGGACATTATCATTAAACTGACAAAAACGACAGATTAATAGGGTGACAGTCCTCAGGATTCAACTCTGGGATAGTTTGATTCTGTACCACTGGTTCCAGAACCACAGGAATTTATCATAGATTGACCATTTTCAAGTTGCTGCTGATCCATTTCCTCCTGAAAAAGGAGTAGTTGACTATTTAATAGGGGTGGGACATCAGGGCAATTACCGGGTACCGGATTTACAAAAACCGGATTTCTGGATTTGTGTACCAGTTTACCAGTACTGGATTTTTTCCATTGATTTCAATGGGGAACTGTCCCCATTGAAATCAATGGAAACAAACACAAAAAACCTCCCCACTCCCCCTCCCAGGCTGCGTGGGTGGAAGCGGGGGACACCCCCCCCACCCTGGATTTAAAAAACAATTTTTTCCCCCAAAGTCCCTGCTAGTGTGGGGTCCGGGCCACCACCGGCGACCCGGAGCCCGCACCAGCAGATACTAGGGTGATCCCTGGGGGGGGGGGTTTAACACACAGCCCACCCCAGGGATCACCCTTCCTTCCCACCCAGGGATCGCCTACTTTGCGCTCCAGGCGGCGGCGGTCTGACTCCAGCGCTACTAGGCCTTCCAGTGAACTTCCGGGTTTCACCGGAAGGCCTAGTAGCGCTGAAACTGGCAGCCACAGCCAGTGCTGAAGCCGCCGAAGTCGGACTGCCGCCGCCGCCCGGAGCGCAAGGTAGGCAATCCCTGGGTGGGGAGGTAGGGTGATCCCTGGGGTGGGGTATGTGTGTTAAACCACCTCCCACTCCAGGGATCACCCTAGTACAATAACCTAACTGTTGGTGCAGGCTCTGGGTCGCCGGCGGTGGTCCGGAGTCCACACTAGCAGGGATTTCAGGGGAAAAAATTTTTTAAAGCCAGGCTCGGCGGGGGGGGGGGGGGGTTGCCCCCCCTTCCACCCGCGCAGCCTGGACTGGGGAGGGAAAGTGGGGGGGTTTGTTTGTTTTTTTACATTGCAGCCATTCATTTGAATGGTCGCAATGTAAAAAAATCCGGTAGGGGAATCCGGTAAATTACACCGGATTACTGGGTTTAATCCGATACTGCCGGTACACCAAATACCAGGCAGTATTGGATACCGGATCAGCTGGTAGTACCACCCCTACTATTCAACTATATTGGGTCCATAACTGTGGACCAATGCCATTTTAAAATTTATGTTGAACTATTTTTAGCCTATCCATAGTTTGGATTTCCACAAAAGAAGAAGGGGTTTCTGAAACTTGAGCTCTAATAGGCTCCCCATTAAGTTCAGGGGGATTCATCTGAATCGGGGAACATTGGGACTTTAAAAGAGTGTCTCTAACAGGTGCGTGCTGGGAAGAAGGCTGCTGGAAATTTAAACTGTCTGACCAGAAGCGATTTCATTTATCAGTTTGGTGACCAATTCCTTGGTATCTTGGGAAATCTTGCTCTAATCCCTGTGTAGCCCATTTGCTCCAAGGGATTTAATTGTTTCATTTAGCTGGAAACAGAGGAAGGAAATTGCTAGATAGAAAGACACTAGTGATAAAAATTCAATAAAATCTAAGATAATTCTTGGCCTCCATAACTCTTTCAGCATGAGTTTGGTCTAGAAAGTGTAATGCTAACCGTTGAGAACCATCCCTAGAAGAAAGGAATATGACCCTACAGAGATCTAAAAGGGATCAGATTCATATTCAACAGGGAATTTAGTTGTCTACATACAAGTGGGATCGTATGCCACCTGGAGCAGATGCCATTCGGCAGATCAAAAACTTTAAGGCTAATTGCTTTAGTATCCAGAATCATCCGGGAATGTGTGCTCAAATGGGGTTCCTTAGTGTTACAGGGACCCTGAATTCAAGTTTCAACATCAGACCTGGGAGGCAAGAGAGGCCTGTTAGTTGCCACCTTAGCCTCTGAAGGATTAGAAACATATTGCCAGGTAAAGGTGTTAAATCCATGAGCAATAGCTCTTATATCCTTGACTGCTCCCCTTATGCAGTCCTCAGTCAATTGTGTAGACCCCTTGTATAGACACATTATTTGTAAGTAATTCAATCAATTTCCCAACCAAAATGCAGTGTTCCCCCATTTACTCAGTTATGGACAAATTTTTATTCTGCTCCTGAGGGGCCAGAGATGTCAAAGGAAGATCTACAGATTGTCAATAAGAGAGGTGGTCTCCTCTTTTCCCCAAGCATGCAAACCTATTATCTGAACATGGAATCCCCGCCACCTCCAAGGGGCGTTCTTTCCCTTTGATGCCCACTTCGGTTAATTTCAGTTCTTTAAAAATAGGGGACCCAGAGTCCAAGGGGGACATTAATCGGCCTCCCCCTTTTCTTTGAATTGGCAAAACATCACAAGAGAGGCTACAATCTGGAAACAATATTTCCTTTGTCAAAATTAAAAGACAAAGCCCTAAAAAATAATCTTAAATAAAATCAGAATTTAAAACAAAACTAATTAAAAAAGAGAAAAACAAAAACAATCACCAATCAGTAGACCGGTAAATTACAGCACCCAAAGGCTCTTCACTAAAGCAAAAGTTCAAGTGATTAATAGTGAACAACTAAAAGCTATTGCAGGGGAAAGGTCAGAGGGTCCCAAAAACACAGATGAAATCTCTAGATGCCACATCTGAACATATAGAATAGACTCCCAGAAGAAGGGGGAAGGGGGAGCCGCAGCCACTGAAACCCCAAAACAGTCCTGCCAACGACCAACACCCTTCGGTGTCGCCCTTTGGCTAGTGCCCAAGGGCCAGCACACCCCTGCTGTTTATACCTGCAGAGGGATAAAACTGGTGTCACCAGTTAATTTTTCCCCTAGGTTCAGGAAACACAGGCATACTCCCAAAGGGGCCCCACCCCTACTGCTTATACCTGCAAGAGGGATAAAGCTGGTGTCACCAATGAATTCTTCCCCCAGGCTCGGGAACACAGGCACTAGCCTCAAGGTAATGAAGACTTCCCTGGTTTACCAAGGACCTGTGGCAGCTGAAGCAGGTGGTGTGGTGGTTGGAGCCAATCCCACACTGAAGCCAACAGACTGTGACATAGAGCTAGTTTACATGCTGTGGCTATGCAGGCAGCAAAGGAGGAATCCTTTGCAACACTTATAGCATCTTCAAAATCTCATCCAGCGGAGATTTTCCAAGTGGTGAGGGGGATGGTCAGTCTGGCCTCCCTCCACCTGGAACCTGAACCAACGAATGCCCACTTTGACTTGTTTGTTGACTATTTCGTGGGTAAAATCACCCAGATTCACTGTGACTTCGATACCATGTTTCATACAATGGGAGAATCAGAGGCTGTGGAAGCCCTGCCTTGTCTGGTTTCATAGGATCAGTTTCAGTGGGTTTTGCCCATTGATGCAGAGGATGTTCTTGGGGCTAGGGATGGGCGAACGCGGTTCGGAAGTTCGGACAGAACTTGAATAGTTCGGTTGCCTGAACCGAACTCTATTTTCGAACTGAACCGAACTGAATTTCTGAACTCGGTTCTGTTTGCCCATCCCTACTTGGGGCTATCAGAACCACTTTTTGTTAACTGGATCTGTGCCCATCCTGGCTCGTTAAGGCCAGCTGGGAGACGTTAGGGTCGTTGCTGGTTTGGATGGTCAATGCGTCCCTTCGAGAGGGCAGAGTACAAGGCTGCCTCAAAGGGGCAGTGGTGTGGCCTCTGTTCAAGAAAGCATTGCTTGACATTGATGCTCTTGCCAGTTATAGGCCTGTCTCTAATCTTTCCTTTTTAGGGAAGATTACTGAATGGGTTGCGGCTTGGCAGTTCCAGGAGCAACCAAATGGCATCAGTTTCCTGGATCCCTTGCAGTCCAGCTTTCGGCCGGGTTTTGGTACTGAGACTGCACTTGTGGCTTTGGTCAACAAACTCCGCCAAGAATTGGACCTGTGTCATTCGTTCCTGCTGATTCTATTAGATCTGTTGGCTGTTTTTGATACCGTTGACCATGAGATGTTGGTGACTCACCTGCAGGACCAGGCAGGAGTGGGCGGAATTGTTCTTGACTGGTTCAGCTCATTCCTGGCTGGAAGACCTCAGCAGGTGGTGGTCAAGGGATTGTTCTTCATCCCCCTGGTTCCATCGTGTCCCCTCTCCTGTTCAATGTGTACATGTAACCGCTGGGTGAGGTCATGAGAGGGTTTGATGTTAGGTGTCATCAATATGCTGATGAAACCCAACTGTACCTCTTGTTTTCATCCAACCCAGACCCTGCAGTCTTGGTGCTTACCTGATGCTTGGTGGCTGAGGGGGAGGCAACTGAAGTTGAATCCCGACAAAATGGTAGTGATGCTAGTGGATAAGGCGATGGATGGTCTGTCCCCTGTTATCGATGGGGTTTGTTCCCCATTGGTTCCCCAGGTTCACAGTCTGGGAGTGACCCTCGATGTCTGGCTCGGTCTGCATGTTTTTATTATAACACCCTTTTTCTTTGGTGGCACAAACTCTTCTATCTTCTAGGCCTGAAATGAGAGATCCTGGTGAGTGCTGTGTCCATCAGAATCAGGGTGTTTACCGAGATTTGTATGACTCAAACATACCAGCTGTTTCCACCATTTTTCACAAGTTGAATGGGGCTGCTAAGGGGCTATTCCCAAGCCCCATGTGTGCCTTGCATGCACCCACAGGGCTCTGGAGATGAAAATGTGCCAGTCAAGTGCTGTAAAATTGTTGAAAATGTGCCAGTCAAGTGCTGTTAAAGTGTTGTAAAATTGCCAAAAAACTTTTGTAAAATTCCCAGAATGTGATGGAAATGACAAGTCCTGGAAAGTGATGAAAAGGGATATAAATTCACAGAATGTGACAAAAATAATGAAAAGTGACAGAAGCATGAAATCACCGGAAACTGATGAATTACTGACTGACACACTCACAATCACTACTGAAAGGTTGGCATTTCCTTTTGGATCGGAAACACTTGCTCTCATCTCAGCTCTACTGTCTACTTTGTTGGGGGGAAAGTTTCTCTTATTACTATTTATTTCTAACACACTAGAATTCAGAGCCCCACCTGCCTTTGCCCTAGAGGTGCTGCCGGAGATATTGTTTGCCATTTGGGAGGGAGACATGAGGACCTGAGCTTGATCCCGGAGGATTCCCGAGAGTATCACGCTTTGCCGCTAGCCTTTCTGATTGACTATTGAACACAGCTGGGAGCTGGGAGGAGCTGAGCTGCCAGGAGATTTAAGAACTGCTGCGCCGCCCAGCAGCACCAGAGGCACGCGTTAGGGCAGGGCGCCTAAGGGCTGCGCGTGCAAGGGCACGCCCTTGTGCGCGCGGCCTTAGGCGCTGGCCGGGCGAGGGCACTCTGTGTGCTGCTGGATTTGCGGAGGGTGGCTGTGCTTGGGCTCGGGTTGAAGAGCCACTCTACACATTCATTCATAAGTGTATGCTTAATTCCCCCCCTCCCCCCCGTACTAGTGACTTACTCCTCTAGGGAAAATGCCGAAAAGGGGTAAGAAACAGGGGGTAATCACGAGGACATGGGCTAGGCATCAACAGCTAACGGAGTGCTATGCCTCGGCTATAGCCCCCCCCATGGGCCCAAACAGGAGGGGTCGGTGCGAGAATCCCCGTGTCCTGTAATGGCTGTTCTCGAAACAGGACGGGCTCCCTTGGCTGTTGCTGTGGACAATCCACCTTCCCTTTTGTCGCAAGACACCGGGAAACCGGAGGTAGGGACCCTCGGAGAAGGCCTTGGGTGTTCAACTTTGCCCATGCCAGTTTTTCCAGACCCTTCACTGTTAAGGTGTGCCCAGGCTTTTAAACAGCAGGGGCAGAGGTGGCTGTCTTTGGCTGCCAAATCTCAGGGGCATTCTGGGGCTGTGCCAGGTCACCGTACCTCTCTCGTGGAGAGAAGAAATTGTGCTCCCCAAGATCCAGTAGAAGAGGTTGAGTCCCAGGCTTCTGCCATTTTGGCAGGGGGAGGGGATATTTCTGGGTCAAGTCCGTGGCCAGATGGGCAGGGGGATGTAGCCTCAGAGCTGCCGAGTGCCCCTGTCAAGCCTTTGACTTCTCCCTTGGATCAGAGTAGGAGGTCCCAGGGGACAACAAATCAATCCAGTCAGGCCAACCTAGGGAAGGGGGCACCACTCAAGGCGTCCTTGAGTGTGACAAGTATGCCTCTAGTTAGAGTCTCAGGATGTCAAGAGATGGCGCTTCCTATTTGTGGAACTATAGGAAGGGAGGGAGACCCTACCACCACGCTGGGTGCTACTGCGAGTTTAAAGTTCATTACTCCTGAGACTCAGGAAACTCGGGCCCAGGATTGTTGTTGCCTTGTGCAGGCAGAAGCACTCAGGACACTTACAGCACAAATTGAGGGGATTGACCTTAAAATTCAGGCCCTCCAGCAGCAAGTGAGTGGGATCTGGGATTGTGTTAAAGACCTGAGAAGTAATAAGATCACGCTGGAACACCAGAGAGTGGATCGGTCATCGCAAACATCCCCTCCGAATGGTTTAGTTTGCCCTGGGGTTTTTCCTCAGATGGCTAAGGAGGATTGTGTAATTACCCCAGTAATTGACGCGTTGTCCATTACTGTTTACCCATTACCATCTCCCCCTGTGGGACTCAACATTTTGGATTGCGCATCATTTTTCTGTCATTTTGGGTTGTTCTTTTTTGCCGTCCTATGTTACTCGTTCTTTTTATTTGCCAGCTAGGGGTAGAGTTACAAGGCTAGTTAGTTATTTTCGTTCACCAACTATAGTCGAATGGTTTTTGCTTAATGCTCATCATTTTAGTTTGTGGGGGCTCCAGGTGGCCAAAGTCTATGTCAAGAAGGGAATAGTTCCTTTGATGCCCCAAGTCTTGCCTACTACTTTGGCCTCTCGGGAAGGGACTTCCAATTCCAATTTGCCTTACTCATCTAGGATGAAGTCCGGCACTATACCGGACACCCACAATGTTTGTGGGTCCAAAATAATCAGGTTCAATTGAAGCCTCTTTTGCATGTGTCACTTCAGTTCCAAATGGTGGGTCTAGTCCGACTGTGGCCTCGGTTTATCCTCCCCCTAGTGCCTTATCTCCGGTTAATGCAGGGACGCCCTCTTTTGTGGTGACAGCTTCTCAGATTTCGCTGAGAACTCAAGCTGCTAGTTGCTGTTGGCCAGGCTCTTAAAGCCTACAAATCTCCCAATGGCTCTTTACCAGCTAGGCTGGTGAGTCAGATGCCATGTCCTATTGTTTTGAGTCCCGGTGTAGATAATTTTGGAGCAGCCAAAAATAAGTTGGGCTTTCCTTCTAGAGGGGCCTCCATCTTTGAAGAGCTCATGGCAGTGGACCTTGCATGTAGATCCACTGTTTGTGGGCCCATGAGTAAATTCAAGTAGATTGAATGTGGCAATTTTAGTTAAATGATTTTTTAGCGTTTTTTTAAACAACCGATTTAGAGATTTATTTTAGGACCCGAGCCTGGAGATACTCCAGGGCTCCAGGAATTTGTGTATATGTACTGTGTTTATGTTATGTTATTTGTGTAAGCAATGGCCTATGGCTAAGCTGTAATAAATTCTATTCTATTCACTAGAATCCCCATCAGCTGCAAGCCCCACACATCCAGATGGGGCTCTGAATAAACATACAACTAGAATCAGCCCCTGCCACTCCAAGACAAGAACATAAGTGCCATACTGAGTCTGATGAATGGTCCATCAATCTCGATCACATGGGAGAAGAACTAACAGTCACAATGGACAATCCATTCCCCATTCACTCCCAGCTCCCGACAGTAAGAAGTTCATCCCATAAGCTACTTGGTTAATAGCTGTTAATGTACCTACTCTCCAAGAACTTATCCAGACCTTTTTTAAACCCAGCTATACTACTGGCCTTGACAACATCCTCTGGCAACTAATTCCATAGGTTAATTATGCGCTGAGTGAAAAAGTACTTCATTTTATTTGTTTTAAATCTGCTGGCAGCTAGTTTCATGGAGTGTCCCCTAGTTCTAGTACTATTTGAGAGGGTAAATAACCGTTCCCTATCTACTCATCACACCACTCAAGATTTTATAAACCTCTATCATGTCCCCTCTCAGTCTTCTCTTCTCTAAGCTGAAGAGACCCAACTTGTCAAGCCTCTCTTTGTTATGGAAGCTGTTCCATACCCTTTATCATTCTCGCTGCCCTTCTCTGTACTGTTTCTAGTTCTGCTGTGTCTTTTTTGAGATGGGGTGACCAGAACTGCACACAATATTCTAGGTATGGGTGCACCATCGATTTGTATTGAGGCATAATAGTTTTATTCTCTATCCCTTTGAGAATAACTCCAAACATGGTTTGCTTTTTTGACTACTACTGCAGACTGGGCTGAGTATTTCATTGTATTGTCCACAATCACACCCAGATTCTTTTCCTGAGTGGTAACTCCTAGCTTAGTACCCTGAATTGTGTACTCATAGTTTGCATTATTTTTCCCTACGTGCACCACTTTACACTTGTCCACATTAAATCTCATCTGCCATTTAGATGCTCAGGCACCCAATCTCATAAGATCCTGTTGCAGTTCTTCACAGTCTGGTTGTGTTTTAACTACCTTGAATAACTTGGTGTCTGCAAATTTGATCACCTCACTCTTAATGCCCTTTTCCAGATCATTAATGAATACATTAAACAGCACTCATCCCAATACAGATTCCTGGGGAACACAACATTTTACATCTCTCCATTGTGAAAATTGACCATTTGGTCCAACTCTTTGCTTACGATCCTTTAACCAGTTACCAATCCATAGTAAGACACTACCTCTTATCCCATGACTTTTTAATTTTCTCAAGAGTCTTTTCCGTGGGACCTTATCAAATGCTTTCTAGAAATCCAGGTACGCTACATCTACAGGTTCTCCCTTGTCCACATGCTTATTTACACCCTCAAAGAATTCCAACAGATTAGTGAGGCATGACTTATGTTTTCTAAATCCATGTTGACTCTTCCCCCATTAAGCCATGTTTATCAACATGCCCAGCAATTCTGTTCTTAATGATAGTTTCCATCATTTTGGCCAGCACAGATGTCAAGCTTACTGGAATGTAGTTTCCAGGATCACCCCTGGATCCCTTTTTAAATATTGGAGTTATATTTTCCACCCTCCAGTCCTCAGGTATAGTGGAAGATTTTAACGATAGGTTACAGGCTACTAACAGTAGGTCTGCAATTTCCTATTTGACTTCCTTCAGAACTTGGGGGTAAATACCATCTGGTCCTGGTGATTTGTTAATATTTAGTTTGTCAATTTGCTCTAGAACCTCCTCCAGAGACACATTTATTTGTGACAGCTTTTCCAATTCTTCACCTACAAAGCAAGGTTCCAGCGTGGGTATCTCCTAGGGATGGGACACTGGGGAGGATACTGTATATACCGGTATCGGATCTCCCCTGTAATGGCATACCGGATTTTTAACACTGGCCACTTTACCGGGTTTTTTTATATTGTGGCCATTCACTTCAATGGCCGCGATGTAAAAAACCCGGTAAAGCGACCAATATTAAAAATCCGGTACGCCGATACCGGTGATTATCGGATTAATTTGATATACCTGATTATCGGGTGTATCGGATTTATCCAATACCAATATTTCCAACCCTAGTATCTCCCCAACATCCTCTGCAGTGAAGACCAAACCAAAGAACTCATTCAGCTTCTCTGCAATATCCTTTTCCTCCCTGAGCACCCCTTTCACCCCCTGGTTATCTAATGGCCCAACTGACTTTCTAGTAGGCTTCTTGCTTCTGATGCATTTGAAAAAGTTTTTATCATCAGTTTTAGCATCTGGGTGTTCATGTGTGGGTTTTGCCCGGTGCACACAGACCACGGTGCATGTAAAAAGGTCTTATTCATGAGTAATCTAATTATGTCACCAATAGAAGTAATTAAGTACTTTGAGTCAGTTTGAGTAAGGGTTGTAGTCAGGTCCTATGAGTCTCAAACCACATAATCACAACTGCAGGGGTTATTCTGGACGCTTCAGAGTAGGCGGTAAATGAGATTTTGCAAAAATGGGAAATCCTGCTGAAATCCCAGTTCCCCATACCATTTAAGTGAAATCAAGAACCTCCATTACTTGGTAATGTCTCAACTGACATTTCATTTCTCGATGTACCAATGTTACACTTACCAGGATTCTATTTACCGCTTTGTCAATTTCAATTCCCGAGAGGTAATACTAATACACCACCACATTTCTTGTATCTTCTATGCCCTCCCTTTCCCCTTGTACCTCCTTGTCACTCACTGACTGGTATACAGATTCTTTTAGAAATCTGCAATCCAGTTGCCGACTGGTCAAAGCAAAGGGAACATACAACAATAATGCTGAATAGTTTTGCTTCTTATTTCAGCCCATAACATCTGTCCCAATGCCATATAGTCAGTGATGAGATGACCAATAAAAACAAGGTGTTCCATGTACCTGCCAGAACTGTCCTCCTCCTGGCTATGCTATGCCTTCTCACCACATCAGATACCTTAGAGATCTTTATCTCCCTTGTACTTTGGCAATACCTGTATTTCTTGTCATGCAAATAAAGGACCTTTGAACTGAAAAAATTGCTATGGTTATTTTGAGCAAGACTTTCCAAGGAGGCAGCTTGGGCTGGTCTCATGTGATGTGTGTAAGACTGTTGGAGGCTGGATCAAGTCCAGAATCAGGAGGGTTGGGTGTATGAGTGGCTGAAAGCTAACTTTACCGTCCACCTTTAGGTGGGAAGGAAGATTCGAGTTGTGCCTCTAAAAAGTGCAATGCAAAACCACACACTGTGAAAGCTAGAAACTAACCATTTGTTCAAGTAATTTCATTCCACACTTTAATGCAGCCACATCTGAGGTAAAGTACATCAGGTGTTAAACAGCTCATTCCAAAATTACACTATCATTTAGGATAACAGATTTGTTCTGATAATTTGCTGAACTCACATCCCAGAACATGTATAGCTAAAACTGCATCAGGGCTTTTTTTAAAAAACAAGACAGTAGCTATTTTATATTGAGATACTGAAATAACAATAAAAAATTAAAAAGAATGAAAAGGAAGAAAGAAATGCAGATGGCATTGCAAAAATATCTTAGGTTTCTTCCAAGGTGCCCTACAAGAGTGAATGTTCTGATGATTGTACAGTAAGTGTTATTTGGAGTGCATGTTAGTCACTGCTGTGTGGGCATTTTATGTCTTCTAAACAAAGTATGAAAACCTTTAAACATAATTAAGCTGAGAAGAAATGTTGAAAAGGATCATGTTGTAAATTCTTTAGAGGGACTAGAATCACCTAGATACAGTTGATGTCTGTGTATACTAATGCAAGAACTAATTAATTAAACAGGACTCAAAAAGCAATTCGTGTCCCTATTTGTTGTTTTGCCCCCACACAGGAAATCTGGCAGGTACTATTAGTATATTAAATAAAAATATTAATGAGGATCAGGATGTTTGGTGCTGCATTGTCAGAGCTGCATATGTCTGAATAGGTTTTACACCTGCCAGCATAACCTAAAATAGTAAAAGTTAGAGTTGTGGATGGTTTTCAAAAATTGCTGTGAAACGTTGTCAGAAAATTAAGATGTCAGTGCTTTACGATGTAGAACTCTGGCCAAATATATAGATATGTATGCATATAATTTATCACAGTTAACACTCAACCGTTGGCAGATTCAAAGTATTTCTTCTTCTCTCCTGTGGAGAAAAGAACACCGACAGGAAATGGTTCAAGGTTAGAGCATTACTTTGCCTCAACAATAGTGGTTGATGTGTAAACGTCTAGATAGAACAGTTACAATTGAGGATTGAAAAATCTTCAAATGGGAAATTGTGGTTTTACTGAAACTAATATTTCCAGTGGGAAAATTTCACTTTTAATTAAGAGCCTAAGAAATGGCATACTGGGTCAGACTAATGGTTCATTTAGCATAGCGTCCTGTCCCAAACGTTGGTTGCTTTAGAGAAGTATGCAACAGCCCATAGTATAATTACTTGCGAGTAAAATTTTTGCTTCTTGTTTCAGCCCTAAGTATCCGTCCTAATGCCATATAATCAGTGATGACCAATTAACACAGAAATGAACACAGGGATGTTCATCCATTCATCTGCAAGTCAGTTGCAGATTAGTCAAAGCAAAGGGAACATACAACAATAATTCTGATTGGAGGCACTTGAATGGAGGCACTGTTTTTTTTAAAACTGTGTTTGGGCAAACGGGTTGGGGGGAGTTAAGGGGTGGGATAGTCACACAGCAATTGGCTCAGAAACATGGTACAATGAACAAACAGAAAACCAGAAGTAAAATAGTACCCTCAGTGATGTGATAAGTGGTCAATGAATGGTATTCAGTAAATGGAAAGTCGGTAAATCAAGACAGTATCTTCTCGTGGTATTGGGGTGGGGGGTGGGGGGGGGAATTGAGAAATCATATCACTATCAGAAAATGGCCAGGAAATTGATCCCGGTTCCCAAGATGGCAAAATTACTCACGAGTAGGTATTTAGCTGACTGCTTCACTAATAATAATAATAATAATTAATAAGAATATTTATATAGCTGCCCCCTGCCTTGCATGGCACTCAGAGTGCTTCACAGAATATAAAACAATACGGGTGAAATCCTGCCGCTGGTTTATGGCTAGTGTCAGGTTGACGATACCACTGGCCTGTGCGATCTCAGAGACGCAGACACCCCGAGCATGCATCTAGCTGCACGGGGCAAGGGTGCGCCCCCTCCGGTACGCCCCCCCCCCCNCCCCCCCCGAGCCCACACACCCCACAGCCCGGTGGATGGAGAAGGAACATGCCTGCTCCATCCCCGTAGCTGCAGAGTGTGGGCACTTGTGGGGGTGGGGTGTCGCATCAGAGGAGGTATGCCATTGCCCTGCACAGCTAGCTTCACGCTCGGGGCACCTGCACGCCTGAGCTTGTGCATTCATTGCCTCCGGTGCAAGCAGTCCCTAGGATTGCACCCTAGGAGTATAAAAAAAATTCAAAACAATTTAAAACAGTAATAAAAATACTTTAAGATAGAGGAAGGAAAAAAGGGACAAAATACAATTAAGGGAACCAGCAGTGGATTCTAAAAGCACCTAGAAATAGGTTTTCAGGTGCTTTTTGAAGGTAAGAGGGAGGAACGGAGATGAACATCCAAAGGGAGCGAGTTCCACACTGAGGGACCCGCCACAGCAAAAACCCAATCACCCGCCAATTTAAGACGTGATGGTGGAACCCCCAAACAATGGGTGGTTCCTGACTGCAGATACTTTTGGAGTCTCTCACTGATGGGTAAGTCTCTAATATAGCCAGGGCCTAAACCATTCAGGGTCCTAAAAACCCGCAGCGCTATTTTAAACTCAATCCATCACTCCACAGGCAACCAATGCAGAGAACGCAGGGTGGGCCTAATATGATGACAGCTGCCCAAACCAGTAAGCAGCAGCGCTGCCATGTTTTGAACACGCTGTAGGCAATGGAAAAGCACTGCCGGTAGCCCGTAGAAGAGGGAATTACAAAAATCAAGCCTAGTAGTCACTAGGGCAAGGTCAGCCTCGAGTAAATAAGGGCATAACTTACACAAATTGTGTAATTGAAAAAGCATTTCCAAATCATGTCTGACACCTGGGTTTTCATGGACAAAGCATGGTTGAAAATGACATGCATTTTCTTTATCTGGTCCACTACCTCCACCCAGACCCCAGCCACATTTAGGGGCCCAAGGGAGACAAGTGCATCCTCATATTGGCTGCCCCTTCCCACCAACCTCAGTCTTCCCCAGATTGAGCATGAGGTAGCTTCGATGCATCCAGGCGTCTATGTCATTCAGGCATTCCTCTAAGGGAGAGCCAAGTTGGAACTTGACAGGGCTCACAGGGCAAGAGAAATACAGATGTATATCAGCGTAGTCTTCAGCCCCAACATGGAGTTAAAAAATACTTCCTTTAGTTTGCCTTAAATCTGCTGCCAGTTAATTTCATAATTAAGTAAAGTCTGATTAAGTTGAATTACTTTAGTCATTTTAAAATGTTTTGAATTATCAGAAATGCAATTTAAGCAGGCCTTACAGAAATGGAGCTGTAGAATGGAGAAACGGATGCTCAGATTAAGTTATCAATGAACCAAAGAATCTTAGGGCTGAAAGGGAACTTGAGGGTCATCTAATCCAACACCCTGCTTAGATGCAGAATGAATACAGCTACAACATCCCAAAAGGCTGTCCAGCCTCTTTTTGAAAACCTCCTGTGATCAAAAACCAACCACCTCCCTAGGCAGCTTGTTGCCACAAAGTTTACACTGGTAGGAAGTTTTACCTGATTAAGAAAGAAAAAAAAGAAGAAGAAGAGAAGGAAGGAAGGAAGGAGATTGTGGTCCTGACTGGTGGCTAACTCTAGTGGGGAGTGAGCCTGTGGCCCTGGCTGGGGGTGGAGGGTAACCATGAGGAGTGCATGTAAAGTAGAATGAGACACACCTTATCCCAAACCAACATATATGTAGCAGCAGGGCCTCGCACTCTGCCCTGAGCAAAATACACCATGAATGCCATCCCTCCTGAGAGAGAGTCCAACTCCTACTGCAACTGTGAGAACGAAAATGAGATGCCCTATTGCTTCAGCTTGTACATCTGTCACTGCGCCAAGAACTACCAAAACAGGGAGAAAGAAAATTTGATTGGGTGTGGGCAAGGTGAAATGAACAAGTCAACTGCAACTTTGCTGACCTGTGTAATAACAACTGCAGCAAAGTTTTTGACATGGAAACGCCCAGTTTTGACATTGCTATCATCTGTGGGAATAAGGGACTGTCATGTCAGAAGGGCAGCTCTTCAGGGAGACCAAGATAATCTTGCCGGTCTTTGACAACATGGCAGTGGAATTGGAACTTCAGATAGAAATCTGGACAAGTACCACCCACCACATTATGTAGCTTTTTGGGCAAGGATGAAGACAGCTGAGAACTCTCATATAGAGCTACTGCATCACAAAGACAAAAAAAACAACTTCTCCACAATGTTTGGCCAACGCTCCATTATTAGGGTACATTTGGACTCATGGCATGGAATTCTCACCTACTGCAAAAACAGCAAGTGAAGAGTTGCAGAACAAAACATTTTTGTACCCATTTGCACTGGTGGAATAGTACAGGAAAGACTATGGGTGTGGGGTGTTTGGGAGTATGATAGGAATGTGGTGGGGGAAGGCTGGGGGATTGTTGTTGAAGGGGATGATGGGAGCTGGGGAATGCTGATGAGACATGTATGGGGGAGGTGATAGTACTACAATGTCTTTATATATGTCTTTCTTTTCTGCTTCTTATTTTAATATATTGTAAGCTGCCCTGAACTTTTGAGGATAGGGTAAGATTATAAATAAAGTAAAATGTAACCAAAACCTTGAGCCCATTATTTCTATTCCTGACCCCTCTGTAGCAATGCAGAACAGTTCTTTGCCATTTTCTTGATGGCAGTCTTTTGGATATTTGAAAACTGCTGCCATGTCTCCTCTGAGCCTTCTCTTTGCTAGGTTAAACATACCTAGTTCCTTCAACCTTTCCTCACAAGGAAAATTGGTAACGGTAATACTGGGTTAGGTATTTCAGGTATTCGGGTACTGATCGGACACGCAGCAGACTGCTTAAAATTGTGGGTATTACCCATAGGTAGCAAACGTGCTACACGTTTTAGCTCTGCTTACAGCCCACGCAGACTGACAGGATTTGACACACGCACACGACTCTGCCTGGCTGTCAGTGTGTGAGGAATCTGCATGTCTGGGGACCCGGAGAAAGCTGATGCTCCCTAATACCCATCTCCAGCCTGCCCAACACAAAGGCTCACCCTGACAGGATGTAAAGCTGCAGTATTTTAATCACATGCTCCAAGAAATCATTAATACACTCAAGGGTCCTGATATTTTAGCCGGGTGAGTATACTCTATACACCTTGAAAAATTGATTTATCAGGGTTCTGTTTTCTGCATATCCAATAGAAGCAATAAATCCCCATAGACCTGGGACTGGGGAAAACAAATTTGTTCCACTTATGCGAAATTCAAATTATGGTTCAAATTAATACTTCTCCATATTTGTCTTAAAACTGCTGCCAGATAATTTCATAGACTGTCCCCTAGTTCAAGTATTATGAGAAGCTTTTTGTTAGGTGATCGGGTTATTTAATTTGTGTTTGTTTATTCAAATTTTTACACTGCCCTTTCCCTAACGCTGTCTGTCTTACATAATAATAAAAATATACACCATAAAAATACAATAAACCCCATTTAAAAACTATTTTAAAAACACCCTCACCACTCCCACCTCAGTTCCTAACCCCACCAGACAAATGCAATGCCAGAAGGAAAGGTTTTACACTGCTTCCAGAAAATGTTCAGGTTCGGGCTCTAACAAACCTCAGTAATGAAGAATGTCTCTCTGCTGGCCCTTGTTGGACAAACAAGATTGAATGAATGAATGAATAAAATTTTATTTACGGCTAGCTTTCGCCATTGCCTCGAGAAGATATACAACACACAAACAAACAAAATATAAATGCATAACAATAACTATGAACCTTGATAGACAGAACAATTTACCATATATCTCACGTTGGTTCTGATACAACATCCTAATATCTATACCTTAGTTGACATACTTTTATCTCTACTATACACTCTTCCTAATCAGGATAATTACCGACAGATATCTTGCTCTTCTGCGGGTATTACTACGGCATGGCTTACTCCTTGTTCAGAGAAATGGTAATAACCTCCTGATTATAATTAATTCCAACTCCCACAGCTAACACATTTTAACGACCCACATCGATTTTAACCAATTTATTTGGATGGCTAAGCATACAACCACCTCTACTTTAAGTTCTTGTACCCTGTTCTTAATGGCACCCATGCCTTACTCTTCTACGGGGGTTGCTGTGGCAAAGCTTGGCCCCTGCTAAGAAGAGTAGTATCCTCCCAATTGATACTGGTTCATGCCCCTAGGTCTACTTCGTTTTAGCCCATATGCTCTAACTTTACCCAATTTGCCCTAACGTTCGAACCAAACCTTTTCTTTTTTAAATTTCACATATCCTGATCTTTTCCGCCAACTGGATGTAAGTTGCCACCGCCTTGCACTCAGTCTCTTTAGAAAGCTTCAATATATATTTGGTTTTATGGTCCAAATCAAAGTACTCCTTCCCCCAAAATAAAGGGGTAATCCATGTTTCCCTTATTGCTTCGTAGAATGGGCAGACAAACAAAATTATTAGGTGGTACCTGCAAGAGAGCACTCCTGGCTAGGGTTGAAATGTTGTACCACTGTGGCAGCATTTACAGGCGGAAAGTGCTCTTCCGCACCAAGCAGCACCGTTAGGAAGGGAGCCTTGCACTCGCAGCTTTCTGCAGTTGCTGCCGCATTATTTTCACCACTGTAGATTTCACGCGGAAGTGGCAGGTTTGCCACAGTTTCCCCTTTCCCTTAAGTGTGGCAGCTTAGTGATTCTCACCGCATTACAGCCAGAGGCATAGCCACCTTAGCATGGGGGAAGTTGCTGCCTTGTAAACAAAGTTTGGACTCCTTCCATTCTCACTTGCACTTCCTTCTCTTACTGGCATATACCAAGCTCACTAGCTTTAAAAAAAACAACACCACATGACGTTCACACGGCCCCACCCTATATAAGGTACCTAAACCTAACACAGTACCTTCCAACCCTAAGCAACTAGGAAGACAATTCCATGCGGGATCAGAAGGGTGGGTGCTTGTGAGAATGTTGGAGCCATCTCAAAGAACTTTGTTTACAAGGCAGCAACCTTCTGTTCTCCAAGTGGGTCCTCCCATTCTCACAAATGGGAGTGCACCAAATCTAGAAAGAGGCGGTGGGGGAATTTCCTAACAAAATGACATTCCATGAAGGTTGGCTCTACAGCCTGGGAGAGGGGCAGCAGGCAGGGGGCAGCAGGCAGGGGGCAGCCTGCTCTGGGATCTCCAGATCCATTCAGCTGGGGGAGGGTTGGTTGTTCAGTGCTGTCTTTGTTAGAACGATGGCCATATCCTCCCTCTTCCCTTTGTGATCACCCCATAGAGAGAAATGGGGGCACAGATCAGCTACAATGAGGCAGAGAGTCATCCCAAAAAGGGGAAGAATTTGTCCTTGGCACCCTAATGCACAAGAGAATTCACAGAAGAGTAGGGGCTCCCTCCCGTCCACTGGATCAGCATCAGGAGCCAGGCGTACTAGTCTTTGTCCTGCTTAGAGTGCAGGGATCCCCGGCCGCAGTGAGCGAGCGCCTGGCTCCTGATGCTGATCCAGACAGCACTGAACAACCAGCCCTTCCCCAGATGAATGGACCTCCCCCAGAGCAGGCTGCCCCCTGCCTCCTCTCCCCCACCCCAGCTGCAGATCCAACCTGCATGGAGTGTCATTTTGTTAGAAAATTCCCCCACCATCTCTTTCAAGGCTTGGTACACTCTCCCATTTCTAAGAATGGAAGGAGTCCCTTGAAGAACTTTGTTTACAAGGCAGCAACATTCGCTGCGAAGGAGGGGATGGGGGGGTACTCTCCCCCCCCATGTAGTAGTGCTGTGGGGCTACAACTGAGCTGTTTAAAGAGGTATTGCAAGAGAGACTCCTCCGGGACTTGGGAGCTGGACTCCCAGCTCCCGTGGATGCCGCATATCCCTGAGGCCATCCATGATCACTGCCGGCCCCCTCCCAGGGCAGGACAAAGGCACAAATGTGCCCCACACCACGGTGGCTACGCCCCTGCAGCAGACTCTGTAGCAGGTAGTCAGAGTCACCCTAAGTTCATTCATTCAATGATCTATTATTCAGCATCATGGTGCATCAGGGACTCGTGCTCAGTGGCGGAAGGCGACATAAAACCGCTTGTGTTCACAAACTGCAGACATGCCGCATCTGCAGATGCTGGCAGCAGGTAATGCGGAATCATGGAAATATTGAGGGGAAGTGGGCGGCAAGATACATTAAGTGCCGAGTTCTTGGAATGGAATGGCGGCGCGGTAACAGTTGCTGCCACTTCAGCCCTACTCCTGACTGACCTCAGGGGTCATAATGGAGCACAGAATGAAAGACATCTCAGCTATTTGGGCCCCAGGCCATTTAGCACCATAAAGTTCAGAAAGAACTAACCCCTTGAACTGTGCCCAGTAAGCTATAGGCAGCCAGTGCAGACAGACTGTAAAGCTCAGGTGTAATGTACTCACTACTCATGGCAACCCACTCCTGAAAGGAGCCAGACTGCCAATTCTACACCAGCTGCAGATTCCAGACAGACAGACAGTCATCAAGGGCAACCCCACAATATGAATTTCAGTAGTCTAGCCTTGAGGTGATGAAACCATGGGTGATTGTAGTCAAATAAAGGGGATGTAGGCTTCACACCAGATGGAGTTGGTGAAAAGTGCTCCTAGCCACCACTACAATGTGGTGGTCCAGACACAGCAAAAGGTCCAGAACCACTTCAAGGCTGTGCACCTGAGTGACCAGAGGGGGCCGGATCCCTTCAACAGTGGTCCCAATCCCCTCCAAGTAATATAATTAGCCAGTCATCATCACCACTTCAGTCTTATCTGGATTCAGCTTCAATCAGCTCACCCTCATCCAGTCCACAGCAGCAGTCAGGCACTGGGTAAGCACCAAGACTGCAGGACCTGGGTCAGATCGATGAAAAAGAGAGGTAGAGCTGGGTGTCATCAGCATATTGATGGTATCTCATTCCAAACTTCCAAATGATGTCTCCCAGAGACTTTAGATACACATTGAACAAGAGGGGAGACAAGATGGAACTCTGAGGGACACCACAGGGAAGTCCTGAGGAGATCAGCAGTATCCATCACTGCCTACTGGGACCTCCACGACAGGAATGACCAGAACCACTCAAGAGCAGTCCTGCACACCTATGTCAGGTCCCATAGTAGTGTCAACACCACCCCACGATCAGCTGTCTTAAAAGGTCACCAAAATATCTAACAAGATCAACAGGGCACAATTCCCCCTGTTGATCTCCAGGTGTAGATCATTGACCAAGGCCCAAAGCGCAGTCTCGGTGGTATACCCCGGATAAAAACATGACTAATATGGGTCCAGGAACCTGATAGCATTGAGGTGATCCTGAAGCTGCTGGGCAACCACCAATTCAATAACCTTCCTTAACCTGTGTGTGGGATCCACGCATGGCACAATGGTTACCACAATGGGCATACACGCATACTGTGCAGCACACACAGGATCAGCCCCACTGTCTCCTGGAATGGCTTTCACCAAGCAGGGTGGGAAGGATCTAATTTACAACTGGTTGCCTGCACTGAAATCATGGGGGATACAAGCGATTTTGTCTGCAAAGTAGTTAATACAAATTTCACAGTGGGCAAGAGAGGACTAGTTCACAAAAGAGAACAGCCAGATTAATCAGGACATTGGCCACTGAGAACAACTCTGCAGGACAAGACTTTGCAGATGTTAGGATAGCAGAAAAGAAAGCTTTCTTTGCTGCCATTACAGGTATGGCAAAGTCCTTAAAAAATTACCTATACCACAATCGGACAGATTGAGTATAAGTCAAGTGCAATCTACAATCTAACTGTCTGCCCTCCTGTTTCAACCGCCTCAGGTCCCCGTACTTGAGCGGGGACCTCTGCCGGCACAGCAGTGGAAACAGATGCCTGGGTGCAACTGTGTAGATGGCCATGGTCAAGACGTCATTCCACAAAGACCAGGCCATTGACAGAGTAGCCGTCAAGGTCTGTAGGTAAATCCCCAGTGAGTTCTGGAAACAAAATTTGATCCATTAGTCTCTGGGGGCAGAGAAACCTAACCGGTCCACCACCCCAATGAGGGCATAGAAAGGAAGGGATCTGGGCCTTCATGAGGTAATGGTTCAACCACAGTAATGGTGTTATAACACCCCCAATAACTGGAATCCAGGTTCCAGGTTTCCAGGCAAGAACGCCATCCCCCCAATCAAATCCAGTGTGTGTTCCATCTTATGTATCAGGCCAAATATTAGTTGGGATAGAACCATGGTTCAGAGGTGTGCACCAGGGACGCATGTCATTTTTCATTTAAATGTTTGGTTTTAATTTTCATAAATATCAAAATGTTGTTTCTATTTTTGATTTCTATTGGTCTCAATGGAAAACACATTTTAGGCTGTAATGTGACATGGATGGGTTGTACCTCCAATGGAAGGAATTAAATGTACCAATTTCAGAAAGATTGGATAAAGGAATTCAATTTTATAAGCAGTTTAATTTTGTTATTTTGCAAAAATATGCATATACATTTGTGACTAACTTGTGTCTCAAATATAATGTGGATAAAACTTGGCAACGGTATATCCCCTCCCCATGTTTACTGTTTATGCCAACTTCCAGAAGGCTTGGATAAAGGGTCCTGGGGGTATACGTAATTATGGAGTCACACTAGTGGCTCCATTAGTTAAGGCGGAGCTAACATTCTGTGTTGAGAGTTCCATTGACTTCAGTGGAGTTCCCTGGGGCAATTTCCTCTGGCTTGCAACCCTGAAGTTGACGGGGTTTTCTCTGTGAACATACACTTATAGTCACAGATGGCTGCATAGGACAGATATTGAGTATGCTAAGTATGTGCTTTGGTCCAATATTTCATGTTAGATGAGGTGTCACGATGTCTCTGGCATTTAAAAAGCGTGTGCGCTTGCTGAGGGAGCAGGAGGAAAGAGGAGCTGGATGAGGTGGCGGGGCTGGGGGGTCTGTGAGGGGAAGGGGCAGAGGAAGCAAGAGAAGGGAACAGAAGGGGTCTGGTGGACCAGGAAGGGGGCTCAGTGTGGCATATGCGTGTACAGCTTTAAGAGAACTGGCAATAGCCAGCTCCTTCTTCCCTCCAGAACTAGGTGGGTAGAGTTTCCTGTTCAGCTGGTTTTTGGGAGCTGCAGGGGGTAGTCTCCATTTTGTGTTATGCAGGAGTTCCCTCTTACTAGGATCCTGTACTAGGAAATAGCAATAAACATGTTTCCTGCTCCCTCCATCAAGTCTTGTTTGTGCTGACTGGAGAACAGAATAGAGGGACTCCCCAGAATCATGAGTAGCCCCATCTCAGGGCCCGCAGGGATACTACACTTGGGGGGCAGGTGGTTGAGAGAGCAGGAGGGGACTCGGGGGGTGAGGGGTCTGAGGGAGGAGAAGAGGGTCTCTGTGGGAGGAGGGAGCAGGACAAAACTTGGGGGGGAGGAAGCAGGAGGGGGAGCTCTGTTGTGGGAGGGGGATATGGGAACAGGAAGGGGACTTGGGG
>QEPC01011131.1:5792464-5805619 GCA_003113815.1 Sphenodon punctatus
TACCCCCAAAGTCCCAGTTATGTCCCTTCTATGCCCGACTGAGGGCCACCCCCTATGCCCACCTTGAAGCCACTACTGATTGGTCCTGTAAAACTAGAAGCATGCAGTAATTGGCCAGTGAATGTGTGTCAGTCTTTTGGGTTGCTCCACATCCTCCTTCCTACAGCCTCCCTCCCCCTGCCATGCCAGGTGCCTGCCTCTGACTGGCACTGCATGTGCTGCTATTTATCTGAATAATGGTCTTCAAGGGGACAACTTCAATTGCTTATAAAATTGGGGCCCTTAATCAAATTGTCCTGTAATTTGGCAGAGAAGACAGGAATAAATGTCTGTGTGATAAATTTCTGACAAATTACTTGTAAACAGGATGGAATATAAAAATCTTACTTCTGGAAATGTATTTTCAAGTTAATGGTCTAGAATATCAGGACCCTTTATCCAATCTTTCTGAAATTTGGCATGACTGGTAATTGTAAAAAGGGACATAAAATTCCCAGGTTTCATGCAAATTGAACAGGACATAAAGAAGTTGTAGCCAGGAATATGTATGGAGCTTTTCTTAAAATTACAACCTTCAATTGCTTCTAAAAATCATTTCTCTTTATCCATTCATTTCAAAAGTTAGTACACATAGTGATCTCTATTGTGGATAGAATGTCCCCTAGTTCCATCAGAATTGAAGAAACAAAAAAGTTATAGCTGGAAATATGTTTTTCAGTCTCCCCCCTTTATTTCATAACCAAAATTGTGTTTGTTTGTTATTATTATTAGCAATTTTTGTTGTTAAAACAAAAGATAAAATCAAAATTTTAATTTTGTTGTCATAATGAAAATGAATTGCACACCCCTACCATGGTTGTCACGAAGGGTATGAAGTCCCGCTCCGGCCTCAAATGTTTAGTCTCAGCACATATGTTGAAGTCAACCAAGACTATAAGACTAGATTAATTCAAGACCACCTCTGAGACCAACCCAGCCAGCTTGGTCAGGGAGTCTGTTGTGCAGTGGGGTGGTTGGTACATCAAAATGCCCAGTCTATCTCTGGCCCATTCCAAAGCAAGGAAGGCACACTCTATATTTGATGAGTTAATCACTGGATACTTTCAAAAGGACAAGGTGTCTTTACAAATTATTGACACTCTGCAACCCTATCCCCCGATCCTAGGCTGGTACTGCACTGAGTACCCAGCTGGCACCATCTGGAACAATGTAGGCCCAGATGCCACATCCAGTCAGGTCTCTGTAATGCATATGAGGACAGTGGCCTCATCCAGAATAAGATCAAAAAGGTGGTTGATGTCTTATTAGTCATAGCGCTCTATGTGGGGCTTCCCTTGGTTTTGACTCGGAGGCTGCAGCTAGTGCAGAATGCAGCGGCCCATCTCCTTATGGGGATGAGGCGATGGGAGCATATTACACCTATCCGCACTCTGCACTGGCTGCCTATAGTGTACCGAGCCAGATTCATGGTGTTGGTGTTGGTTTATAAAGCCCTGTATGGTCTGGGCCCCTCATACCTTGGGGACTGCCTTGCCTTCCGCACCCCAGGGCGGCTCCTGCAGTCTGCTGGGGGTGCCTTCCTGGAGGTCCCCTGTGTTAAACGGGGGGCCACGATGGAGAGGGCGTTCTCGGTGGCTGGGTCATGGCTTTGGAACTCCCTCCCGGAGGAAGATCACCTGGCCCCGGGTCTGATAGCTTTTCGTCGAGCCTGTAAGATCTGGTTGTTCGCCCAGGTCTTCGGAGGGGAGGGTGAGTGGGTAGGCTAAGGAGGGGGAATGTTTGAGCAGGGTAGTTTTAAATTATTTATATTGTGGTTTTATGTATTTTATTATTGTTTTAGTTGTTGTGAGCCACCCCGAGATGCCTTAGGTATGAGGGGGTGGCCAATAAATGTAAATAAATAAATAAAATATAAAATAGGACTTTGCATTAAGCAACAATCACTTCAGATTAGGGTCTCCACCAGCGTTAACCCCCTTCTGTCTCAGGATATTTGGGGAGTGTGCTTCTGATGTCACTGACTTTCTTTCTTCCCTGCTGCCATACCTCCCTATGCCCAGCATGACCCCAATTGGTCCAGTGACTGCTGCACTCTCTACCTCTCTTAAAGAGCCACCCCCCCCTGGCTCCTGATGAGTCTGACTAGTGTTCACCTCCCAAGCCCAAGCTCTGAGGGGTTCCTCAGAGGGCTAACAAGGCTCTAGGTAGAAGAGTGGCCAGATATTACAACCTGAGATTGCATCCCAACAGGCAGATTGGCAGTAGAGGAAGGTGGGAACCCCCATCCCCCATTCTACCAACCCAAAACAACCCTCCCCAAAAGAAAACACCATCCTTCCAACCTTTCTTCATCCCAATCAGACCACACAGAGGGTCCCAGACTTGCCCTAAACTCCACCATACACCCTTTATGCCATATCCCCCCTTGGCAAATTCAGACACACGCCCCCCCCTGTCATTACCCCTCCCTCTCACTGAGAGGCCATGGCATTCCTTTCCATCCAGCACCACTCACTAACATCCCTTCTATCAACCCACTCCCCATTTAAAACCACCACCACCTCCCAACTTAAAATACATCCCACCTCCCTAAAAGACAAAAGCTACTGATATAAAGCAAAAGAATATATCTATCTATCTATCTATCTATCTATCTATATATATATCCCCTGAGAACCCTATGGCCATCTACTGGTCTGTGCCTTTGGCACCAGCCTTCAACAGCCACCCACAGGTGGCCAGGGGGCTCCTTTTCAGAATTGGGAGCCCAGGTGCAGCTCCAGAAGCCTCCCCCAGTCAAGGTTATGAGCACAAACAGGGTGTTGCTTATTTATATTTGCAGCACCAAAGATGCCTCAAAAGATGTTGGGACCCCACTGTAATTACCACTTTACAAATATACAATGAAAGGGAGTCCCAGCTCCCATAGAGTTTACAAGCTAAGTAATGGGGTTTCTCCTCTACCCTACAAACACTATAAACTAGAGGTTCTTTGATTCGTATCAGTACAAATCTGAATTTGGATGTTCTGTATTAATAATACGAACCTACTGGGAGATATGAGCCAAAGGTTTGTATCCCCCGTCAGGAGCTATCAAAGCTCCTTGGAGCAGCTCTGCCTCCCCTGGACACCTGGCCAGCACCCACCTCCCCCAGACACCTGCCTGCCTGGTCCATCGCCCGCCACAACACTGGGGTGAGAAATGGGCTGAACAGGCAAGGGTCCAAGGGAGGCTAGCACTGGGCAGGGGCAGAAAATCAACTACCCCCTCTCCCTACCCCTGTGTGGCCCAATTTCCCCCACTTCTGCCTCCCTCAGGCTCCTGCCAGTTCCCACCTCCCCCAGAGCCCTGCCTGTGGAGTGCCGGACTCCTGCCTGCCCAGTCCATTCAGGTACAGACTACTGCCAGGACAAGCAATGGGCGGGCAGGGCGGGCAAGAGTTTGGGAGAGGCAATTCCCACCCCTACTCTAAAGTTTTCTAACCTCAGTCTGACACTGGTGGTCAGGTTACTAGTTCTAGTTTGGCTCCCCATTATACGCTTGAATAAAGTAAGCAGATTATAAAAAATACCCAAACCAGCAGCTCCGTCTGTTCACCAAGGACAGAAGGCTTTTGGGGAAGTCTATACTTGTAGGCATATTCACACAAAACTCCCAGAAAAAGGGAAGCCAGCAGAGAGTGCTGCCCAGGTCAGCTTCTCCCATTGATGGATGGGGATGTTGTATGAAATGGGTTTCTGTTAGAGCCGATATTGATAGCTATATTGCTACTTGCAGGTAATTCTACAATTTCGTGAAATGAATTCAAATTCCCCCCCACTTCCGATTACTAATATGGGTACTCCGCTTCCTGACATACCAAGAAATACCAACATATACCTAATATATAATGTATATAAATATCTAATGTACAATTTATTGTGAAGTATAGTACCCTTTGGTATGTGTATTTGTTATTAGTTGAGCTCTGGGAGGGTACTCATTACATTCCCTGTTATATTTGTGTTTTACCAAGAAATACCATCATGATTTAATGACTTTTTGTTTACTCTTCTACTCTCATTACCTTCTTTCTGAGTTACCGATCTACTGCAGTACTCAGCTTCTGTTTTACTTCTGGGTTTCCATCCATTAGAAGTGAAATACAGAAATAACCTGTGTCACAAAGCTGATGACAGGCTAAATAAACAAACTCCATCCCACAGAGAATGTAGACAGAAATGGTGGTATTATGATGGGAATGGAAACTGACAGAAAAGCAGCAAACAGTAATCCAGGAGACTGGTAAACTCTAATGGTCAATTGGGAATGTGTCATGTCCTGCTTGGTTCCTTACCCAAACGGGAACCGGTATTGCAATTTCAACAGGAATTCCAGTTTTTGTGGATACTCGTTTCACCCCCAGTTTCCGTGGAAAACAAACCCATGACAAGCAACCCCAACAACATGGAGAGCAGAAAACCCTTTCCCCCAACAAGAGAAGCCAACATGTGCAGTGGTCTGTGTCAGCTCCCCCATGCTCTATGGGAATAGTATGATGTGCCCCAAGTTCTTTCTACATTATCTTAAAGGTTCTGCAGGCCAAATTTTAAGCTCCCTTCACACAACTCTATTATTATTAGATCTTTGAAAAGGGCATGCAGAATTGAGCAATGCTCTGAGCATGCTCCAGCTAGTTTTCTTTTTCCTTTTTAAACTGAAGACCCGGGAAGGGACCCAGCACGTGGAGCAAGGGGGTCAGGGACGCGCCCCCCCCCCCCCCCCCCCCGATTACAAACCATTTTTTATTAAATTTGACGAAGTAAGAAGCTCTGGCAATATGATTACAAGTATCAGTGCAATACTCCTATTTAAAGAAGACAACAAATTCCATTTGATGGGGAGATGATTTGTGGGACAACCAGGAGGAGCTTAGGAGAGGGCAGGGAACCCCCTCTGAAGCCACTGCCAGGACACAGAGGACAGCGGGCTGTCGGGTGAGGAGAGTGAGTGGAATCCTACCTGTGAATTGTGCATTGTCTCCTTTTGACTCTGGTGCTGCAGTGGTTTTTACCCACTGAGAGCAAGGACTATTCCACCTGCCCATAGTGGAGGGAAGCAGCACAGTGGCACTTCCGGTCTGGGGTTAAGATCAGTCTCATGCCTGCGGCGTGCCGTATGTGCATGCCATTGTGCACTATGTCTAAGGGCAGTGTTCACAAGGACACATCCTTATGCGCACAGCCTTAGGTGCCGGCTGGGTGCAGCTGCAATCGGGACTCTGAATATTTCATGTTTACCATATAGGGTAGGTGGTTACCTGTGTTTAACCTGCAAGTTATTCCATCAGCCTGAACGAAGGAGTTAACAGAAGCAGTATGGACTAAAATGATATAGAAACCACTTGTTGCTCACTTAGTAGTACTCATTGGAAGAGTTCTGATGGTATAAAGAGACTTAGAGTTGGGAAGGGTGAGAGACTACCCAGTGATAAAAAAATAGAGTTGGAAGTTTCATGCCTTGGCTAAGGGGAATTGTTTTTCTGTGGTATTACAGTTAGGGGATTGGTGGATGAGGCATGCAGCAGGTTTTTAGATGCCCTTGACTACAAATTCCCCCATGAGAAACTTCCCTACAGCCTAGAGGGGGACAGCTGTGCAGACGCTAGGGTCAGATAGCATATTACACTGGCAACATCTTTTCCATGGGAGAGTGAGACTCCCCACAGGGTTCTAGGGGCTGCCAGTTTGTTGAGCTTAGGACCTGCCCTGTGGGGCAGGGCTCCCATAGTATGTCAGATGCTCGCACAGCCCATGGACAGCCTTAATATCTGGTGCTCCACATTTTCCCAAATTTGTATTAGCAAGAGAGACCAGATTCCAGAGGAGGGTGACAGCCTCCGGAGGACTCAAGGCATACAGAAAGTGATGTACATTCCTAACTGAGCACAGGAGCTTAGGAATCCCAGGGAAGGTCATCATGCCAAAGGAGAAAGGAAATGGATCTTCAGGGCAATTGGAAGTAGCCAGAGTTCTCAACACACAGCTGAAAATAACCAGATTTGTAACACGGAAGGGGAAGATTGAAGGGATGGGATCTAGTATAATCACCCACTCCCCCCAGGAGAATAGAGGATTGCACTGTGGCAGGGACTTGGATACTCCACAGAATAAGGGGTACTATAACGAACTTCCAGTGACAGATCAAAATTTATGTATAGAATGTCCCAAAACACCTGTAGCCACTTTGTCTGCCTATAAGGAAGATCCAAATAGAATATATATCGATTTGGATTCAGCAGATAAGGGAAGCTCAATCTCTTTAGACTCAAATCTGGGTGACAATTTTTTTTAACCCTTTTAGACAGTTATCAGCCTCCTAGGGCTAAGCAGCTAAAAATGCAGGAGAATAATATCAAAACTTTCAATTCCATTATCCATGACAATTGCTGTTGTAAGCAACTTAGATGCTCAATTGATAAATTAACAGTGGGAGTTAGCTCGATGACTACAGTTTTGGCTCAGGGCATGAAAAGACTAAAAGAACTATGTGAGAATAAAGGAGGAACTAAAAATGATAATGAAGCCCCAGTACTCTAAGGTCCAGAGCAGTAGCCTGGCAGGGTGAATTGGGGAAAAAGAACCAGATGGGAGGACGGAAGGTGACTATTCGCAGACTGAACAGTACAGGGGTATTTTCTCAGGATCAGAGAGCAACACCCAAAGCCACTAGTCAAAACAAAATGTGATTATATGTGAACTAAAGATAACCCCTAATGAATCGAAGGAACAAGAGCAGGTAGTAAGATACTGTGCACAAAGGTTGAAGATACCAGCCCGAAGACTTGTAAAAGGAATTATTTTTGCGACCAGACTTTACCAATCCAAGGGGGCAATTTATTACCCCGCAGTAAGGGTTGGCTTCAGAGATCTAGAGCTAAGATACCTAATTGTGAACTGTGTTGAAAACTCCATGCTGGGTTTAGAGACTGGGAAGGACATTTATCCATTCTATAGGAATAGGGCAAGATCCTTTGTGCCCCTCCACAGACAAACAGTCAATAGAAATCTCGATGACCTCAGTCCTAAGGGTGACTGGGAAGAGGAAAAATATAGAGGAGGAAGAGGAAAGGGGAAATGGAGAGTTGATCCTGGTCAATACAGCGAGAGGTGACTAGCATTGGGAGGAGAAGAGAGGAAGGGGAGCCTGGCGCCTGGAACATTGCTGGAATCAAAGGTAGGGATTAGCTTGCCTTAAGACATTATCAGATTATAATGATGCAGGAAACATGGTTGGATGGGTCTTTTCACTTAAATGGATATCAAACACATACAGTACCAGCTCAAAAGAAACTCAAACAGGGTAGACAGGAGGAGGATTACTGGTAGGGATGGGCGAATGCAGTTCGGATATTCAGAGTTTGCACGGAACTCGGTCTGTTCAGACGTCCGAACCGAATTCTCTAACAACCGAACAGTTTGGTTGTGCTTGGATGAGATCGGGGGTGGGAAAAACATCTTTTCAGGGCCAAAAATTATGTTTTTGTTTCGATAGCGCTTTTTTTTAATGTTCGGGCAAACTGAACTCAGCTGAACTGAACCATTGAACCCAAACTCGGGTTTTGAACTGAACATCCGAACCGCGTTCTGTTCGCCCATCCCGAATTACTGGTGTTGATATAACCATAAATGCCACTACGAAAGAAATTGAGCTGGATACCCCTTATATATAGGTAATCCAGATGGACCTTGCAGAAGGGAAAATTTTAATAATAATTAATGTATATATGCCTCCAAGGAAGTCTGGAAGGTTAGGAGGATGGTGGGTTTTACTCCTTGAAAATAAGGTTGAATATATTAAACAGACGGCCCCGCAAGTAATGTTACTTATGGCAGGAGACTAACACCAGGATTGGAAATTACCAGGGCAGGGTAGTAGGGAACATAAATGAGGAAAACACAGTAAAATTTTTCAATGTTGGATAAGAGAACTAACTTAGCCGGAAAACAATGATGGCACTCTCAAAAACAACAACTGGAGAAAGTTAAATGGAAAATTACTTCTGGACATACCTGGTCACTTAACGTTTCACTTATGCAATGGCTCTAGCACAATTGATTATATGCTGACAGAGCAAGATTTTTGGCTTAACTGTCAAGGGCTTCAAGTGATACCAAGACCGGAAAGTGATCACTTTCCTATAACAGCGCAGATAAACTTTAAAGCTGGAGAAGAGGTAGAAAAGCAAAACACTGATTCATTAAGCCAGAGGAGGGTGAAGTGGTCTGAAGACCTAGTTCAAACAACAAATGAAATTTGCAATAAATTTTAGCAGAATGCAGAGCAGACATTACATTCCGAAAATACACTGGGTAAAATCGTCGATGATTACCATAAATTAATAAAAAGCCTTCAGCGTGAGCTGAAGACCACCCAAGGTGAGGGGCCCAAAATTTCATAAAGATTGGTTTGACAATGAATGTTTAAAGGAAAAATAAATAAATTAACAGAACAAATGGAGGAAAGAACGGAGATTTATGAAAAGGAACTTAGGCTCAAACTAAGTCAAGCGAAAAGAAAATACAAACAATTATTAGTACAAAAGAAATTTGATTTCCAAAAATTGAACTGGCAGAGGTTAAAGCAGGCTATTTAAAGAAAGGACTCACGTGATCTCTGGAGAATTGTAGCAGGAAAAGAGAGAGAGAGAAATGCTAAGCCAGACGCCTATATAACAGCTTCGGCCTAGAAGGACTTTTATAGTGAGAAATTAGGGGAAGGGAAAGATGGCAGGGAGCTATCCCAGGTCAAACTGCTTAATTAAAGGGAGGAAGGCAGAAAGCCCTGGACAGAATACGAGATCTCAAAAGTATCAGTTAACTTTCTTCATAATGGAACTGAAGCAGGGGAAGGCGCCAGGCACAGACCTGCTTCCAGCTGAATTGTTTAAATTGGCTCAAACATTTTGGGTGACCGTTCTGAGGGATATAATAAATAACTGGATGGAATCTGGCATCTTTCCCTCCACCTGGAAACACAATATGCTGGTGCACATTTATAAAAAGGGGGACATGACAAATCCAGAGGCTTATAGACCAATTGGCCTAATTGACCTCCCATCTAAAATTTACAGCAAACATCTCAGTGCATATTCATAATTGGAACAATATAATTGGGGAAGAACAGGCAGGGTTCCGGCATGGCTATTCATGTATGGACCAATGTTTTTCACTCTTCCACCTTATTAAAAAATATAATAGTCAGAACCAGGCAGTATATGTGGCCTTTATCGACCTGAAAGGAGCTTTTGACACAATTGATAGGCTGAAATTATGGATTAAGTTAGATAAGATGGGGATGTACCCAACGCTGTTGAAGCGGATTCAGTCCTACTACACCGATATGATGTCAACAGTTAGGTACGGAACAAGGGGAGAACTTACTGGCCCATTTTATACTGTAAGTGGAGTTAAAGAAGGCTGTGTGATTGCCCCAACATTGTTCAACCTTTTCATAAATGATTTAACACCAAAACTCCTGAGCAAGCTTCACCACCACCCAAAAACAACAGGGGGTGAGATATTTTCCTTTCTCTATGCAGATGACATACCTTTCCTCTCCCTAACAAAAATTGGGTTACAAAGAATTTTAAACAACTTGGAGGCATATGCAGAGGAAAACGCCTTGAAAATTAATGGTGCTAAGTCCAAAGTTATGACTTTTGGCTTGAACATACATCCGGGATGGGCAATAGGCAAAGAAAAGTTGGAGGTAGTAAGGGTCTTAACCTACCTGGGAGTTACTTTTAACAAATCCCTAACCTGGGGTGACCATGTGCAAAGGATAAAGTTGAAAGCTGCACAAATTGGAGGAGGGATTTTAGCCTTGCATAATTGCTGTGGGAAGCACACTTGTATGGAGGCTCTGAAGGTTGCTGAAGTCAAAATGGAAGCGACCCTTCTTTATGGGGCAGATTTATGGGGTTTGGATTCTAGGACTCGTGAAGCCATGGAACAAATACAAGCAGACTTCCTGAAGGAACTCTTAGGGGTGCAAAGATCTACCTCCCGTGCCCTGGTAAGGGTTGAGACAGGTGCTATAAATGTGGGCACAAGAGCCAGGTTAAGGGCTCTGACTTACTGGACAAAGGTCAGTTCCCTCTCACCGATTCGTGCGCCAAAGAGAATTTATTTGGAGATAGTGGGTCCCCTGATGGGGAAGAAAACGCAGGCCAAGGAGGTTAAAAAAGGAATTGAAGAACTAGGTTTAGGATTTCTATTGGTAAACCTCCCCGACCCAATCCCCACAGTATTAGACAAAGATCTTATCACACAGCAACTTCTGGATTGCTCATTGCAGGAGGATAGGGCAAAGGTAGCAAAGTGGAGGCATGTTTCAATAAGCCAATATAACCTCTCCTCAGACTCTCCAGCTCCTTACCTGAGGATTCCACACTACCATTTAGGACAGGTGATCACCAGAATGCGTTTTTCGGTTGGATTCCAAAATTCAGGAGGAAAGGTGGGCAAAGATCCTGATGGCCCAAAGACTTTGCCCATGTAATATGAGTAGAGTAGAAGATATTGTCCATGTTATGTGGGAGTGCCCTTTCTATAAGGAGGAAGAAATGGTTGATGCCCTTGGAGGTTTCTAAAAACAGAAGCACAGCTTACCGGAAAACAAAAAAATCCTTCAAAACACAGAAATGGACACTAATTATTCTGGCAAAGTTCCTCCATGCAGCACAGAGTGTAAGGAAGAAAATGTAAAGGGACAAGTGGACCTTTAGTACAGGATAACCGGTTGTGAGGCAGCCTTATGAAGTGGCAAGATTCAGTTTGACTAATTGTCAAAACTCAGGGAGTAGTGTAATGTAATAGAGAACTATAGACTAATGTAGAAATGTATGTAACAAAATTGTGTCTTTTCCCTTTGCATTGATATTTGATTTTATATTATTTGTATCGTATACCATGGATAAGGGTATACGAGAACGGTGATTATGTATTTTGGCTTAGGCTGTAAATAATTCATTCTATTATTAATTAATTATTATTCATTTATATAGCACTTTCAGCATTCAAAGTGCTTTACAGTCCTTATCTATTTCACCCTCATAACAATTCTCTAAAGTTGGTCATTATTATTCCCATTTTATAGATGAGGAACTGAAGATGAGAGATAGTACCTTGCCCAAGGCCACCCAGTGAATTCATGGCTAAGATAGTATTTGAAGTCTGGTCTTCCAGATCCAAGACCTTGTCCACTAGTCTATACTGTTCATCTACTATTTTTATGTTAGGCCCACACCATTGGTTGGCTTTTGTGTGTTGGTTCAAATGTCATGGATTGGAATTTAGCAACCTATTATGTTGATAATGCACAAAGAAGTAGCAGGATTTATCTCTCTCTCAAGGCACATTCACACTAAACCTGAGACTGCTATGCCAGGTTTGCTACCCAGTCAGCCCTTTCTGACAACATCTGACTCACTGGGGAAGCCAAGCCAGCAAGTGTTGCACAAATTGTGCAAATGCACTCGTGACTTTCTTGGGTTTACAGGACTAATTGTACCAAAAAATCAATAAAATGATTTCTAGGATGCAGTAAATTTAGACCCACTGTTAGCAGATCTGTTCAAAGTGGTGCTGCCAGAGGCACACATGTGAATGTTGATGCTCCAGGCAGATAGCAACAGTGCTAGCACTTAGTTTGGGTGTGAGTCCCACTGATGTGGATGGGACTTAGAGCTGAAATGGGACTTAGAGCTGAAATGGGTACTAAACTTAGAACCTGCAGGTAATACCGGTTGTTTTGGGTACTGTTTGGGTATCCGACGGGTTACCCGGATACCAATTGGGTACTGAAAACCCTCCAAAATTGGGTACTTCCAGTACTGATTTTTCGATTTACAGATTCCCAGTTGGCTTTTGCATATGCAAAACCCATAAATAAGTGTTTTAAGAAGAAATATTTGGGGTGGGAGGGGAAAGGGAATTTAAAAAAACTAAAATTGGAACCAGAAGTAGTTTTTCGGCAACTGGAGGTTGCCGAAAGATTGTCAGAACTTCATGGAAACCCAATAAATAGATGCCAAGAGTTGGTATATCAACAAAAATGCTGAAACACTGGTGTTAGAAGTCGACATTCCGGGACCAGAAATCAACATTTTGAGACATCAGGTACCACGTTGGGTTGTAATCAAGCACCACATGGTACCCAATTATCATCAGCTTGAATTGAGTATTGGACATTTGAAGGGTTACCCGATTTTGTGGGTACCCTCTTTCAGCTCTAGACCAATGCTAAATGTTTGTGCTGGCACTCCCACCTGAAGAATCACACTGATAATCCGCCTTCACAACCGAGGCATGCCTTTGCTCATGGAATGAAATGACGTGCTTAAAGGACAATTTTCACTGCACCCATATTAATAAGCCCAAAACTACTGGCCCCATTTTTGTGTCTCTATTATCAACTTAGCAATATTGGCTTTAAGGTTTTAGTTCAATGTTCAAGCTGGTGGGTAGCGATCAGGTTTTCCTTCTCTGAAGCTGTAGTCTGGTAATTAGTACGATAATTGCATCCATCTGATTGAGGGCTCCCTGGGTTATTTAGAGAGCAGCATCCAATTGGATTGCTGCAACGCACACAGCTTGGCCTCCGTAGGAAATGTATTGCAAAAATCAGACCCTTTGTAAAGTGATTACAGGCATGGGCAGGGGTTTGTTGTGTTCTGAGCAAGTCCATCACTGAGCCTGCAAAGGGCTCATCCATTCTGCTGGAAGCAGGGCTTCAGTACCTCCCTCTTGGACTAGCTGACAAATCTTTAGGAACTGAGCATATAATCCCCAGTCTATAGAACATGAAGAGACACAGACGACTTCATGTGTAGTGAATAAACTATTCTGTTCATTAGCTTTCATGAACACACACTTCAATATTTATATAATCTGAACCTGAAAAAACAAGACAGTAAATCAAAGTCAAATTACTTTTATTTATTTATTTAAACAAATTTATATCCCGCCCCTCCTGCAACGCAGCCCGGGGCGGCTCACAACATAACAATTAAAACAATAAAATACATTAAAATTCAGATAAAAACAATCAAATATTCAATATAAATATTAACAGGGCTAGACAAAACAAATGGGTAGGGGATTAAAAAAAA
>QEPC01011131.1:5805933-5828686 GCA_003113815.1 Sphenodon punctatus
GAGCCGCCGCATTCTGCACCAGCTGCAGCCTCCGGGCCAAGAACAAGGGAAGCCCCACGTAGAGCGCGTTACAGTAGTCGAGCCTCGAGGTGACAAAGGCATGGATGAGGGAGGCCAGGTCCGGGCCAGAGACGTACGGACGCAGCCTATGCACCAGATAAAGCTGGCGGAAGGCAGCCTTAGCGACTTAGTGTGATTCCCTTCCTCTAGCACTGAAGAGATGGAACCACTATCCTCATTCATCTTGACTTCTGAGCCTCACTGCAAACTAATACAATTGGCCATAAGACACAAAGCAGAAGCCAGTCAGTTGAATATTCTTCTTGCATCTCTCTCCACAATTAAACACATTAATTAAATTTGTGCACAGAGGGTATTGCAGCCGTTGGAATTTCATGCGAGTTCACACTTCCAGGATTTTCTCTTGAAAATACTTCCCCTCCCCTCCCCTCTTCTTTTTCTTCCTCCCACCACATTTTGTTAGCTCTGAACAAAGCTCACAATTATTCTCAAGATTAGAGAAGCAGACCAATTCTCTCACTTGCAAGAATTATACAGTGATTATTATTTGTCATTTTTGTATCACATTTGATGTTCAAAGTGCTTTACAATTCTTTTCTAGCTCACCCTTCCAGCAACCCTGTGAGGCACACCCTCAGTCCTCATCATTCCCATTTTGCAGATGGGAAACTGGGATTGAGGCACAGTGGGGCTGATCCCATACCCTGCAGATTCTGCATGTGCATCAACGCAGAAACTGCACGCACCTCCATTGCATGCACATGTGTGGGCGGAGTGTGCACACATATGGGATCCACAGGGCATAGGATTGACTAAAGTTGGTGCTTTTAGATGGGCAGCAGCTCCACTTCTGCCTGTGCCAGCCTGCTTCACCCCTGGGTTGGCCAGTGCATCTAAAGGCACTCCATCAGATGTGCAAGTAAAGTAGGCTGCATCTGCTCTGGGACAGCCCTGCCAGTGGCTCTCTGAACCATCCCAGAGCGTGCCACATGGAGCAGGCTGGCTAAACTTGGGGCACTGGCCAAGTGAAGCTGCTGTCCATCTGTTGGGAAGACCCATGCTTCAGCTCCACACCTGGTCAACCATTGCCCCAGTCAGCACCATGGACTTGTGGCCACTAGCCTAGATTGCCAGTTGAGCAGCCACAACTCTGTGGTGTGAGTGGGTGCCATTCAGGTAGTCTGCAGCCAGGGGATACCCGCCAATCCATCTAAAGTGGACTCAAGTGGGGCTGGAAGTGTGCAGACACAGGTGCGCAATCCCAGAACAGCTCCAGGGAATGGCAGCCTCCATTGCATCTAAAAGCCTCCAGTGATTTGCCCTAGGCTGCCAATTGAGTTCATGGCTAAACCTGTTCTCACAAATCCAAGTCCAACACCTCTTCCACTAGCTCTTGTAACTCCATTAAGTTTGATGGCACTACCCCGGCTTACACATCTGCAAAATCATTCTCATGCCCGTGAACTTCTTTTTAGAGCTCATTTACACAACCCTCTTTTAGAGCGGGTAGTAGCACAAACCCACATTCTGCAGAGTATGTGAAATTCTCACAGATCCTTGTGCACTCTGATGCGCTGTGTTCTCTGCCAACCAGTTCAAAGGGTGGTAAAGGCCACTGAAATGCCAGGGAACCAGCAGTTACCTGAACATGTTGCAACGGCACAAGGCAAACATTCAAGTAACCAATGTTAAGTTTGGATGGAGGAAAGGTTATGTGCCTATAATATATGAATTTATTTCTTATTACACAACCTGTTGTGTTTTAGGTTTAATAAATAGTCATCTGTTTCTATTGCTTACACCTTTTCCGAGATAGTGTCCTGCATTGTTCTTTGTACACAGAAACACAGTGAGGAAATCTTGTAGACACTGTTGGCTCCAAATAACAACGTTGGCTCAGTATGAGCTCTGTACGAAGATCTTCCAGATACAGAAGACTTTGCTGTCTTGGGTGATTTCAGCAAACAAATGTCCGATCGAAGGTCTGCACGTGTGTGTGTCAGGCACGTACACAGACCAAAACTAGGGCCCTTTTTCCTCGGGCCGTGGCCGCATGGGTGTGTGCCACACATTGGTACTGATGCACATGGGCACACCCCCAGCCCCCGCACATCCCCACATATGGAGCAACCTCAGTTTTCTCAAGTTGCTTCATGCATGGGGATGCACAGGGTGAGGGGGGGATGCGTGTTTTGTGGGAGCGCACATACACCCCCACTCACCAGCCATGGGATTTGCATGAGATATCACTCATGCCTATGCAGATCCACTGCATGGGCATGAGAGGTACAGTCTTGTGTAAAAAGGGTCTGTAATTGCATGTGCACATGCAGTGTGCACCCACAGGGTAGCCTGGTTAAAGTCCCTTCCTGCTGCCACCATGGCAGCCACTTCAGTCCTGCTTCTCCCTCTCCCAGTTGCAGTGGAATGGGGAGGCAGGGGAGTTCCTAGGCTACCTTGCTCTCTCTCTCTCACACACACACACACACACACACACACACAGTGTGTGCACACGTAATTGCAGTTTTGGTCTACCTGTGCACACAATGTGCATGCAAGGACCTTGGATTGGAGCTCAGGGATATCTATCTGACGCATCTGCTGAGCAGTTGTTCTCAGGATTTATGTGCATGAATGTTGTGGTAGGAACACTAAGCTCCTTAAGTCAGTTCCCCATGCTCATGTCTGTTAAATGAATTCAAGTTCACAGTGAAACATCCTTATTCACTCTGACACTACCCGAATATCTGGTCCTCTTTATCTCAGAGTATTTCAGAGTGATTCACCATCAGCTGCCCTTCCTTGTGTATCAGTGGTTCTCAAAGGAGGGATGTGAAAGTTATTCTGGGAGCACTGGAGATGGATCCCAGCTGCCAAACCCCTAGTTTGATTTAGAATTTGGTGGGATTTTCAAAACTGCTGGGGTTGCACCCAGGTGAGAACAGAGTGAGTGGAAGAGGTGGGGAAAGAAATTGTGGCAGGGAGAGAGGGAGTAATATTACATGTGTATGTATGGTGAGCCCACCTCAATTACCACAGACAAGAGGAAAGAGGACATAGTCTAGAAAGGTTTGAGAGCCTCTGCTGTGAGGGTTTGTGCACTCCAGCTTCTGTGGATACTAACTTTTGTTGTTATAAAGAAATCATCAGATAGCACAGTTACACAGAGGGGGAAAATTAATGTGACAGTGGACCAGTTTGGCCCACTTGGACACAGATCCCCCTATATGTGCATGCAGGCACCACCAAATGTTGACTCAGGGTATCCTAGGTTGTGTTGGTAACTTGCCTCGGCTGTAATGCTGGAGATCTCCCGGATCAGAGACCGGACTAGGTTCTGCCAGATCAGGCCAACACAGGAAATCCTGGTTCTGCATGTTTGTTTCTGGGTCCATCTGCCAGCCCAAGCCAGGTCTGCCATGATGAGCTGGACATCACTGGCAGTCATGGCTTCCCATCATGGTGGAGGACATTGTACTGGGCACAGCATGGGGGCAGGGACAGCTGGCTTCACATTCCCCGTTTACCCCGTCCCTGGACTATGTGGTCATCGGCCTGGCCAGAGGATACATGTTGGTGCATGCTGGGTCAGAGCACAAGACAATGTCCACCCAGGCTGCCTGTCTTGGGTCAGCCCCTGGCATCACTTCTGTTTTTACCCTTAATCCTATCAAGTTGGATTGTTTGTTTGTTTAGTTGATTGAATGGGTTTTTTTTTGCTTTGTGTGCATGTCAGGAAGCATTAAGTCTTGGGAAGAAATTCTGTTTTGTTGTTAGCTTTTCCTAAAAGGAAGAACAAAGCTGGAGTAAAACAACAGAGCTTGCCCTCTGCTTTATTTTCTGTATTTGGAGACAATTCTACGGACAGAGTAACTCCCTGGAAACCAAGTGTTTGTGTCAGGCTGAGATCCCTGAAGGAAGTTTGCACCTTCAGGCTGTTGTAAGACTTACTGTCCCGGGGCTAGTGTATCCGCATAAAGAGAACATATAATATTTAGAATAAACCTTGGTGCTATATATCATTGTTTTTTCTACCAGAAGGAAACCTACATGGGGCAACATTGGTGTCAGAAGAGAAACATAGGTGTTGAGAGAAATGATAAGCCCTTAATAATAACACAATGGGTGTTTTTAGACAGACAGGGAGCCCACAGGGGTTCATCCGTCGGCCCACCCCCACAGCCGCCATTTACCAGCTCTCTCCAGGGCAACATCAGATGAACCAGCGGTGTTCCCTGTCTACGGTCAGCCCAAGTGGCATCCTCCCCATCATAGAGAGCAGGTTGCTCTAGCAATGTTCTAGGTGGCTGTCTGCAACTGTATGGTGCTGAACGTGGCAATAGACAGATGGGCACAGAGATGCCCCTCCCCACAACAGATAGGCAGCAGTACCATGTTTGGCCATTGCCCCAGGTTTGCTGGCCTGCTCTTTGTGGCATGCTCCTGGATCTTGAAAAGCACGCCCTGCTGGGCTGCTCTTGGCAGCCCCAGCCTGCTCCCTATTGCATGTAGGCACCCTTCACACAGATTGGTAAACCTGGGGGCAACACGGCAAATCTGGAGCTGCTGTCCATCTGTTTACACCCAATGAGACTGCTTACAAGAATAAGAGTTTGCAGGACCAGCTTTTCTACTCACGGAGCCTTCAGTGGCCTCACATCTCTCTAATATCCTATTTCCCTTGTTCCACTCTGCATTTCATACTTTGGCTATTATTGATGCTGTAAGAGTATTGGGTTTCACATTGCATATTTCTAACTTTATTTCTCTTCCCACCTGTTCCCAATGGCATAATGAAGGTAAAATGCTGAAACCCCTAAACTCCATGCTCCTACCTCTGCAATGGACCAGGGAATCTCTTCAGCCCTCCCCCTCTCCTTTAAAAACACCTCATTAAAAGGCTGCTAGAACCAGCTCACAGAAAATTATTCATTGTGTCTCTTTTGCTCTTAAATTGAGCCGTGGGAGGCTAGATGTGCTGAACTAGTACATTTCTAAAGACAAAAGCCCCTAATGTTCTTAAAGATCCTTTTTCCCCCTCCAATACCATGTTGCCAAGCAACATTTTAACAGTATCAGCAGCTGGAAAACTAAAATCTGATTGTTTGAAAAAGAATTAAAGGAGGAGAAGAAAGACTGTTCCTCTATTGTCCCTTTGTCACCTTTTTGTCAGGATTTGAAGGGACTATTCTCCTTGTAGTTATTACATTCCAGCAACCTTTGAGCTCACTTCTAAATTATTCAGCAGGAATTAAATATGTGCCTTTCTTTGATTCTCTTTAAAAGTATTAGCACTTGTGAAAGGTACCAGATTAGCTACAACGGAAAGCAATGGCCTGAGTTTATGATGTATAGGTGCAATCATCATTAGTGCTCAATCTCTGGGCACTAACTCATTCACATAACATTTTTTATTTTTTTTTGAGTGGGCAGTTGTCTAAACTAGAGCTAGCCATAGGTATACCCATCAAATTGTCACCCTGAACTTATTGAGGCAGGAGGGGCAGGATAGAAATAGATTTTTTTATTTTTTTAAGTAAATACATTTCAGGTACCTAAATCAAACCGAATATTTCTGGTATTTTTTTGTACCCGAATCAGGTTTTGATCGGGTACCTGAAATACTGACATCCCAACAACTGGTATACTAAAATACCAAATTTATTCCAGAAATTTGGGGATTTTGGTATACCAATTGTCAATACATTGGTATTTCAGTTTTTCAGGTATTCAGATACCTGAAATAGTACCCCAAAATGCAGGTATTCAACACAGCTACAAAATCAGGACTCCAAACCCACATTGGGTGCTTTCTGACATGACAGCTCCCACCACCGACTGCTCCATATGATGGTGGAGTCATCACTCTGGCTAGGACTCGACCTAGCCACCGAACAAATATTACGGCAGGCAGGCCAGAGAGGGGGCCGATGTCTCCACCCCGATGCTATGTGCTACGTGGAGCAGCCCACCCCGTCCCCAGCCAGCTATGCAGCCTATGACATCTACAAAGTCTTCCTAGAAGCCCCACCGCTCCAGACCACGGTAAGTACAGCAGGCCTTTATCCATAACAGCCCATTTTACACTTGGTTGGGCAGCCTTTATCTGGTCAGTGGTGGTGTTGTGGCCAGGCTTTGACTTGGGGATGGTCCCAAGTCACAGCCCGGGCTACCACCACCAAAACAGGTAACGGCCCATGCTAACATCTGGTGTTTGCATTCAAGCGTGATGGTGGGCCGTAGTCTCACATGTAAAAGCATGGTGGGCTGTAATTATAACCACCACATCAGAAGACACCCATTGTGAGCATTTTGCTTTTAAAAAAAGGACTGGATAAGTTCTTGGAGAATACATCCATTAGTCAAGTAGATTATGAGGTGGGAACTTCTTACTGTCAGAAGCAGGGAGTGAACAGAAGGGAATAGATTTCCCATTGTGACTGCTGGTACTTCTCTCATGCGACTGGGATTGGCCGCTGTTGGAGACAGGATGCTAGGCTTGATGGACCATTGGTCTGACTCATTATGGCATTTCTTATGTGTGAGATCCTTAACAACTTCTGTACTATGACAATCCTAGGCTCTCTTTTCAGCGGGCCATTGGAAAGAATGAAATCAGAAGCTGTGTGAAACCAAGCAGATTAAGGACAAAGGGTGGGTTTTCAAGTAAAAGTGTTCACACACATATTCTGGTCCATGTCTCCATATATGGCATTGTGGTTTGAAATGTTGGAAACGCCATGTGGGCTAATCCTGGCTAGTCCACGAACACGTGTGCCAGTCATTTAATAGGCTGTGTAATTGCCAGTGCAAAGGGGAGGTCCTCCAGTGCCATAGAGATGCAAAGAGCATTCAATGGAGCAGCACCTTCCAGTACCACTTGTTTTCGATGCCACACTTCATGCCTACGTAACATCTACCTTAAAGGCGCAGCACCATTTTCAAAAATGTGTTTTCTGTGCTCGGTGTCCTCAGGGATTGGGTTCCGCTGCTTGCTCTTCCCAAGCCGCTGCTTTGTATGGTACACTTTTCAGAGGTTCCCTTTCACTGCTGGCATGTATCCATCTGACAGTCAGAAAACTACTAGTACCACTGCTACCACCAATACTCTGTCACAACGCAGCTTCCTCGACTCTATTCATCAGCACAGAGTTCCTTGAAGTGTTGAGAAAACCAAAGTATTTATTAGGCTGTGGAGTGATGAGAAGGTATAGGACAGCCTAGTGAAATGCTAGTGCAATAAGACTATTTTTCAGATGATCACAACACAGATGCAGAGCCTAGACTACAACAAGGACATCAAACAGTGTCAACAGTGTGAAAAAGATCTCAGGTATGGGTACAAGGAGATCCACAACAAAAACTTAACTTTGGGATGCAGCTGGCAAGCCACATAGTATTTTGAGCTCCTCGACCATTTTCTCTGTGTCAATGGGACCGTTGTCACATTGAGGCTGTGCAGGATGGCATTCACTTTTGGAGGTAAACAGGTGGCCAAATAGCCCACTTGATATCAGATTCCCACAGACCACAAGGAGGACAGATGGCCTCTTGCAGATGGGGACAACCAGTACAAGACCCTATGCCCACCAAGCCCACTGCATCTGCTGCTCCTGAGCCAGAACTATAGCCAGCCATGTGGGCCATGACTTTAAAGTTGTACCCCTATCCTCTTCAACTGGACAGCAAACCACTCTTCATGCAGGAAATGTGTGCGCTTGTTGTGGACATGGGGAACCAAGATGCCATTCTTATCAAGAGTGAGGAGGATGGCATATGTACGGTACTTAATTTATAAATAAATGAATTGCTGGGGGCCATGCTTACCACAGAAGCCACTTCCCCTACTCGGGAAACCATGTCCCCAGCTCAAAGCTTTTTAAAGCAGGGAAATGAATCCTATTCTCTAGCTAGCAACCAAACCACTGGACAACCCTGCCTCTCTACCGCTGAACATAAGACAGGAGTTTTTGTGATTTAATCTATATAACCACCAGTGCAGGAAAGTCATTAATGAAAGCCAGATAAATGCCAGAAAAAATCCCCAGCTGGTTTGTTTCCAACCCCCCAAATGGCCAATATTGGCCTTTTCCTGATCTTTCACATTTTGAGGTGTGCACTCCTACTGGGAACATTTCCTGGGGCTCAGTCTCCACCCCCTTTAATTTAACTGCTGGGGCTGAGCCCTGGAAAGCCCCCCACACCCACCCACATTAAGCCCTGTGTATGTGGTAAGCAGCCACACTTTTTACTGGAAGAGATTTTGAAAATGGGAGTTTGAGGTTGTTTTTTTAGTTGCAAAGGGGTGGGGGGAATGGTGGGCATTGCTGTTTTTTACAAATTCAGTGTGGGGAGTGGCATCCAGTGCTGGGTAGGTATGTGCAGCATGCTTGCATGGCACTTACAGTTTCTGTTTCCATTTCCCTGTGGGTAGAAATGGAAGCTGCCTAAAGCTCTTTAAAGCTGAACTACATTCCCAGCATTCTCCCAGGCAGCTTTAGGAGCATGCCCAGACAAGCCTCATTCAAAAGTTAAACACACAGTGGTATAGTCCAGACGAGAGCAGTGTACCCAGCTCCCCGCAGCTTTTGGTGAGTGCCCACTTTTCCCTGGCCCATCAGCCCTGTTCCCTTCCTCCGATTCTTCAGCCACTGCTGATTATGCCCCTTCCTTGGCCCACCACTGCTGGCTTCCCTCTGTTCCCCCCGTCGCCAGCCTCCCCCCTGCCCCTTCAAATTCACAAGCATTCACCAAGGTTCTGAGTGCCAGCCCAAAGATCAGGATTAGCACTTGGAATCTCAGAAACGTTTGCAGATTTTTATATATATTTGGTACATCTCTAATGTGTAGAGAGGCCTGAAGAGAAGAGTGGCTTCAATGAGCAGCAAAAATACACAGGGTTGCCATGGCTGCAGGGCGGTCTCAGGTACAGTGTGATGCAACACCAACAGAGGAATTTATGTAAAAGCTAGGATCATGTGTCAGCACATAGTCTTCCCAAGATAACGATATGACATCACATGTAGTCCCATTGCATGGAAGTAGTGGTGCAACAGCTGACGTTCTGTCCTGGGCCCTTTTGCATAGCTATTGGCCAGCCATTGGTCAGTCAAGCATAGGCCAAACCGAGCATAATGAATAATGTGTGTGGGTGCTGTGGGATCTCATGTTTAAGAACTGACTCCCGATTAAAATCATGGCTGTTTGTGACATCTGGATGAGAGCTGAGGTGCAAAGGGGCTTGGAATGACCCAGCCAGCACTGAACCATATGCTAGAATGTCCGAGCATATGTGGAAACTGAGCCATGATGTCTTCATGACAGAATACAAGCTGAATGCTCAGAAGTATGAGCTGAGACAGGTGCCAGAGGGAGGAGAAGGAAAACAGGCAGGGGTGGGTTATGACCTGAACGAGGCTCTTGCTCTCATTGAAGCATGTGATCTGACCATGGGGAAGCATGCCTTAAAGGAACTTGGTTCTTCAGACCTGTTCCACCTCATCTCAAGTATGACAACAGAGAAGGAATAGCAAGATTACATGTGTGCATGGTGAGTGCACCTCAAGTACCACAGACAAGAGGAAAAAGGACAACGTCTAAAAAGCTTTGAGAGCTTCTGCCTTGGAGAAACCAGAACTTTCTTTCAGCATGTAAAATGCTTGCACAAGGTCACAGAGATTGTGAGTAACAGATCTGGGAGTAGCACCATCTCTTGACCCCTAATCCAGAGCCCTGATCCCCTTTCCATGTTGGGCTCAAATCCCCATTGACACAGCTAGAAATTCTGTACATGTTAGGGACAGCAAAGCGATGAAGTCAGGATCTCCATCAAGAAGTCCATAGAGCGGGTAGCAGCACTACAGCAAGCAAAAGCAGGAGATGATAGAAGAGGTGACAATGGGGCCATAGAACGCCAGATGACAGCAGCGAGGAGGGTATTGAACGAACTTTGGGATCTGGAGGATTTGCAGGACTTGATGATAGCTAACAGACTTTTCCATGCATTCGGTATGATCAGGTGACTCATGAACAAGAGGGGATTCAAGCTTTAACAGTGGCTGCGATCACATGCCCTGTAGATTGCGTGCACATACACACAGTTTCCACAGGGCTCAATGTGCCCTCAATAAGAATATGCGCAATTTGCACAAGCATGCATGACATTGGATTGAGTCTACTGATTGCATTCTTCTGAAGTATGAATCAGGATTGAAATGCGGGAAACCAAGTGGTGACAGTGTGAGCATAGGGGGTGGAGCTTTGAACTGGGCACACAGCGCCACAAGCAAATCCTGTTGAATACAAGAGCATTAGATTTCTCCTTTTATTTTCTCTCAGTCTGGTGCCAGTTGTTTTGCACCAGGTCTGAAATAAAATCTCATCTCCGTAAACCTGCTGTTATCTCTAACTCTGTATGTAGGAGGGTGAATGGGGATAGTGTCCACCAGTATGTCGGAAGAGGTCATGGCCAGAAATAATGGAAACAGCTAGACTTCTGCTTCTTTCCAGAGTCTCCCTGACTGTGATGGGGAGGGCACAGTGCCAGAAGTGTATATGGAAAAATCTGTTACTGGCAGTGGAGTGGGCGGTGGTGCATAGAGAACAAAAAACCAACATGCTGAGAGCTGGATATAAGAGGTTCAACAAGCTAAGCAGTCATGCGTGGGGGACACAGACAGAAAACAAGTCCAGTGTGGTTTATGGTCTCATTTTTTAACACCCATTGAGTTTGTTCAGAGGTATCCTTAGGCATGTCTGTCTGGTGAAATGGCACCAGACCCCACCAGGGTTTTGAGTGCACCAACACACAATCCCATATCTAGAATATTCCTTGCAGGTTCTTTGCTCAGGGCTCTGCACTTCCTAAAGACATGTCTGATCCTATTACTAACTCCGAGTGCAATCCTTTCCCATTAAAGTTGATGGGAGCTGAGCTGCTGAATTCAGTAGAACAGGATCACACCCTTTGAGTCTTTCAGGTTTCTGCTGCACTCAGTAATACAGATCTGAATGTAGGTCAGAAGTTCGCAGTTCTATTCCAGGATAGTTCCAGAACAGTTTCACATCCTGAGCTATAATAAAGCTCTACATCCACACACCAAACTCCATTTGTGGCAACTGGATACTGAATCAGATATTTCCCAGGTAATTGATAAGGCTGCCTTGAATCCCTGCTGAGTAAGGGTGAACGGAAGCAAAGTAGTTCACACCCACCATCACCACTTAGATAAAATTCTCCTCAGAGATCTAGTATCTAGAATGATACTTCTGCTTGTTCTAAGAACAATGCCTCACTCATGCACAGCAAGTTTGCGTCATGGTATTCATTCAGTGCACTTTACAAAGGAAAGGAAAGACTTGTACAAGGTCACAGAAATGGTGAGTAACTGATCTGGGAGTAGCACCCACATCTCTTGACTCCTAATCCAGAGCCCTCACCTCCTTTCCATGGTGGGCTCAAATCCTCATTGACACAGCTAGAGATTCCATACATGTTAGGGACAACAAAGCAATACAATCAGCATCTGCCTTGCACTGCTCTCCAGCAAGAAGTTTTGGAGAAACAAAATGTGTGCACGTAAAATGGTGGCATGCTGTGTCACTGTTGCACTGCCCCAGGCAGGATGATAAATTATCAGTATCGCATAGAGCAGGCCAGAGTAAATGCAGGCTTCTTTTTACTGTTGTAGAACATATACACCAGCAATTCTGCCTCTCATGTTATTACTATACAAGCGTCCGTATAAATGCACACAGACAAAGCAGGCTTTGGACTCTGTAGAAATCTGCTGCGTTTAGAAGACCCTGATTTAAATTGCTGGGAGCCCAGTTCTACCAGTAACTGAGATTGATTCTGTAGTTAAGAAACCTCTTAGTAATTACTAATTACCTATATCACTGCCTAGTTCACCATTCTCTTGATTTTGGTGAAACTGACTTGGACCAAACATTCTAGATAGGTTTCACCAAAACCAAAATGGCTGGGCCACTGTCCTTTCAATCCAAAAGCCAGACAAAGCCCAAATGAATGAAAACAATCCAGCTAACCCAGGAATCTGTTTTATGCTAATGAACTCATTTGGAATCATAGAACTGAAAAGTTGGAAGATACATCAAGTGAAGATGAAGCAGGTACTATGTTTAGTATCCATTGATAATACCCACATTTTGGGGTACCGTATCAGGTACCTGACAGGTTACCTGGGTACCAGTTGGGTACCCAGAAAACTGAAATATATGGTACTTCCAGAACTGATTTTTTTTATTTACCAATTCCAAATCAGTCTATTGGTATACCAATCAGTATATCGATATGGAAAACTAAAAGGTTATCAGAAATAGTTTCCTGGGACCAGAAGTTCAATTTCTGGGATAAGGAAGTTGATTTTCTGTAATGCAAAACCTATAATATAAGTGTTTTAAGCAGAAGGGGGGGGGGGGGTGTTAATAAATTGGAAGCAAAGGTAGTTTTCCACTTTTCCAGAACTTGCCCCAAAATGGTCAAAACTTTATGGAAACCTGAAGAACATGAACTTGATGTTGGGAGTTGTTGTATTGACAAAAATGTCAAAAAAATCAGTACTGGAAGTTGACATTTTGGGACAACTGGTACCCGATCGGGTCATAATCAGGTACCGCATGGAACCTAATCATTACTGGGTCATTAACCTCCACATCCACACCCTCTTTCAGTGCCTGAGGGGCCACCTGCCCTGCCTTGGCTGGTGAATGGGCCGCATTCACTCTCCTTCCCTTCCTAATGGTGTATATGTATAATTTATTAATACTATCTAATCTATGAGATATCTGTCTATTATCCTAATATCTATATCTGTTCTATCTTTTATAGCCTTATCTAGCCTCATCCTATAATTGTAATATATCCTACAAACTAACTATATCCTCTCTCTCTCCCCACCCCCATAACTAATACAATACCTCTAACAAACCAACTAGCTAACACTATATCTATAATATGTATACTGGGGAGACCAACAGACACTAACACAGATGGGGAGGTTTTAATAAAGGTGGATAAGAATTGTGGAAAGGTAGGATTAAAATTGGGATTGGATTTGGAACACAAAGATAGTGTGAGGATGGGTGTTGTGGAGTGATTGGTTTGAGGAAGGGAGAAGGATAGTGTGGACGGGTTTTGGTTCTCAACTACTGGTGGGGGCCTCTCTGGAATTAACTTGGCCCACTACATACAATTCGCACCTTTACTTGGCCCTATGAGCCTGTTTTCCACTTTGAGCCTCTCAGTTTGGCCCATTGGGCTCTTACAATATAGTCTTTGGACTCCTCCTAGAGCTAATACTCAAACCAGCCCCTTTCTGGGCCCACAACAGTTTTGGTCCCCACAGGGATCAACAGTTTATTTGCCCCTTCTCTGTGCTTTAGGCAAATTCAGCCCTTCTCAGGCTAGTAGAGCATTTGGCCCTTAGTGGGGCAAATTCAATAGTTGGCCCTCTCAGGGCAAACAACAAACACAGCCCCTTACTAGGGCAGTTTGCCTCGCATCTCCCTTCTCCCCTTACAACCCACTCAGTCTACCAGGAATGGGGATTCTCCCAAAAAGACAGGCCCCCAAACTTAAATGTCAAATATAATAAGACTCCTTGGCTTTCTACAAAAAGTCAATGCAACTCTTCTTCTTTAAACAACAAAATTGCAGGATAGGCCTGAGGCCTCTTTGTCCTAATGCAATGTTCTGTTCAGCATAGATCCCACCTGCTGTTTCCCACACTGTCTGTCTGGGTTGTGTAGCTTTACTTTGGCCCAAGGGCTGGAAAAGTTCTTCCCAAGCTGGTCAAGGGCTTCTCAAACTGTTTGGCTTGGCTCCAGATCCTTCTATCAACTACTAGCTCCACCCACATCACTGCTGGTTCTGGGCTCTCTTAAGTTCCTCCTTCACTTGTGATTGGCTTTCATAAATCGGGAGGGACACTGAACCACATCCTATCTGCCCAATTACTAATTGGTAAGTTTTCTTTCTAATGAGACCGCTATGGGCTAATACAGTGCTGCTTACAGACTTTCTTTTAGTGCTAATTACAGGCTCTCTCTCTATCGGTTTGCTCTGGGGCTTCCACTCTGATACAGTGAGCACTGGGGTAGGTTTTTACTAGAAAACACCACTGACCTGCAGACACCACCTGGCAAACAAGAGACTGACCAAGAACAAGTGCAAAGAGGCTGGCTGTAGCAATATAAAACTTTCCCAGTGCCCTCCCTGAGCCCCTGTAATTGGTTCTGGGAGGCTGGAAGTGCTTGAGCAATCAAGGAGTGCAATGCCACTGTCTGGAATGTGCTTGCAATGCCCATTTGCCAGTGGAGATGTCAATCATGTCTCCCGGCTCTGTGGTGTCTGCTTCCTCCTTCGCTACCACAAGTTGTTTACCAGGTTTTTTCTCCAAAATCAAACCAAGCATTAACAACCAAAATGAAACTTTTTCACTTTTGTTATTTTTTCTGTTTTTGTTTGTATGCAAACAAAAATGAAGGTGAGATTTTTATTTTTGTTTTCATAAAAATGAAAACAAACTGCACACCCCTAGCTCAGACCCTTTCATCAAGGGATGAGTAGAAAGATAGCGCAACATCATCAAATCTTTCCCAACACAGCTTCAAAGCCCTCATGCCCTTGGTTTCTGCTTCTACTTCTATGCTCACTTTATACTGTTTCCTGTTCCTGAGTTTAATTGCACTTAATTGACTGACTCCTTGCAGCTGGCTCCCTTCCCCAGCTCCCTGTTCCTAGTGAGTGCAGCTGGTTGAAATGTTTCACATTAAAAAAGTAGACAAACCAGCACATTTTATTAGAATGGAGGAAAACACAAAAATGCCAATTCTGACTTTTTTTTTTAACTTTCTACAAAAGCAAGTCATTTTTTTTTCCTGTGAGAGTCACTGTATAGACCTATACGAAGATATAGTCCCTGCCCGTAAGAGCTTCCAGTCTGTGAAAAGACCAGTGTCATGGGACAAAGAAACCCTTACCTTCCCTGGCCTTTGGGCACCCCCCGATAAACATCAACTCTTCCCTTGCAGAGCTGGAAGCTTCAGCTGCTGCATGTTCACTTTCCTTCTAGGCTTCTATTGATTTATTACAGCATTATTCTCTCTTAATAAAGTTAACCTTTGTTCTGGCAAGCTTCTGGTGTGGCCTCTGCTTCAGTGCTCAACAATATGGCGACAAGGATGGGCTCCTCTAAGGCATGCTGAGGGGTCAGAAGACAGCTACTGTGATTGTTCTCCTGGCAGCATGATTATCACTGTGTGGAGTAGGCTTCAGGTTGGTGAAACAGGAATATGGAATATGGCTACTCTGGGGCACATTGAGGAGTTTAACCCAGCAAACCCTGGCAATGGAGATGCTTATGCTGCAAGGCTGGACTTTTATTTAACAGCAAGTGCTTTCACAGCCCCCACAAGAAAGCATTCTGTACTCAGGATCAGATCCTACCTTTGAGTGGGTGCAGTACTTCCTGGCTTCAAGTACCTCTTTTTTAAAGACATATGAGGAAATTCTAGCTGTGCTCAATTCTCCCCACAACCCTCTGACATTGTGTGACAATTTTTTCTACAGATGAATGCAGGGCCCTGAGGAGAGTGTTCCCACAGTAATTGAAGAATTGTGTAGGCTAGCACAGCACTGCAACTTTACTAACTTGGAAGAAATGCTGTGTGATGGCCTCATGTGAAGCCTGCATGATGAAGCTTTGCAGAATAATTTTTAGGGCGGGGTGGTGGTGGAAGCGGAACCAAGAATGGGAAGATCAGAATTGGATCAATATGATTGTTCCAATTTTGGACAAATCAAATTGATCCAAAGCAATCCAGTTCTATTGGGGGATACAATCCAAATGGTTCAGTTCCCCTGGTGAAGGATCTATCAAGCTCCTTGGAGTGGTGCTGGCACTGCTCCAAGGAGGTTTCAGTCACAACAGTGCTGGGGCAGGTGGCTGGGCAGGTGACTGGGGGAGGCGTGCACCTGGCAGGGGTCCTGGGAAACAGAGTTAGGTGGGGAGGGAGACAGGATAATTGATTAACTTACCTTTTTTCTTAGGCTCTGGAGTCCTGCAAGTTGACCTGCAGTGCCTAGCACCCTCCCCTCCTCTCCTCTTCCTAAAGGAGACAATAACAAGGCCTGTCAATAAAGGTACCACCACCTCAGCACTCGCCCTCTAGTAACTAAAAAAACACAAAAAAGAATTGCACACCCTTAGTCTACAGTAAACGCTCCTGAGTCTTACATATGAACATGACAGAATATATATAGTGCAAGGGTGTGAAAACTTGACTCCAAGGAAAATCAGGTCTGACATAGCAGAAGTAATAGATCATTGGGGCCACTCCTTCTGTGCTCTAGGGGGCTCCCTGAGGGTTTCTTGCTTCATATGGGAGAATGCCTGTTGGTGCTCTCTCTGGAACAAAGCAGCTGTGCACATTCTCCAATAGAGACCTCTGCCTCATAGGCACAATCTAGTGCTTTACATTATTTGTTTGCTCTTCTCCTCATGTGCTAATTGCTTTTTCCCCTTCACCCAAGTCTATTCCCATGGTAGTAGCCTAAATGTATTTACACCTCAATGGCCCCAATGCTTTGTTGTTTAAGCCTGACTTCCCTGAACATGTGCAAATTACATCTCTCCCAGTAGTGGGGAAGGAAGCCGGGGAAGGAAAGCTGATTTTTTTCCCCTTCCTCCTTTCACTATACATATATATAAACGCAACAGGGAAAATCAGTTATGTACATTTTTAACAAGACGACTTTGTTGGCTCAACTTGCTGACTTCAAACATTTGCAGAGCCAAGGCTGGGTGAAAATAGACATGAGCCTGATTTTGCTTTTGTTCGTCAGCTGTTTAATTGCACACGGGACTGTACAAAACAACATTCAAGATGCTGAATTGCTCTTTTTTGGTTCCAGCTGAGAAGAAATCTGCACCCTCGTTCTCTCCAGTGCAGCATCCAGAAAGCTCATTGGGCTGGAAGCATTGCCATGCCACTGAAGGCAAACGAGGTATTGGATTTGAAGAAATTTGGGTTAATTTCTCTGCATTGGAAACCTGTACTCTTTCACCCATTTTTCCTCTTAATCCCTGACAGCTTTCATGCTGGAGCATTTCTCCAGAGTCTGTCTCCTTTCCTGAGAGCTAGAGAGTGATCCCTCTGCAGCCACTCTAGTATTCCTCAGGGGCGGCTGGCAGGTTTTGATGTTGAACGGGCACTGGGGTAGTAAGGCTGGTGGGCCTAGGGGCAGAGCCTAGCCTAGGGGAGGAGCCAGGGATATGGTAGGCGGAGCCAGGGATATGATAGGCAGAGCCTATCAATTTTATCACAAACATCACATTTCTAGGATTTTGAACACCCATAAGATCACCAGACTAACCATTACATCTCACGATTTCAAAACCTCAATTTTATCACAAACATCACATTTCTAGGATTTTGAACACCCATAAGATCACCAGACTAACCATTACATCTCACGATTTCAAAACCTCAATTAAATCACGGGGTATTAAATACTAATTCCCCCTCACCCTCTGCTGCGTGTGTGTTGGGACAGGGGGAGGGGATTAGTATTTAACACTCCACATCATCAAGTGAACAAAACCCATATAAAAACTAGGGATGGGCGAACACGGTTCGGAAGTTCGGACCGAACACGGTATGTTCGGTTGACTGAACTGAACTTCCGAACCAAACTCAAATTTCAAACCTAACTGAACTGAACCAAATTTCCGAACTCAAATTTCAAACTGAACCAAACCAAATTTCCCAACTCCGTTCTGTTCGCCCATCGCTAATAAAAACCAGAAAACCAGAAACCACACATAAACAAACCAAACCATTCTTGCAAGCCCCCAAAGGCATCCCCAGCAGCCAAACACTTGTGCAAGCACACCAGCCTTTAAAAAAAAAATTGGCTTGTTTCAGGGATGCATTGCCACCAAATCAGACACATCCAGACCAGCATCCCTAGTAGCTTCACCAACAAACTGCCTGTTCAAGAACACAGACCCCCTTTTTAAAAAAACAGTTTGGCCCCTTTTGGGGCTGCATTCCCACCAAAGCAGGCCCCGAGTCCAACTAGCATCATCCCCAGCAGCCACATGCCTGTCCACACAAACTACTTTCCAGCAACAGGAGAAAGCAGCAGTGAAACTCAAAGGGAGCATTTAAAAAAAAAAAAAGAGTAGCCACGACCAGTGGAACCACAAATTTACAAAATGGCCTCTCTACTCATGCTGGGAGAGGGGGGGACAGTGTGAGAGACTGCATACACCCACCCATTCCCTAGTATCACACACCCTCACCCCCTTCCATCCAAGGCCCCCAGCCTCTGCTCCCCGACCCCCCCCCCCGTGTGCGTTTACTCACCGCTGTTGGTGTCCTGGGGACTGGCTGCTGGCACCATGCAGTTAGTTCACTGTTCAATGGAGGCGCTCGGTGGTGAGATGTGTTGCATTCTGACTGAGTCAGTTCAAGCATGCGCTCTTCAGCACATCCCACCATCGAGCGCCTCCACTGAACACCCAGGTGAGGCTTTGCATTGAACCCATAGGGCTCAATGCAAACCTGCCACTCAGGGAAGTTTCATTTCCCTAGCAGTGCACTTGGACTGAACGCTGAGCCGCCCGGCTCACATTCAGACTAAGTTTGTCCCTTCTGGGACTCCAGACTCTGGAGTCCCAGAAGGAGTCCAGGGCAGGCAGAGGCTAGCATGCACTGACTGAGTGCTCTCTGCCTCTGTCTCTGCCAGTGGCTGAGATTGACATTGGAGCACCGCGCTGCTCTGACTGCAAGCCAAGCAGCAGTAAGAGCAGCGCGGCGCTCTGATGTCAGTTTGAGCCACCGGCAGAGACAACAGAGGCAGATACCGCTCAGTCAGAGCGGCGTTCCCTGCCCCCGCTCTCCCCGTCCCTGTCAGGAAGCGGCCCGGAGGGATCGCTGCGGCGTCGGATCAGGCTGCTCGTGCGGATCAAGGGGGTGGAGTAGAGCACGGCCCAGGACGTTGGTAGGGCCACGCCCCCTTCCGCACGCCGTCAGGCGCGCCCAGCACGCCCTGCAGGGGGCGGAGGAGGAGGAGCCTCACGTTGATCCAGGAAGTGAGGGGAAGGATAAATAGTGCCGGCGGGGCTTGGCATCCCCGCTGGTAATCGATTTCGAGAGGCTGGCCCCTGGATTCCCTGAAACCTTTGAGAGCTCGACTGTGAGAGTGTGTGACAGAGAGTGAGAGGCTGATTCCATACCCTGATCCTGAGAGACTGCGGTGAGTGTGCGTTAACCCTGTCTACCCCTGAGAGCAGAGTGGTGTGTTGTGATTTCCTGGGAGGTGACATCTTTCACACGAGTAGGATTTCCCTTAGTGTATCCCTTGCTCCTTGCCCCATACCCTTTGGATTGCAAGCCCCTTCTCCCTTCTCCCTGAGTACCCCTTGTCCCTGTTTCCTGCACCCCTTTCCTTGGCCTCTCCCCCTCCCCCACCAGTGGGCACGATCCTGGGCCCGAGCAGTTCCCTGAGAGAGTGTTCCCAGTGTGTACCCTTTCCCTTTCCCTTGGGGCAATTGGCTTGCTCACAGAGTCCCTATGATGAAAAGGGTTGCCTTCCATTAACGAGGGAAAGCCCACCCTACAACCTGAGGGACATTATTACCGGAGGGTGTTACATTCGTGAGAGCAAGCCGCCCTATTGTTCCCTGCGTGAAAGTGGTATTCTCCCTGCCCTGAGGTTTGGCCCCAAGACCTTTTCCACCTTTCACCTAGTGCCAGCGACAGTCCCCGGTGCAACTGACAGTAGCACTCAGTGAGCACTACTGTCAATGGCACCGGGGATGGGGGAGAGCGGAGTCAGGTCACTGTCCCAGGCACCCTCAGGCTAGGACCGCTGCTGGTATTCCTCTTCTCTGATTAACTGGAAATGAAATATGGAGCAAGTATAAAACTCAAAACCTGGATTGACTGGCTGTGTGACCATGGATGTTATTGGATGTAACAATAAATTCTTGCAAATCCATCCCTGTTTAAATCAATGACGACATTATCCTGCGTATATAGCTGCATGAACAGATGTTTATGTCACTGTGCATTTGTGGCAAATCAATAGTCTCCTCCCACCAGCTGTTTGCAAGATGATATCTCTGGCTGTGGGAGAGAGATGCACGGTTCAGAAGACCAAAGGGCTAGCAGCCTAAAAATAGAAACTGCTGGGGTGGACTTCCCATATCTCCAGTAAACTGTTAGATTTTCCATATCCCATACACCCAGCAGGAGGGGATTGTCAGGTGTCAAGTTACAGCAGGATCGTGACTGAACAAGAGTCAGGATCAGGACTAGGCAGGTCATGGCAAGCAGGTCAGGGTCAGATCTAAGCATAGATCTTCAAGTCCAAGGTGAGAGGTAAAAGCAGGAAATCAAGCCAAAGAGCAGTTCAAAGGGCTGTATTTAGGAACAGGCCAAGTTTGAAGTGGAACAATCAGTCCAGTGGGGGAATGAAGGGTGAACAAGGGTTGAAGACAATGGAGCAGAGGGGACTAGATAGGTAGGTGGGTGGATGAACAGTCAGACAGACAGGGTTAGAATGGGAAACAGGCTGGTGAGATCAAGGCTCAGAGTATGGCTGAATGAATAGCATTTTTTTTCTCGCAAGTAAAACTCATGATTTCAGGTTTACAAGTCCTTAGGTGAGAATTTTAAAATAAAAATCATTGTTCATGAATGGCCGCTGCCCTTAACCAAAATGGCAGCCATGGTGGCACCACCATTTTGGTTGAGAGCAGAAGATTGCACATGTACATTTTGCATATGCACAAATTGGCCCCTGTCCTCAACCAAAATGGCAGTGATGATATTGCTGCCATTTTGGTTAAGGGTAGGAGCCATTTTGGGCATATGTAAAACACCCTGGCAGCCATTTTGCACATGTACAATAATTTTATATTACTATTATTTATTTTTTTGCCCAAGATCTTGCCTAAGAAGTTGTCAAAGTTTCCTGATTCTTGGTTCATCCAAGGATCTTGATGAGCCGTTTCACTTTTGCAACATCTCATTTCAGCCCTAGCTCTGAGGCAACAAGTCTGAGGCATTATAGACACAGGTCTAGGCATTGCTCTGCCTGACTTCCTCTTCCTATTGATTGGATTTTAACTTTTTATGCAAACAGGAGTCAATCAGGGCCTAGTGGACTGTGACCCCCCTTTAGACTAGCAGGGTGCTGGAGCAACATCTAATAACCAGGAAAAGGTTAAAACCCATTGCACCATTGTGGCACCGAGGATGAATTGACTGCCTCCTCCAGGGCCCCAGTTCTAATCCAAAGTCCTCACAGGGACCTGGTGAGTTAGTATGAAGGAGGGGGGCATGGGAGACATGAGGGTAAGTGGTGGCGATTTCAAGAGGGCCTGGGTGCTCCCTGTTACCCTGAGATTCTCTCAGGAATTAGCTCCACCAAGGTTCATGGATCATAGCAGGAAAACTCAATGTTTTCTCATTAGGCGGTATCACAGGCAATTATATTAACTAACATTTATTGCCTTACCACGTTGACTTTTTCTGCTTATTCCACTTTAACTGGGACAGGCAAACGTAACTATACTAGTATATGTCATTAGCCAATATATGATTTTAGCCAGCATTTATCCTTAGCCAGTATCCACAGAATTCCCTCTTACCCCACTTTAATTGGGACGGGCAAGAGTTAATATACTAGCATCAAAAAAAATACTAGCATATTTCCTTAATATAAAAAATTGGAAAAACAAGAAGAAGCAAAAATAACTTTTAAAAAGGTGAAAAATAATACAATGTAAAAGGCATATCTTTTGCTAAGGCCAATGAGAGGCGTTAGCCTTAAAAACAGCTTTTAAAAATAAAAAGAATGAGAAATAAACAAAAATAGCTTCAAAATAAAAATGAGAAAATGAATGAAATAGCTTTAAAAGGTGTAAAAATAAAGCAAACTGTCTTTGCTAGCCCTTACCTTTTGTCACAAAAAAACCTACACTCTAGTTGCCATGGGGGTGGATTACAACCCCAAGCTGATATTGGCCTGGGTATTGAAAGTGTGCAATAAAATGTAACTTTTGTTTAGAGTAGCCACACAATCTATGCCCAGCACACACACAGACATAATAGAGTCTGTTTTATGAGAAATACCAGCTCCACACATGAATAAATAAAAACCAACACTACTAGTTTTTCTTTGCAAAAGCTTTATTTTTTATTGGGGATGGGTGAACAGATCGCGGTTCGGGTTTGGCTGCGTTCGGTTCGTCCGTTCGGTTCGTCCATTAGGTTAGTTCGCCGGGTTCGGCTGTTCGGTTTGGCTGTTCGGCCGTTCTGTTCGGCCATTCAGTTTGGCTGCGTTAGGCCGTTTGGGAAATGTTGCTATGGGTGGTTTTTTTTGTTTTTTATATGTTTTTTTGGTTTTTGATTGGGTTTTACATGGTTTTCTTTTGTTTTGTATTTGGTTTTTTTGTTTTTATATGGGTTTTTTAAATTTATTTATTTTATCTAATATTATATATATCTATCTACACAAAATCTAACTGCTATTAACTGTTCTAAATGCTATGAACTAAATGGATTATCTAATAAGTACACAGGCCTCCTCCTCCAAACACTAAAACTAAATCACTAACGCTATCTCTATCACAAAGCTAGCTCCTACAACTACTATCCCTAACCTCTCTCTCTCTCTCTCTCTCTCTCTCTCTCT
>QEPC01011131.1:5829263-5863286 GCA_003113815.1 Sphenodon punctatus
CCTGCCATCCTTCATTCCCCTCCTGCAAGCCCCCAGCCAGTGACCACACCACACAAAATCTTCCAGGGAGGAAGAATGGCCACTCTGCCCCCGGACTTGAGGATGTGGCTATCACCTGCTAATGGCCCATAAGCATTTCTTTGTTCCATTTCTGTGGTCAGTTTGTGAGGACAATGAGGGTTCTTTGGAGAAATGGAGCCTATGGGAAGGGAGATAAAATCTATCTAACAGACTAAGAGACTGAAACCTAGGAGGCTGGGTGAGAAAGGAAGCTTTGCAGATGGAGTGAGCAAATGAAAAATCTTTCATGGCTACTTTTTTCCATTAGACACTAGTGGAAACATTGAGATACGTTTGTGGCAGTGAAGGGGTTAATTTTCATTGCTGCGGTCAGTCTAAAGTGACCTTGCCTTCCACGGGTGAGAAAGGAAGCTTTGCAGATGGAGTGAACAAATGAAAAATCTTTCATGGCTACTTTTTTCTATTAGACACTAGTGGAAACACTGAGAGATGTTCATGGCAATGAAGGGTTTAATTTTCATTGCTGCTGCCAGTCTAAAGTGACCTTTGCCTTCCATGTCATCTTGCAATCTGAATTGGCCTTTTAAAATGTTGATTTGGCTGCTTTTAAGCTGGGGTGGAAACCACCCCAATTGAAATGCATTGGCTGGGATTGAAACTCCACCCCAATAGGAAAACTCCATTGATGCTGGGGTTATTTTTCCACCCCAGGCCTTTTTAAAATGTTTTTTTATTATAGAAGACAAACGGTAAGTGATATCTGGATGAAATTTAGGTATGTTATGCCCAGAGGTACTAGTGACAATGTCTTAAATTCTCAAACTTGTAGAGCCACGAATTACCATATTTTTCATGTTTTTTTCCACCAGGGGATGGAAAACAACCCCATGGCAGAAGGTAAGGGCTAGGATAAAAGAGAAGTCTTAGCTTAAAATAAAAATAAAGATGAGAAAAATAAATGGAATAGCTAAAAAAGGTATAAAAATAAAATAAAATGTGTTTAGCTAGAGCAAAAGAGAGAAGTAAGTTCTGACTAAATAGCTTTAAAATGGAAAATAAAAAGTTAGGAAAAAGAAAATTGAAAATAAATGTAAAAGAGTGGGGAGAGGAGAAAAAAATCCAATTCCCTTCAGGTTTTTACCACTCAGCAGGTCTTGATAGCACACAAGGTCCTCCTTGATGTTCTTCCTAATGTAAACATTTCCAGCCATTTTTATAGGATTTCTGAAAGTCTTGCAATATGGCTGCAAGTTGTTCCTCCAATCATAGGCAAGCAGGTCATGGGTATCACCAGTCAGCATAAAGTTTGCCTCTTGCCAAGTAATGATGCAAAAGAAAGATGTTTTTGTTTCCATGTCTCCGAAAAGACTGCTCAGGTCATATTGTTTCATGGTTATTTTGACTTTACCCATTCTCACTTCCCAGAAAAGATCACTGCAACCTTTCACCAGCCCTGTACTTTGTCCCACTACCTAACTGATGTTTCAATTGAGTCTCCACTGAAGACTAGGCCTAATAGACTTTCAATGGAGTCTATTAATTCACTGAAGTTTCTATTAAATTTTATTAATTCTACATAATTTCATATAGGGATACCTTTATGTAACAAGTGCCATGTCTCTCAAAAATTGGTTCAAGCACAGAGGCCAGATCTGCCTCTGTTCTACTTACTTTGGAAAGAAATTTTATACTAGCAACATACCAGCAACACTGATTTATAAAACTTTGAATTCCTCATTAAGGCACAATTCAAAGAAATATATTTTGAATGGTTTATTCAGGTACATTTTGAAGATAAACGTTATGTTGAAATAAACCTTAGTTTTCCCTAACTAACTACAGAAAAAGAAAGATCTTTAATTTTAATCTTTCTCTCGGAATTTTAGGCTCTATGGACTGTCCTTAACCTATACAGAATTCCTTTATTAAAATACTTTGAAAAAAAATTGGATTCTGCATTGTGAAATATGTTGACTATTACTATTCCAATTAAATGCCTTTAAACCACTTATTTAGCTTAAAATTAAACCCATTTTATCTTTAGAGATATAATAAGTTAACATTAGGGATAAATGAGGGATTTATCCTCATTTAAGTAGGGATAAAGAGATTTTAATGAAGTGCAAACAACACCAAAGTCTCAAGGGTACTCCTTGTTCACTAAATATGGTTTATTTCTGCTAATGTTCTGATCTATTCTGACTAACCCAAACACAGATTTGATTAAAATGGAATGTAAACAATTCTTTAGGACAGAGGGAGACTGTAATTCTCATATACCATTGACTTTAAACAGCAGGATACAGAAATGCAATGAAATATATCAACATACATTCAAACCAATTCAAACACAATAGCAGTACATACACTCATGAATGTGATTAAACATCATATACACTTAAAATTAATCAGCACAAACATGTGTATTTTTAACAAAACAAAAACCTTAATAAGCATGTAAGAGGAGCATGTAATGGGGTCATGACATTTTCTACAGTACTTCCTATCTCTCTCCAACAGAAAACATTAAATAGTACTATAAAATGTATTTAAAAATCACTATCCCAATATAATGTTCATGTTGGTAACTTCTGCCAGAGGGAAGTCTCATTTTATTGAAACAATTAACACTAATTTCTTAATGCCCTCTGAGGTCACAATGAACCATAACAGAATATATGTTTACTTTAGATAACACACATTTGAGACAGTGGTGGCAAAACAAAATATTGTTTAGTGTATCTTGTCTGGGGTAAGAATCATGTTTTTGTTTAAAGAATGCAGTTGTAGGTCAGTGAGTAGAAGCAGTAAAACGAATACTAGTAAATGCTTATTGAAAGTTAAAAGGTGTTAAATGCTATGCTAAATGTTAGACCCCATAATGACTCCCAGCTGGGTAGTTTCCGTCCTTAGATACTGGTGTAAAGAAAGTAACGGGACACCTCAGTTACTCTGCACACCAGATGGCCAAAAGCATTGATTTGTCACCCATTTTAAGGCCTGTGACTTCTCTTGCTAGACCAGTGCCCACCAAACAAACAAGACACCCACTGCTTCAAGTCAAAGGACACACCTAATTTAAGCTCACCAATAAACAATTATCAGCGAATTATTCAAAGAGCTCACCAAAGCATTAGAATTACCGTTGACAGAATTCAACAGAGAAAAGAGCACATGACTTTCCTTTCACCCACCTATCTTATAAAACAGTTTAAAAAAATAAATCAGTTTGGCCATTTTCAAATGGACCGGTCCGTAGCACCTCCATGATCGATGGGTGGAGAAGGTGGTGGGAGGGGGGTGCGTGGGAGGCCTGGCCCATGGATGCCGATCCACCTCTACCCATCTCCATGAATTTAGCATCTGCCATTGACACCCATTGCTCCATGCGTGGGCAATGGGAGAAAGTGGGTGGAGCGTGGGTGCGCACATGCACCCCTGCCCACTGCGGTGATCCCATGGATAGATAGATAATAAGTTTATTGTGTAGCCAAGGCTATTACAAATTAAACAAAATATCAAAAAACAAACACAACAAGTATTCAAAACAAAGATACTCAAGACACTACACTTGTACAGTGTAACTAAAGGATCCACCCCCCCCCCCCAACCAGTTCTAAACCATAAAATCAGCAAACAAAAAAAGTTGAAACCACCTCTTAATTAAGACCCTTAGGATAAATAAGAGATTTTCGCCTGCGGTCCACCGCTAGGCCAAAACGGGCTACCTGACGAGACACAAGAGAGTCCAGTGGATTGAGTAACAGCCTTAAGATAGTAGAAGGGCTGTTAGCGTAGGGAGGGGAGGGGAGAGAGCCCTGCAATTTTCCCCTTAAATCAATCAGGGCAGAACAACGAAAAAAGACATGGGCAAGGGAATTGGGCTTCCAGGAGTCACAAAGGGAAAAGTATCGGTTCCCTCTAGGGACCCCCGCATAACGGCCCTCCAAAACATCAGGAGAAAAAGCCTCACATCTAAGGCGGGTGAAATCCCACCTTACTTGGGCATCCATCCAAGATACTAAGTAATTGGCTTTAGGCTGGGAAAAAACGAGGGAAATAGGCGGGAGCAACTCTCTGAGCACGTAAAAGAGAGTCCTGTTGGAGTTCTTGATCAGCCAACCTCCTTAATATGAGAGATTCAGCTCGGTCGCGGCCTAGCTCCAACAAGTAGGCTCGTGGAACCCCAGCTTTAGGATTTCAAACTCCAGCACAGAGTCCCACGCACTCAGAAGTTTATGAGCCACTGCTAGAGAAAGCAATGACAAATCCTGCACTGGAAACAAAGAAATCCGAAGCCAATATTTGAACAAGGAACGCAGGGCAAATTGCCTTAATGCAAGGCTGCAGGATTCAGCTCTTAGTATCGCCTGTGAGGAACCCCTGGGAAGACCCAAGACTGCCCGCAAAAAACCATTCTGGATCACTTCAAGATTATACACAAAGGAAATGCCCCAAGCAGGAAAGGCATACAGGACCTGAGGGATTACTTTGGCCCTGTATAATCGCAGGGCAGGCAGAACCAAATTGCTGCCCAGGCCCAGGAAAAAGCCCACAATCGCTGCTGTTGTGCACTTTGTCTGGGCCCTAACTGCTTCAAAGTGAGCCCTCCAACTGCCATTGGCCGAGAAGATCACCCCCAGATATTTATAGGAGGTCACCTGAACTACCAAAACTCCCCTTATAAACCAACGATGATCTTTATGATGCCTGGGATTCCCCATTATCATCACCTTTGTCTTATCATAATTAATAGACAAAGCCTCATTGCAGCAGTAGGCGCCAAATTGGTCCATCACCCGTCTCAGGCCCACAATAGAGTGAGAGACCAAGATGGCGTCATCCGCATACAAGAGAGCGGGAACAGCCCTGCCCCCAATGACCAGAGCATGGGGATCGCTGGAGTTTAGGAAGGGTATTACATCATTCAAAAAAAGGTTGAACAATACAGGGGCCAGTATGGACCCCTCTCTGACACCAGCCAAAACCTGGATTTTAGGGGTTACCCACCAGGGGTGTTATACCGAACCTGAAGAGAATTACCAGTATGTAGTTTCACCATTAAGAACAGAAGGCGGGGATCTATCAAGGTCTTGCTCAGTTTACTCCAAAGACATGCCCTAGTGATCCCATGGATTCCACCACCACCATCCACCCTGCTGTACATGTGAGTGAGGGAGGGGGGGAGGCATCCATGCGTAAAAGGCCTTTGTCTAACTACTTTCTGGGCATACGGCCAAGAAGTAGATAAGAGGAAACATGTTTAATAAATGTCTGAGCACAGAAGTTATCTCTTAGCACAAAAATTGTCTGTTTCCTAATTTCTTCCTAATAACTGAATAGAGGCCTACCTGAAGAATAATTCTGGGGCCTTCTTGGGGATAATACTTTGGGGTTATTTTTATGGCTACATTCCCCCAGTCCCTGAGAAATGGGATCCTTGTTACAGTACTGAAACATTCACCTCCCAGCACTTAGTTTTTCCATCTGAAAAATAGTATTCTCTTACTTCTAAGATCTAACAGAAGGTGTTTATAAATGAGACAATAGCCCACTGAAGTCCATGTTCTGTCTGTTCAACCCCCACGCAGCCTCCACTCACATTTTTAGCATAAGCAGCTAATAAACACATAATGAACAGGCAGCCATTTTGCACATCTGCAGGGATTTTTAATTCTTTTTTTAAAAATTGATTAAAAAAAAAATCACTCCTCATGCCAAAAATGGTTACCAGACCATTCTGTGCATGTGCACTGTTTCCCAAAATGCTGCTGCCGCTGCCAGCACTGTATTGGAAAAGGGTGCACATGTGCAGAATGGCCCTGGTGGCCATTTTGTGTAAGCACAGTGATTTTTTTAAAAAATATATTTTTAATTTAGAAAAGGGGGAGGGGAATGAAAATGAATGGGTTGTTTACAGAAACCCCTGAAATGAAGAGGTTTTTTTAATGAAGGAAAATGAAAACTAAAACAAAGATGAACACAGTGCTTTATACACCCCCCTACGAATAAGCCTAAAATGAATATTCAAAGCCAATACCAAATTCAGCAAATTTGGCTGTTTTCCTTTATTTTGATGAATCCAGATACAAAGCACTATTCATTTGCTGTTTCAGTTCTGTATTCGGATATCCATTTCTGTTGTTTTGGTTACTTTGGTATTTTATTTTGTTCACTTCATTTCAACACCTTTGCATAGATGTATAGTCCGCAATGGTGCACTGTACTGTACTGCACTGTACTGTAGTGCCGAATCAAGCAATCACAGTGAAAGATATTTCCGCTGGAAACAGATAATTCACCTCTGCTCACACAATGGCAATTTTAAAACGGGCCACGTGGGTGGGGGGTGGGGATTTGTGGCCTTTCCCACAGGCCCACACCCACCTCCACCCATGGAGCCTTCTCTAGTTTTCCAGATAGCTCCATGGGTGGGTGTTGGGTGGAGATAAGTGGAGGTGGTTGTTGCACAGGAGCATGCATGCCCCCCCACCCATGGTGTTCCCATGGGTGCACACCTATCCCCCCCACCCACTGCCGCAGCATTTACACGGATACCCTCCCCCACTGCACACCTGCCCGCACACCCAACGGGGGGGGGGGGGGAGTCCATGTAAAAATGGCCAATGAGGAGACTTACTGGCTTTCCCACTATTTCCACTAGTTACCATTGAGTAATAGCCATTATTCTGTACTTCTGGTAATTCTTCGTAGGTAGGAGCAATCTCACACCATGTACCATACCTTGCATGCTGCTTATGTTTGTTTGTGTACAATTGCAAGTTCACTATGTAACTTTGGTCATTTATTTTGGCTCCATGTAAAATGTATTTTGATTGTTAAAGGACTAGCCCTTGTTTCCTACGTTCTGATGCTGGAAAATTTAAAAAATTCAGGAAACTAACAGGTGAAAAATACTGAAAAATACTGAAAACTAAAAAAGAAAATACCGGAAAGTGGTAGACAATCACAAGTGCCTATGTAAACAACAGTAGAAGCGCAGATTCAATTGATAATGAAGAAATACCAATGAACAGTTGCAAACTCTACTGTACTAATGTGCAATGGTGCTGTTGCACTAATATTAGTCACAGAGAGAGTGTACAGCTTGGATTTCTGACTTGCCTGATGAAGGATCCTGTGAAGTCCAAAAGCTTGCAAACCACCACCAACCTAAGCTGGTCTAATAAAAGATATCTCTACACTACTTTGTTTCTACTAATATTAAAAGCACAGTAGCAATGCTATGCACCATACTTTTCTGCAATAGCACCATTTAGTGAATGAAGTATGGATAACAAAGTAATGAAATACTGAAAAGATATAGCTGAAATAATCAAGTTACCAAAATAAAGGAACTACTATACTGACGAAGAAAGCCTGATTAATTATGCATGACTAGTGAAAGTTATTCAGGTATTTGGATGCACATCCGAATCACCTTTGTGAATACATTATTATTAAGATAGTACTTGTAGCAGAGACCCACTCTCATGTTTTTTGGAAAAACACAGTGAACGTGGTGTCACAGGACCCCACTGTACCATGGGCAACTGTTGTCAGGATCGGTACCCAAGAAGGTTGCCACTCAGGGGACCAGGCTCAATCACAGTTTATTTACACCCCCATAGGCCAGGGACCAAGCCTCTGGCCACAGTCCAACTAAAAGAGCTTAGCCACAACCACAGTCTCTGGCTAGCTCTTTGCCAACTCACGCATCCAGGCTTTCAGGCCCCCAGATCTACACCTCCTTTGTTCCAGGACTCCAGGTCATGAATCTTCTCTGCCAGCTTCTCCAGAGATGTGATCTCCTCAGTAGTCCAGAGCAGACTGCCCTCTTCCTAGGGCCTGGCTTCCTCTTATAACTCTGGCCATGCCCCAACCACTCCGATTTCCTCTTCCTGTGTGGCGACTATTTCAGGTGTCCCAAATGGCACACACCATCTTGTGGCACTGTCCTGCCACACACGGGTCCCCAGATGTCAGTTTTCAAAGTTTTTACAATACTTATTTAGTTCAGCCTCAGAACTCTGTGATGTAGGTGATTGTTAATTTTAGTCACAATCCTATTTCTTAACTCCAATGCTACCCTACTTTCTAATAATAAAGAGAAATCCCGTAATGGTAACTAATACTGAAACAGGAAGCTGGACAGACTCAGGAAAAAGATGGAGAGCCCAGTTCTTCATTCCTTACATAGATAACTCTCACAGGTGACAATGAGAAGTTTAGCTACATAAACACTGTAGGATTAAGCCATTATACTGATAAGATTTCCAGTCTCATTTAAAAAAAACAAAAACAACCCACTGGAAATCAGCCTGAAAACCATTAAAAATCATATTAAACTTTTGGAGAGAATTTGATTTGCTTAATATTTGTTAAATCAATTGCCAAATGGGTCATTCAAAAAAGTGGGGAGAAAGTAGAGCATTAAAAAAGCCAACCTTTCAAACCCTCTGATTTCCATCAGTTTTTAATGGGTCCTGAGATGTCTTAGAATTACTGTCTCATAAGACAGCTTCCTGCTGTGAAGTGTAATGCTGTATGCTTAAGATAGCAGCTCCCACTGCGAGAGGCACCAGTCCTGTTCACTCGATTGAGATATTAAAATAGTGACAGGTACCTCAGATACTGTTTGGAAAAGTCATTGCATCTATATTCAGGTTCTGCAAATAATTATGCAGTAGATACAGTCAGGAAATGTCTTTTGTTTTCTCCTTGTGAAAACTTAAGCGGGGGGGAGGGGGATGTTGCCATAGGATTTATTTATTTTTTATAATGTTAGTTTTCCCTGTCAAAACTAAAATCTTCAAGTCACACACTCAGGTATCTGTGTCCAAAAACGTTTTGAATGAAAACTCCAATTTCAACAATACCAAAAGTAGAAAGATACACGCCCAAGGCGTCCATACATGCAAGGCATAGCTGTTCTTTACAGCCCTCCATTTCCTGGCCCCCGCCAGCCTGTTCCCTACCCACTGGCCCTGCTTTTCTATACCCCTCCACCCCATGCTGCCCTGTGGCCTCCTCCCTATTGGCACATAGCACTAAGGCCCTTGCCGCTGGGCACTGTGACATCAGTGTGGCATCACATGGGCACGCAAACACAGATTTACTGAAATAGCCAGGTCGCCTTTTACATCATGTCTCTTTGACTGCTGTTTTCCTTGATGGTGCCATCAGATAATAAGTAAAAAAAAGATCCAGAGATAATACAGGGTCACGCATATAACTTAGGCTGTCATTACAGTCCTGTGGTCAGCAGGGAGCGGCCTCTTGCATGTTCCATCTTCTGTGCTTGTGTGAAAGATGGAGATGTGCAGGACGGTGTTCTTGGTCACCGCCCGATGTGACAGAAACAACCTCTACATTTCCTGACACCCCCCATGCCTATTCTACCCCCAGCCCCCCAAAGCCTACTTTTTTATTCCCACCCACATAGCCCCCTCTGCCCTCTGGCCCTCCCCCTACCAGTCACTCTGACACATAGCATGGTAGACGGTATACCATGGTATACGGGTGAGCTGCGGCAGATGAAGCAGGAAGGGCGGCAGTTAGAGTGACGGTGGCGTCACTCACGTACTGAAGTGGACCAGTTGTGACATAGAGTCTGGTTACGTACCTATGCCATAGTGGTGTGGACAGCAAAGAAGGCTTTCTTTGTTTCCCACATTGTGTCTGCTAAGTTCCGCCCAGCTGAGCTGTTTTGGTTGGTGAGGGGGCTTGTCCATCTGGCCTCCCTCTGCCTGGATGTGGAACTATCAAATGCTCAGTGAGATTTGTTTGTGGACTTTTTTGCAGATAAAATCGCTCAGATTCACCATAGTTTTGATGTGACTTTTTTTAGCAGAGAACAGGTCTGAGGCAGTGGGATGAGTTTCAGACGGTGTCGCCCTCAGATGCAGGGGATGCTCTTGGGACTCTTCGAGCCACCAATCCTGAATTAGATCCATGCCAATCCTGGCTGGTTAAGGCTATCCGGGAGACATTGGGGTCGTTGCTGACGGGGATAGTCAATGCCTTCCTTGGGGAGGGCAGGGTGCCAGACCGTCTCAAGCAGGCGGTGGTGCTGCCCCTGCCCCAAAAGCCATCTTTAGACATTGATGTCCTTGCCAGTTATCGGCCACTGTCTCTAACCTTCCCTTTTAAGGTGGTGGCTCAGGAGCTTCAGGGGCATATGGACCAGATTAATTTTCTCGATCCCTTGCAGTCGGGCTTTCATCTGGGTTATGGAACGGAGACTCCACTTTTGACCTTGTCCAACGACCCCTCCCGTGAGTTAGACCAGGGTCATTCAACACTGTTGATCTTGTTAGATCTCTCGGCTGCATTTGATACCGTTGATCATGAGTTGTTGGTGATTCAGTTGTGCAACCGGGCAGGGATTGGTGGGACTGTTCTTGAATGGTCCAGCTCATTCCTGGCCTGGAGAACCCAACGTGTTGTGTTGGGAGAGTTTTCATCTTCCCCCCGCGGCCTCACATATGGAGTACCGCAGGGATCCATCCTATCCTCTCTCCTGTTCAAAGTGTACATGCAGCTTTTGCGAGAGGTTGTTAGGGAGTATGGAGTGAGTTGTCAACAATATGCTGATGACACCCAGCTATTAGGGATGTGCGAAAGCAGTTCGGAAGTTCAGAGTTCGGATGGAACTCGGTCCGTTCGGATGACTGAACCCAAACCTGAACCCAACCAACCGAACCGAACCTGATACCAAACTCTGAAATGACCAAACAGTTTGGTCGGTTCTGATCGAGTTTGTATGAGTTCAGGCGGCAAAAACATGTCACTGGAATGCTAAAGTCAGCTAAGGAGCAGACTTCCAGGCACCAGGGATGAAGAGGCTTGGAGTAGCAGCCAGCCTGCCCAATCACCATCCCTTTTCTCCTCAGACCACTGGCTTCGCAGGCTGCGATTGGCCACGAGCTAGCCTGCACAGAGCCAATGGGGTTTGTGGTGAGGCAGGCAAAGCAAGTAACAAAACTAATTGCCCTCCCCTCTTCCAACACCTTCTGAGCTAGTCGCTAGTAGGGCTGATGTGGCAGCAGCTGTTACCGCGCCACGATTCCATTCCGCCATTTCGGAATTTCCCCCACCACACCACGGCTTTTCTGCTGACATTCCGCTAATTCCGCCAGCATTCTGAAAATTCGGAAACTATCAGAAAAATTGCGGAATTGTCGGAAACTGTCAAAAAATCACTGTTCCACTATTTTGCGAAGCCTGTGGAAGTAGCGGAATGGAATTAGCGGAACTGCGGAAGTAGCGGAATTAAACTAGTGGAATGAAAGCCTCTGCCATGCCATACCACTAATTGCGGAAATGCTGTATCAGATGGAAATAGCTACTGCTGCAACATTCCGCTACAGCCCTAGTCACTAGGGATCGGCGAACACGGTTTAGAAGTCCGGAGTTCATCCCGAACTGGGCCTGTTCGGACAACCGAACCCGAACTGACCAAACTGAACCTGATTCTGAACTCCAAAACGATCGAACAGTTCAGTCAGTTCGGACCATGTTCGGGTGGTTCAGGCAGGAGAAACATGACCACAGTCAGTTGGTGACCCATTGCCTGACACAGGCAGGCACAGGGAGGGGAAGGTCATCTGAGGAGAAGACTTCCAGACACCAGGGGTGGGGAGACTTGGAGTAGCAGCCAGTCAGCCAAATCACCATCCCTTTCCGCCTCAGACTACTGGCTTCACAGTCTGTGTTTGGCCACAGGCTAGGCTGCACGGAGCCAATGGGGCTTGCGGTGAGGCGGGCGCAGCAAGTAACAAAACTCATTGTCCTCCCTCCTGCCACTGCCAACACCTTCTGAGCTAGTCACTACTCCTGACCAACAGACGTTTCAGAAGGCTCCCTCTCCCAGCAGTTTTGTTCTCCTCAATCCATTGCAATCCTCCTCCTATTTCAGCCATCCAACCCATCTACTTCCATATTATCATTTATTTAGCTTAGATTAGATAGGTTTAGGTCTTATTTTTTGTTTTTACCCCTCCCTGTGTTCCCTGTGTTCAATCATCTTACCTCCCTCCCCCCGCCATTGAATCCTTTCCCTCTCCCTCTCTATATATTCCATCCCTGATTCCCTTCTCCTGTTTTTTTTCTTCATTTTGAGTAGCATTAGATTGATTTAGGTTGCATTTCAGTTTTGTACCCCTCTCTGTGTTCTTTGTGTCCCCCCCCCCATCCCATAGATATATAGATATTAGATTAGAGATAGTAGATAGTTTTAGGAGTTAGCTGAGATAGAGATAGTGTTTAGAAGTTTAGTAGTGTTTGTAGGAGTAGGCCTTTGTACATATTAGATAATCCATTTAGTTCATAGCATTTAGAATAGTTAATAGCAGTTAGATTTAGTGTATATATATAACACTAGATAAAAAATTTAAATAAAAAATAAATAAAATAAAATAAAATATAAAAACATTATTTTGGAGGGAGAAATGCAGAAGGGAAGGAGAGGCTGGTTTGCTGCCCATAGGGGAGGAAATGGGGCACATGCCAGAGGTGGAAGGGGCCATGCCAGGGGAGCAGCAGCAACAGTAGCTCGAGCACATCACTATGTCCCAAACTCAGCAGGCCTGCTTTAGGGCAACAGGCTTCAGCAGCTCAGCGTAAACTCCTGACAGTGCCCTCCTCCAATTCCAAGCAGGGCACTAGAAGGTCTTCAGGACATGAGGCTGCATCTGTTTCTGCTGCTGGTGGTGCTAGAGCAGGTGCTGCTGCTTCTGATGTTCCTCCAAGGCCACCAATGTCCCCCACTGTCAACGCGATTCCAAGCAGTCCAGAACTGATTAATCCCACGCCGGCTGATAGAGGCAGGGCCCGAGCCCCTGGCAATGGCAGTAGGGAGAGGCGTAGCAGCAGCAGCAACAGTAGCATCAGTACTAGCAGCTATGGAGGGGGACACAGGGAGAGTGCCAACAGCATGGCAGGCATGGGCAGTCTAACCTCAGGGTCCCAGTGCTCCCCTTCATGGGACATCACCATGATCACGGACAACAGTGAGTAGGAGGCAGACACTAGTGCCGCAGAGGAAATGTCTGTAGCTGAGGTGATGGCTGAGCCTCCTCCCAGAGCTGTGTCGCTAGTTCCACCAAGTTCTCCCCCTCCCAGCAGCGCTGGCAGCAGTGAATCACGCAGGGCGGGCCAGAAGACAGGAGAGGGGGAAAAACACTCTTTCTGGGAACATTTTAAGCTGGTATGGGCAGATGATCCCATAGAGGGGCAGTGCACTTTGTGCAATAAGCTGGTGAAGCGTGGTCAGGTGCTTATAAACCGTGGGACAACTGCAATGGCGAGGCACCTGAAGTCATGACACAGTGCTCTGCTGCTAAGTGGGAAGGCAGGGGAAGTGGATGCCAGCAGGATCCTGACTGCAGCGGTCAGTCGCCCGACTCCTTCAGCGGGCCAGTGTCCTGCTGCAACTGCTGCTGCCTCTAGCAGCAGGAGCAGTATGGGGGCAGAACAGCATCAGGAGCCTCACCAGCAGTCTCAGTCCACTATGGAGGACCTGGGTTCAGGACTGGGTGATGGAGGGTGGCATGGCTTCTTTCAAGAGAAAGCCAAGTGCCTGTTGGCCGAGATGATTGCACTGGATGGGCAGCCCTTCTCAACTGTAGAGGACAAGGGCTTCCAGCAGCTTATTGGATTCTTGGCCCCCCAGTTTAAGCTGCCTTCTTGCTCCACCCTGAGTCAGACTGTGGTGAGCGGGTGAGGGAGCATCTGGCTGGGGCTGGGGGACCACTGTCCACTTTACAACAGACCTGTGGTCAAGTAGGAATGCACAGCTTGCCTACCTGGAAGTGACTGCACACTGGTGGCAGGACCTAGAGACAGTGCTTGGGAGTGGTAGGAGGGGTCCCGAAGCAGGATATAGGTGGGACCTGCTTCAGGCACAAGTAATGAACAGGCTCCCACACCTCAAGGAACCTTGAGGCAGCCCTGGCCACCATGGTGAGGGAGTGGGTCACACCAGACATAGCCTTCACCAAGCGGTGTGTGGTCACGGACAACGCGGCCAATATACTGAAGGCAGTCCATGATGGGGGCTTCACAAGAATCCCTTGCACCACACACACCCTCCATCTTGTGGTCAGGGATACTCTGGGCTTGGGGGATAAGGGGATTGGGCCAGGCACCCTTAGCTCCCTGGACAACCAGGGGAGGAACCTGGCGGGGTTCTTCCAGAGGAGAGTGAAGGGCAGTAAGCTCCTCTAGGAGAAGCAGGTCGAGCAAGGGTCCCCGGTGCACCAGCTGGTTCAAGATGTCTCCGCTTGGTGGAATTCCACCTTCCTGATGCTCGAGCAGCTTCTTGAGCAGAAAGCCGCCTTGCATCAGGTGGAACTGGAAACAGACATCGAGGCACCTCCAAGGTACAACAGGGAGGAATGGGAGATCCTTGCTCACATGGTCTTTTTCCTGAGACCATTTCTGGCCGTGACGGAGACCATGAGCAGCTCCACCACCACCCTCAGCCAGGTGACTCCTCTGGTCCATAGTCTCCCAAAAGGCTGAACGAGATTCTTGGTGGGCGGGATTATTGCCCTGCGGGCAGGAAGCTGTCCGATGAGGCACTTGACCTGGTGCAGAACCTGAAGGCAGGGCTGAGGGTGCATTTTGACGAGCTCCTGCAGCAGGAGCAATATGTCCTAGCAAAAATGCTGCACCCCAGGGTCAAGGGCAGCATGGCATGTGAGACAGTGCTCTACTGCCTCCAGAAGGGTGCGCTGGTGGACAGGGTGTGGAAGGCAGAGTGGGATATGCAGCAGAATGCCCCTGGGGATGATGGGAGTGGGAGCAGCCACCCCTTTCAGCCAGGTGGGTCTATTCCTGCCCCCAGCCCTAGCGGTAGTGGTAGTAGTAGCAGAAGCACACACCCCCTATTGGCAGCAGCAGAAGCAGCTTGGCCTATGTGCAGGCCATTCTGGGTAGCATGACACCATGCACAATAGGACAAGCAGCAAGGCTGAGGGCACCGGTGGAGACCATGCCCAGTCAGAGCTATGAGAGGGAGTATGACGGCACCTCAGCAGCCATTGAGACCTACCTTGAGGAGGAGCCCTTTATCAATCCCAGCAGCGATCCCCTGACCTACTGGGTCAGCAAGACCAACGTGTGGCCAGCCCTGTCGAAAGTGGTCAAGGGTATCCTGTCCTGACCACCAACCAGTGTCCCCAGAGAGCTGGTGTTCTCCATGGCGGAGGACATTTGCTCCCTGCACCACCTGATACTGGGGGCCAAGTTGGTGGAGCAGTTGCTGTTCATTAAGGTGAACCTTCCACTTCTGGGATTCCCTGAGCAGCCATTGGTCAATGATTGATGGTGCAGTGGCACATGCCATCCCATGCCAGGGGCCGTCTTGGGATGGGGGGCTCCTCCTCCTCAATCTGGGCTACTGCTGCTGTGCTGCTGAGATGCTGTCCCTCCTTCCCAATGCCTACCCCCCCTCTCTCTCTCTCTCTCATACTAGATGTCCTTGGTCACCTTATCTGACTGACCTCATGACACAGGGTGGCATTGGGAGACTGTAAGCCTGCCAGTCGGCCTCTTGATAGACGATCTCAGTCTGCCAATCTGAGTGGCTCTCTCTCTGTCGTTTGCTCGCTGCACAGTCTTCGCCAGTCTATCTGAGTGCCCTGAGAAGGTTCCAGCCTTCCTTCTCCACTGCCTCTCATGCCACACTGCCTGTCTGCCTCCCAGGTTGCTGCCAAGCTCAAAGCCTGCCCCAGTCCACCTGCCCACCTTGCATGCCACACTGCCTGTCTGCCCACCCAGGTTGCCTACAAGCTCAAAGCCTGCCTCAGTCTGCCTGCCTGCCTCTCATGCCAAGGTGCCTGTCTGCCTGCCCTGTCAACCCTGCATGATGTGCCCCACTTGCCTGGTAATCCTGCTGCTGCTGTCTGCTGGGCTGTGGGCGCTCTGCTCTGGCAAATCCAAATATGTCCACGCAATCCTGCTGCTGCCATCTGCTGCTGTATGGGAGCTCTCTCCTGGAAAATCCTACCATCCTGGCTCAGCTCCTTGGGTGCAGCGCACAGGCAAATCCTGCCAATGCTGTCTCTGCTGTTCCCCAGGTTCTTTGCCTTGGCAATGCAATGTCTGCTCCAGCTGCCAATGCTGCCTCTGGACAATCCAATGTCTGCTGCTGCTGTCAATGATGACTCTGCTGTGCCACTGCATCTAGCCCTAGGACCCACACTCAGGGTTTTGGGGACGTCATTCCACTCAAAGAGAGCTGTCATTCTACAGCTCATGGCAAAGTCCATGGCCCCTGTCAATGGCTGCATGCCACCTGGAGACGGACTTGTGGTACAGTTCCAGGTTGTCCATCTCGACAGAGATGTACTGGGATTACGCTTTCACCTTCTTTTTCTCCACCTCGAGCTCCTGGAACGTTTCCACCAGGAGGTTTTCCACGGTGACTGCATGCAGCCATAGGCCATCTACAGAGCCCAGATAGGCCTCTCCACTTCGGCCCAAAAGGCCCTTGCCACTGAAGACTCTGGGGATGTGCAAACAGGTTGCGGTTCGGGTTCGGCCATTCGTTTCAGTGTGTGCGTTCGGTTTGGGAGTTCGGTTCGATTGTCAGGTTTGGGTTCGGCTGTTCGGTTCGGTCATGTTCGGTTTGGCATTTGGAAAAGTATCACGAGAGTGTGATCTTGCCAAAAACAGGAAATTTGAGTGCGTGCAGAGCTGTGTGGCTAGTGAGCATGTGTTTGGCTGGGTGGCCGTTTGATTTGTGTGTTTTGGCTGTGTTTGGGTGCGCTGCTGTTCTTGTTGTGGTTGGTGAGTGTTGGTGTGTGTTGTGGGTGACTAACTGTGTGCTTTGGGTGTGTGTGCTTAAAATAAAAAAATGAAGACAGCTTCTTCAAAGGTGCTTCTTCCACGGCTGGGGGTCAACTTGTTGCTTGAGGAGGAGGAGGAGGTCACTGGCACTGCCCCTACTACATCTCTGGTGGTGGTGCCGGGCTCCTTGGAGGAGGAGCAAGCAGAGCAAACAGTGGCCTCAGGAGGTGCTGGAAGGTTTGTAAACTTTCTTTTTTCTTCCCTACGCACCCCCAAATAAGGACAGGATTTGGACGTGCCAGCCAGGGGCTTTCTAGTTGCAATCTGTAGCATTCCCTAGCACCCTATGGTGGGCTAGCATCCCCTAGCATAGCACTCTCTGTATGCCACAGAGAGAGAGGGAGGGTACTGTAGTGTTGGGGCTCTGGCACGAGCAGCACCCCCACCCAAACACGTGCCAGGCTAGCAAGGGTCTCCACTCTCCAGTTGCCATCCCATGCCCTACGCACCCCCAAATAAGGGGCTTTCTAACTGCAATCCCGAGAACCCAAGGAGGGAGGACTAGAGGCATCATCTTAAATGCATGACACTTAAGTGTTGTTTATGTGTTCCTGTTTCAGAGAGGATTCGGATGCCAGCCCCAACACTGGTGCCAGGCTACGGAGGACACGCAGGCTGAGGTCGGCAGTGCCACACCCAGACATTGGACTGACCAGGTCCACTTTCTGGAATATTTATGATAAGGAGAATGGGTTTGCCATCTGCAAGGTAAGGCATGGGGACTGGAACAACAGGGTATGCATGCATGCATTGTCCTCTATGACCTGTTATGAATGGAACTCCTCTGCAGAGAGAGATTGGTGCCCACCCACTTGTGGAGACAGAATGCAGGCAGAGCTTGACACAGACCACTGGTATGACACAGTATGGCACTTCTTATGTTCCTATCTTTGTTTTTATGCTCTTTAGATATGCAATAAAGATTCTGGAGGCAGAGAGAGGGCACCACATCTGGACTAATCACCCATATAGAGAAGGCCCACAGGCAGAAGGTGGCTCGGGCCCAGGAGTCTTGCATGGCAGTGGAGCAGCAGAAGGGGGGGGAGGCAAGACAGAAGTGGCACCATGTGTGAAGTCCTTCCAGAACAAGGAACAAGAAGAAGATTAAGATTCTTTTACGATTGAGATCATCTCGGGCGAGCTCGAAATCGTCAGAAGGCAAGGAAACTGAGTACATCATCACTGCGGAAATCCTCAAGAAACTCAGCATGGAATGCAGGTTGCACAACTGGATATGCGCCATCAGTGAAATCTGCGAAGTGGAGAGGATTCGGAATGTCATCTGTAGGGATGTGCGAAAATGAACAGTCGATTCTAAGAGATAGGCAAGTGTTGTTGCGAAGGGACAGGGGATCGCCGATAGCCTCCGTTTCCTGCAGCTGATCAAAAGGTAGTCAGGTACAGGATCTCCCATTCTTCCCCATTGTAATGTTCACCCAGTCCCTGCCTGCCGGTGCACTCATCCAAGCTATTGCAGTCTACAAGACTGAGGAGCAAATGGGTGACATGTAATACCAGCAGCAGCAGCAGACATTTGGTTGCTGGGCCAGAATCTGTGGCACTGACAGCATAGGCAGCAGTGGAAGACATTGGATTGCCAGGGCACAGTAACTATGGCACAGCAGACAGCAGCAGCAGGATTGACAGCGCCCTGTGTGTGGAATGACACATCGTGGTGGGTCCTTGGGCTAGAAGAGTGGCAGTGTGTTGATATTGGCCAGCCACAGTTCTCCCTGCCAGTAACATAGGTCCCAGAACCTTGATGGTGGGTCCTGGGGCTGGAGAACTTTGAAGTCCGAAGTGGAGAAGGGTTCCATGTGAACATCAGTTGAACAAGTGTCAGTCGATCCTAAAAGATAGGCAAGCACCATTCTGTCTTCAAGGCTCTCACAAATAATGAAAGATACATCATGTACCTGGAGGAAGAGTTGGCTGAGTTTCTCTTCCTCGCAGAACTTGATTGAAATGTTCATCACAATACCCCAAGGGTTCTCCAGGTGAAAATCTTCCACAGAAAGATGCATGGCTCCTTATGTGACAAAAAGACTTGGGGTTGCTCATCCAGGGGATTTGGGAGTGGGGTTTTGTTGTGGAGTAGTTCAATTTCCCAGGCAGCAGCCTGAAAGGTTTAACTGTGCTTGACAGTTGGAGCTAAACAAGGGCAGCCCACAGGACATGTGCTTGGGCTGGAGTGGCTGCTTCTTGATGTGGTGGAATGACATCAGAATGTGCGAGGAATGAGGGCCCCAGACCCATGACGGTGGGTCCTGGGGCTAGAGTGGCAGCTTCTGGATCTTGGCCACAGCCCTCCATGCCTGTAACTTGGCCCCAGAACCCTGATGGTGGGTCCTGGGGCTGGAGTGGCTGCTTCTTGGTGCAGTGGAACAACATCAGAATGTGCGAGGAATGATGGCCCCAGACCCATGACGGTGGGTCTTGGGGCTAGAGTGGCAGCTTCTGGATCTTGGCCACAGCCCTCCATGCCTGTAACTTGGCCCCAGAACCCTGATGGTGGGTCCTGGGGCTGGAGTGGCTGCTTCTTGGTGCAGTGGAACAACATCAGAATGTGCGAGGAATGATGGCCCCAGACCCATGACGGTGGGTCTTGGGGCTAGAGTGGCAGCTTCTGGATCTTGGCCATACCCCTCCCTGCTAGTAACTTGGCCCCAGGACCCTGATGGCCTATTTACCTATCAGGGACCCTTAGGTGCCAGTACAGTTTACTACATACTGGTCTCGCTGGCCCTGCTCCCTTTTGTTAGGGATTTTGTTGTTGGGACAGTTTTGGTGAGCGATCACCTTCCCCTGTCACTTTCTTTGACTCTTAAGGCTCCTATTTCACAGGGATCTGGTGTTCCTCCTGTGGAGGTTGCCCATATGGCCATTCACCACACCCCTCATTGGGATAGTTTGTTGGCCCAGGAATTGGGTGTGCAGATTACTCAACCATTCTGGTTCCATCTTCGAACAGAGATTTTGGACCTATCAGCAGATGAGGATAAAGTTGATGCTTATATTCAACTTAGTTCTATAATACAGGAATTAATTGGCTCCTGGAATCAGGGGCCGAGGCCCTCTAATAGGAAGAATGGTAAAATCTGGTTTGATAGAGAGTGCTATCAGATGCACTTTAAGCTTAGGGAGATGTACACAGAGTACAGGGAGGGGCTGTCTTCTGTGCTTCCTCCTCCCTTTCTGACCCTTAGAGTCAAGTACAAAGGGCTTATTAGGTCCAAGAAAAGGCAGCACTCGGAGGCTCTGTGGAAGGCTCTTATTTTGGCCGTGGATACAAAGGACACCAGGAGCTTTTGGCATCATATGAATGGGTTGTCTATCAAAGGCCCCAGTAGGGTTGAGACTCTTATTTCCCCCCAAGTGTGGATGGAGCACTTTTATAGGCTCTTCCAAGGTGATGGGGGAGTACAGGCCCAGGATCAGTACTTTCTTGAGCTTAAGGACTCACCTCCATGGCCGTCAGTGACGAAGGTTGAAATAGAAGCTGTAGTAGATACGTTCAAACCACAAAAAAAGCCTCGGGCTTGGATTGTGTCAACATTGAAATCATTAAGTCCTACAAACAATGGTGGCTCCCATTATTAGCTTCCCTTTACATGGTAATTAAGAATTCTGGAAGAGTTCCGCCTCACTGGGGAAGGGCTGTGGTCGTCCCAATACACAAGAAGGGTTCTAGTACAGACCTGAGTAATTATAGGCCCATTAGTTTGCTTTCAGTTGTTGGGAAAATTTATGCCAAACTTCTGCTAGAGAGGCTATTGCATTGGATGCACAAGGTCAATATTCCAGCTCTAGAGCAAGCAGGATTCCAGGAAGGGCGCTTGACTAAGGAGCAGTGCTTCATTCTCCACCATCTAGCTGCCAAATATCAAGCCAGGAATGGCGCACTATATATTGCCCTCTTGGATTTAAAAGCTGCTTTCGATTCGCTCAGTAGAACAACTCTTTTGAAGAAACTCCAGGAAGCATCTATAGACAGACAGCTTCTTGGATTGATTTACTCATTGTACCATTGTTCCTCACTTATGGTCAAGTTGGAGAGGCAGGGTCACCTTTCGCCCCCAATAGATACCTTCAGGGGCATTAGACAGGAATGTGTCCTGGCCCTGGCCCTCTTTAATTTTTATATAAATGAAGTATTACTTCAAATGGCACACAGTACATTTTTTCCACCTAAATTAGCCACCAGGGCACTAGGGTGCCTTGGCTATGCTGATGAGATGGCTACTTCTTGATGCAGTGGAACAACATTGGAATGTGCGAGGAATGATGGCCCCAGACCCATGACAGTGGGTCCTGGGGCTAGAGTGGCAGCTTCTGGATATTGGCCACGGCCCTCCCTGCCAGTAACTTGCCCACAGTATCCTGACAGCGGGTCTAAGGGCTGGAGTGGCTGTTTCTTGATGCTTTGGAAAATCAGCTCTCTGTGCAAGAAATGATGGCCCCAGACCCATGATGGTGGGACCTGGGGCTAGAGTGGCAGCTTCTGGACATTGGCCACAGCCTCCCTGCCTGTAACTTGGCCCCAGGACCCTGATGGCAGGTCCTGGGGCTGGAGTGGCTGCTTCTTGGTGCGGTGGAATGACATCGGAATGTGCGAGGAATGATGGCCCCCCAGACCCATGACGGTGGATTCTGGGACTGGAATTACAGCTTCTGGATCTTTGCCACAGCCCTCCCTGCCTGTAACGTGGCCCCAGAACCCTGATGGTGGGTCCCAGGGCTGGAGTGACTGCATCTTGATATGGTGGAATGACATCGGAATGTGCGAGGAATGATGGCCCTAGACCCATGACGGTGGGTCCTGGGACTAGAGTGGCAGCTTCTGGATCTTGGCCACAGCCTTCCCTGCCAGTAACTTGGCCACAGAACCCTGATGTCAGGTCCTGGGACTGGAGTGGCTCCTTCTTAATGTGGTGGAATAACATCGGAATGTGTGAGGAATGAGGGCCCCACACCCATCACTATGGGTCCTGGGGCTAGAGTGGCAGCTTTGGGATATTGGCTACAGGTCTCCCTCACTGTAACCTGGCCCCAGGATCCTGATGGCATGTCCTGGGACTGGAGTGGCTGCTTCTTGGTGTGGTGGAACGACATCGGAATGTGCGAGGAATTATGACCCCAGACCCGTGATGGTGGGTCCTGGGGCTAGAGTGGCAGCTTCTGTATCTTGACCACACCCCTCCCTGCCTGTAACTTGGCCCCAGAACCCTGATGGCAGGTCCTGGGGATGGAGTGGCTGCTTCTTGATGCGGTGGAATGACATCAGAATGTACGAGGACTGATGGCCCCAGACCCATGATGGTGGGTCCTGGGGCTAGAGTGGCAACTTCTTGATCTTGGCCACAGCCCTCCCTGCCACTAACTTGGCCCCAGGACCCTGACGGCAGGTCCAAGGGCTGGAGTGACTTCTTCTTGATGCAGGTCACAGATGGCTCTCTGTGCGAAGATCTCCAGGAGAAACTCTTCCACAGCAAGATGCATTGCTCCTTATGTGAACATCAGTTGAACATGTGTCAGTCAGTCCTAAGAGATAGCCAAGCACCATTCTGTCAGAGTTCGCTGAGTTTTACTTGCCTGGAAAGACTCCAAGCGATCACCAGGAGAGAATCTTCCACAGCAAGACAAAAGACTTGGGGTTGCTTATCCAGGGGATTTTGGAGTGGGGTTTTGTTGTGGAGTAGTTCAATTTCCCAGGCAGCAGCCTGAGAGGTTGAACTGTGTTTGACAGCTGGAGCTAAACAATGGCAGCCCAGCAGGACATGTGATTTCAGTAGCCTTTGAGTGGGCAGCATTGCTCAGTTGTGGGACAGGGGTCAAGAGAGCCCAGTTCTAATTCCTGGTTTGGAATAATCTGCATTTCAGGTTTCTCAGTTCTAACCCAGAGGGCTACAATTCATGGAGCTTACAGAAGTAAGAACTTGTATAGGATTTAGATGGGCCTGATAATGAAATTGCCTGCAGTAATGTATTCACAAAGGACTTAATTTTGTTCTATCTCCTCCTCCCCACCCAGAATAGAATTGAGTATGATTGTTCATATTGCAATCGCACCTAGAGGCTGTGAGCAAAGTCTACATCTGTGTACTAGATGCTGTATCCAGAGAGAGATGTTTTTTCTCTCTAGATGCTGTATGATGCACAATAAAAGGTGGTGCAGATGTTAGAGCACTGGTCTGGAACTCTAGAAGCCTGGGTTCTGTTCCCTGATCTGCCACAGACTAAATCGGCCATTGGTTATCAAATTGGGGAGCGCATTCTGGGGATATGGCTGCCAGACTCCAAGCTCTTTAGCAGGGAATTTCCAAAATGGTGGTGGCCAAAAACCAGTTGTGCAACATGACTTCTGATTGGCATGGGTGGGATTGGCAGCAGCAGCAGACATTGTATTGCTCGGGCACAGAGAGAAGAGGCAGAGGCAGCATTGGAAGCAGCAGCAGACATTGGATTGCTCAGGCACAGAACCCATGGCACAGAGAGAAGAGGCAGTGTTGGAAGCAGCAGCAGACATTGGATTGCTCGGGCACAGAGAGCAGAGGCAGCGTTGTAAGCATCAGTAGACATTGGATTGCTCAGGCACAGAACCCATGGCACAGAGATCAGAGGAAGCATTGGAAGCAGCAGCAGACATAGGATTGCTCGGGCACAGAGAGCAGATGCAGCATTGGAAGCAGCAGCAGACATTGGATTGCTCGGGCACAGAGAGCAGATGCAGCATTGGAAGCAGCAGCAGACATAGGATTGCTCAGGCACAGAGAGCAGATGCAGCATTGGAAGCAGTAGCAGACATTGGATTGCCCAGGCACAGAACTCATGGCACAGACAGCAGAGGCAGCATTGGCAGTAGCAGCAGCAGACATTGGATTGACCAGGCACAGAACCTGTGGAACAGAAGAGACAGCAGCAGCAGCAGGATTTGCCTGTAAACAGCACCCATGGAACCAGGATGGTTGGATTTGCAAGGGAATAGCTCCCATACAGCAGCAGACATCAGCAGCAGGATTGCGTGGGCACATTTTGATTGGCCAGAACACCCATAGACCAGCAGACAGCAGCAGCGGGATTACCAGACCAGTGGTGCACATCACCCAGGGTAGGCAGGCAGGCAGCGTGGCATGAGTAGAAGGCAGGAAGACTGAGGTAGGCTTTGATCTAGACCACCAGGGCAGGTGGGCGGGCAGGCAACGTGGCAGGAGCAGAAGGCAGACAGACTGAGTCAGGCTTTGATCTAGACCACCTGGGCAGGCGGGCAGGCGGGCAGCATGGTATGAGAGGCAGTAGGGAAGGCAGACTGGGACCTTGGCACCAAGTTGGCAGGGCACTCAGATAGGCTGGCAAAGACTGTGCAGCATGCGGGAGAGAGAGCCAGTCAGATATGGAGGCTGAGATCATCTAGCCACTAGCCAGAGGCCAGCTTGCAGGCTTACACTTTCCCAATGCCACACTGCAGCATGCAGTCAGTAAGATAGGTTGACTGAGGCCGTGTAGTATGAGAGAGGGGGGGGGAAGGCAGGTAGGGTGCCACTGAAGCAGTAGGAGGGAGGGACAGCACTTCAGCTCAGCAGCAGCAGCCATTATTGACGAGGAGCCCCTTCCCAAGTCTGCCCCTGGCATGGGATGATGTGTGCCACTGCACCATCTCTCCTTGTCCAGGGGCAGCTCGGGAACACCCGCTCACTGGAGACACTGGTTGGTGGGCATGACAATAATCCCCTGGCCACTTTGGACAGGCCTGGCCACACGTTAGTCTTGCCGGCCCAGTAGTCCAAGGGATCGCTGCTGGGATCAATACACGGCTCCTCGTCCAGGTAGGTATCAACTGCTGCTGAGGCGCCATCATACTCCCTCTCATAGCTGTCCTTGGGCACCACCGCCCCCACTGCCCTCAGCCACGCTGTCAGTCCCTGCCCTTTTGTGGGCCGTGCAGAGGAGGAGCTGCTGGCAATAGGGGTGCTGCTGCTGCTAATCCTGCTGCAGCTGATGCTGCTGCTACTGCTTGGGCTGGGGGCAGGGATAGACCCCGCTGTCTGAGAGGGGTGGTTGCTCCCACTGTCACCAAAACCTGGGGCGTCCTGCTGCTGCTGCTGCACACATTCAAGAGCCTGCTCTGCCTTTCGGACCCTCCCCACAAGATCATACTACCAGAGGCCATAGAGGGATGACTTGAGTGTCACGCTGCCCATGACCCTGGGGTCCAGCATTGTTCCCACAAAATATTCCCCCCGCTGCAGAAGCTTGTCGAACCTCGCCATCAGGTCAGTCTTATGCTTCTGCGCCAGCCCAATCACCTCAGCCCCCAGCTTCTTGCCCATACGGCCACAATCCTGCCCCTCCACCATGATCTCATCCAGACTCCCGTGGAGACTCTGGACCAGAGGGGTCACCTGGCTTTATCATCGCTGTGGATGAGCTTATGGTCTGTGTCACCTCATGGAACGGTCTTTGAACTAGGAAAGTCTGTGCCAGGATCTCCCATTCTGGCCCATCGAAGGCTGGAGGTGCCCCGCTGTCTGTGTCCAATTCCACCCAGTGGCAGCTCCCCCTGCAGGAAGTTTGGGGCACTGCCCCCCAAAGCACTGTGGGGCCACCATCGCTGCTCAAAATTGTTTTTTAAAAAACAAGAACAAATGCACCGCTTATGACAGCTACAGCAGCCTCTGAGCTGCTGCAGAGGATGATGTAGCTGTCACTGTTGTTCTTCTCCCTTCGGGAACCCACTCTGCTGGGAGTGGGTCCCTGAAGGGACAAAAAGGCTGAGCTGCTCAGTCACTCAAACAGCGTTTTCCTATGGAAAATGTGATTTGGGCGGCTGAGCTCCTCCATCCACAGTACGTATGGGATGTGCTGCCCTTTCCATTGTGCTCAATGGAAGATCTCACCAGGGCGGTCGCGCTAACAGCCCTGGTGAAATAGGTTGGTTGGGGGACTGAGGAAGGGAGCAGTGTGCATGTGTGCTCCTCACTGCTTCAGCCACACATGCAGCCTGGAGGCACACTATCTGGAGAGCTCACAGCTCTCTGAACAGCACGCCTTACAACTGTCAGGACTGGGTCTTGAACCCCCAGCCCTGGAGGGTTTGGAGCGCTGCCTTAAGAGCTGGTGCCACTCTGGGCGGGGATAATGGTCAGGTTTGGATGCTCGGGTTCTTTTCCACCTCTCCACCCTCTCCTGTGTGACCACGCCTTTTCCCAGCTGTGCCTTGTCTCCCTGACTTTGGCTCCCGGCTTCCTGATTGGCCACAGGTGGATATATAGCCTATGGTGCAGCCACAGGAAGCTGTGGGAGCAACTGCTCTTACCGCGTGCGTGCGTGCGTGCGTGCGTGCGTGCGTGCGTGCGTGCGTGCGTGCGTGCGTGCGTGCGTGCGTGCGTGCGTGCTAAAACTGCTTGTAAGTGAGGTTTAAGGTTGTCTGCCTGCTTTTAAACCTGGCTTTTAAACCAGATGATTATAACCTGCCTAACCTAACTGGAATTGCTTGACTAAGTAATGTAATAACCCTTGGAACTCCTTGCTGCTGGGTTATGCTGCCTACCATTGCCCTGGCTCCACCTACCGTTACCCTCACTCTGCCCACCGTAGCCCGCTGGCCTTACTTCCCCTCCAACCTCAAAACCCACCAGCCGCCCCTGATTCCACATGATGCAAGGCAGCTTTCTGCTCCACAAGCCACTCAAGCATCAGGAAGGTGGAATTCCACCGTGTGGACACGTCCTGCAACAGCAGATGCCCTGAGGAGCCTTGCTCAGTCTGACTGGCCCAGAGGATTTCACTGCCTTTAACACTGTGGTTAAATAACCCCACCAGCTTCGTCCCTCGCTTTATCAGGGAGCTAAGGGTGCCTGCCCCAATCCCCTTCTCCTCCAAGCCCAGAGCGTCCATGACCACCAGGTGGAGGGTGTGTGCAGCACAAGGGATGCTGATAAATTTCACATCACATATAACTCTCACTATATTAGATGCATTATTGGTCACCACACACCCCGGGGTGAACGGTGCCCTCACGTGACCCACTACTCCACCACAGCGTTCAGGGCTGCCTCTATGTTCCTGGCAGTGTGGGGGCAGTCCATGAATTCCGCCTGAAGCAGGGCCCACCTATACCCTGCTTCAGGACCCCTCCTGCCACTGTCCAATGCCAACTCTGTGTCCTCCAAGCAGTGCGCCATCACCACCAGGTAAGCGTGTCAGGCATTCCTGGAGGACCACAGGTCAGTGGTGAAATGTACAGTGGCACCCCTAGTCCCTGCCAGTGCCAGCTGCTCCTTCACCTTCTCCTTCAATGCCCTGTACAGGCCTGGAACCACAGTACGGCTGAGAGTGGTGTGGAATGGCATGTTAAATTGTGGGCCAGAAACCCATCAGCCGCTTAAACCCTGTGTCCCCAACAATGGAAAAGGGCTGGCCATCAACAGTGATCATCTTGCCCAACAGGCACGTGGTTTTCTCTTGAAAGCCACGCTTCCCTCCAGCTGCTGATGGCCTTGAAATCTGCCCCCACCCCAGCTCCCCCATTGTGGGCTGACGCTGCTGCTTCTGCTCCTGCTGCTCCCCCCTAGCAGCAATACTGCCCCTGCTTCTAGAGGCAGCTGCTGAAGTGGGATGGTTGCCCGATGGAGGACGAGTGGCCACGTGGATTGTGAACCCACTTGCATCCACTGACCCAGCCTGCCCACTTAGTAGAGCGGCACTGTGGCACGTTTTTAGATGCCTGGACATTGCGAATGTTCCTGGGTTGGTGAGCACCTGCCCTCGCTTCACCACCTTGCTGCACAAAGTACACCTCACCTCCCGGGGATCATCCGCCTGCACCACCTTAAAATGCTCCCAGACCCAGGATTTTTTAGCCCCTCCTACCTTCTGGCCCGCACCGGGTGACACACTCCTGGGAGGGGCAGGACATGGTGACACTGGTGACACAGGTCATTGAGGGACAACCATCACCTCAGCAGCACCAGATACAGAGACCTCCTCCACAGAAATCCCTGCATTGCTTTCCTCCTCCACAAAGAGAGTGACCAAGGCTGTTGCACTCCCCATGCTGCTCCCACTCTGATCAGCACTCTCCACATGCCCCCTATAGCTGCTGTTGCTGCTGATGCTCTGGAATCGGGCCCTGCCTCTAACCGGGCTCTCAACAATGGGGAAGTCGAGGGACAATGCTGGCCCCTGCTGGGATTCTTCATCCCCTGAATCACCTGCTGCCACAGATGTCACAGCCACCACAGCCTCTTCTACTGCAAGGAAGTGACACCCAACCCCCTGGCCCTTAGGGCTGGGAGAGCGAGACCCAACATCACCACCAGGCCTTCACCTCTTTGGGCGTGGGGATGTGCTTGGGTTGCTGCTTCTGCCCACTGCTGGCAGTCTGATGGCACGGCCCCTGCCACGTGCCTCATTGGCTGCCTTACGGGCAGCAGAGGGGCCTTGCCCTCTCATAACTCCCGTCTCCATTTATACAAACCACACACAATTAATTATATTAAATAAATTTTTTAATTAATTTTTAATTTTTTTAATCAAATATATGTATCTATACTACACTAAATTTAACTGCTATTTAACTATCTAATAACTATTCTAAAACCTATGAAACTAAATAATGGAATATAAAAAAACACACTCTAAAACTCTAAAACTAGATCACTATATCTCTTTAAACTAAGCTAACTTAACTGTAATAGCTAACTAGAATCCTAGCTAAGAACTACTATAATATCTCTCTCCCCCCCCCCCCATATTACACAGGGATTGGGGGGGGACACGGACAGCTCACAACAACACAGGGAGGGGTACAGAAACTGAAATAAAACCTAAATCAATCTAATCCTATACTAATAAATCAAAAATCAGGGGAAGGGAATGAGGGATGGAATATGGAGGGAGAGGCAGAGGGAAAGGAATGGATTCAATGCAGGGTAGGGAGATAGAACAAAGGGAGGCGTAAAAAATAAAAATAACTTCTAAATCTATCTAATATAATCTAACTAAATGATAATAGGGAGGTAAATCTGTTCAATGGGTGAAATGGGAGGAGGTTTTAGAATGGATGAGGGAAGCAAACTGCTGGGAGTCAGGGAACCTACTGAAAACGCTGCTGACAGATCAGTGGCTGGATCAGAAGGTGTTGGAAGGGAGGCAGGGCAAAGAGTTTTGTTACTTGCTGCTCCCGCCTTACCACAAGGCCTGAATGGTTCTGTGCAGCCTAGCCCCATGCCAATCGCAGACTGTGAAGCCAGTGTTCAGTCGAAAAGGAAAGGTGATTGGGTAGGCTGACTGCTACTCCAAGCCTCTCCACCACCCAGTACCAGGAGGTCTGCTCCATAGTTGCCTCCCCTTCCCTGGGCCTTCAGTTACGTTTTTACTGCCTAAACTCAACCAAACTTGGCCAAACATGAACGAACTGTTCGATCGGTTTGTCGTTCGGTTAGAGTTCAGTATAAAACATTATTTTGGAGGGAGAAATGGAGACGGGAAGGAGAGGCCAGTCTGCTGCCCATAGGGGAGGCAATGGGGCATGTTCTAGAGGTGGCAGGGGCCATGCCAGGGGAGTGGCTGCAGGCAGAAACAGTAGCCAGAGGCAGAGCACATCACCATGCCCTACACTCAGCAGGCCCAGTGCCCGCACGCCAACCAACCACCACCCCCAACAGTCTACTCCTCTGCACCCACCTGCGGATGCCTGATGAAGCTCCTGGAAATAAAAGCCCCTCCGACCACCAGCTCCCACTGCCCGCTGCCAAGGAGCCTGTCTCTCTTTCTCTCTGTCACATCCATCCACACAAACACAAGCCCTGCACCTCTTGAGGTTTCTGTCTACAAGTTGAGACCCTGCTGCTGGCACAGCACATCTTTGCTATGCTACATGGGGTGGCAGGTGCTGCTGGTAGGGATCGACAAGCTGTATGAGATTCTGCCACCTTCCTGCTGGAACTTCAGCACATAGAGATAAAAGATTAGATAGGTCAAACGAAGCTCGTAACAAGAAATACAACAACTTTTATTAAAACTATTTAAATAACATCAACAACAACAAGAACAACAACATTCTGAAACCAAAAGCAAACATTGAAAGGAAAGTATAAATTAAACTATTAGTCTCTGTCCACTGGAACTTGGGGGAAAGGCAACAGCCATTGGGGGCAGCACAGGGCTGAGGGGCGGACACCCAGGAGTCCTGTTGGTTGTAGCCGTGGGCCACGGCAAACTCCACGGCCTCTTCCATGGCCCGATGCCACCTGGGGAGTGCCTGTAGGGGTGGGAATTCTGGATCTTCCAGTATCCGATACTGCTGGTATTTGGTGTACCGGCAGTATTGGATTAAACCTGGCAATCCAGCCCATTTACCGGATTCCCCGTACCGGATTTTTTACATTGCGGCCATTCAAATGAATGACCGCAATGTAAAAAAACCCACAACCCCCCCCCATTTTCCCTCCCCAGTCCAGGCTGTGCGGGTGGAAGGGGGGACACCCCCCACCCACCTGGCCTGGCTTTAAAAAAAAATTTTTTTCCCCGAAGTCCCTGCTAGTGCGGGCTCCAGGCCACCACCGGCGACCCAGAGCCTGCACCAGCAGGTAGGTATGGTTGTACTAGGATGATCCCTGGGGTAGGGGGGGGGTGGTTTAACACCCCCCCACCCCAGGGATCACCCTACCTCCCCACTCAGGGATCGCCTACCCTGCGCTCCGGGCAGCGACAGCGGAGGTCCAACTCTGGTGGCTTCAGCGCTGGCTGTGGCTGCCAGCTTCAGTGCTACTAGGCCTTCCGGTGAACTTCTGGGTTTCCCCGGAAGGCCTAGTAGCGCTGAAGCCACTGGAGTCGGACTGCCGTCGCCGCCGCCGTCACCTGGAGCACAAGGTAGGCGATCCCTGGGTGGGGAGGTAGGGTGATCCCTGGGGTGGTGTGTGTGTTAAACCACCCCCACCCCAGGGATCACCCTAGTACCTGTTGATGCGTACTCCGGGTCGCCGGTGGCGGCCCGGAGCCCACACTAGTAGGGACTTTGGGGGAATTTTTTTTTTAATCAAGGATGGGCAGGGTGGGTGACTGGGTGCCCCCCTTCCACCCACACAGTCTGGGAGGGGTAGGTTTTTGTTTTTTTCCCCATTGATTTCAATGGGGACAGTTCCCCATTGAAATCAATGGAACAAATCTAGTACTGGTAAACCGGTACAAATCCGGCAATCTGGGTTTTTTTAATCTGGTAACCGGTAAATTCAGTAGCCGGTAATTGCCCTGATGTCCCACCCCTAAGTGCCTGGTGGTATAGTTCAAGCATTCCATCTCGGAGGAGACGTACTGACCGTATGCCTCCACCTTCTTCTTCTCCACCTGGACCGGCTAGAACTGCTCCACCAGGCGGTTTTCCATGGTGGCTGCTGTATGCTACAGGCTGGCCACGATGTCCCGGGTGGGCCTCTCCAACTCGGCCCGAAAGGCCTTGACCTCATCAGACTCCTGGGGCCTCCACATCGGGGCTGGGGCAGAGGGGAAGGTCTTACATGCCATCTTTTTGGGTTGCCTTCCCCCCCCTTCTTCTGGCACTGAGACTCCATGGCCACACCAGATTCCTCCTCCTGCCACCTCACTCTCCTGCCATGAGTTCACTCTATGTAGGCTATGAGCCTTAATGTGGTTCCCTCTTTTTACAGCCGGAATCTTTTCTGGCAGATCTAAAAAGAGAATAAAAAGATAGGAACATAAGAAATGCCATACTGTATCAGACCAATGGTATGTCAAGCCCTGCCTGCATTCTGTTTCCACAAGTGGGTGGGCTGGAAGGCCAATCTCTCTCTGCAGGGGACTTCCATTCCTAACAGGTCTTAGGGCAATTCATTTTCTGTTGTTCCAGTCCCCGTGCCTTACCTTGCATGTGGGGATTCCATCGCCGTTGTCATAAAAGCTCCAGACATCCGACCTTGCCCGTCGAATGTCTGGGGGTGTCATTGGCGACCTCGGCCTAGGGGTCCTCCTTGGGCTGGCAGTGGCACCAGCGCTGGGGACGGCATACGATTCCTCTGTGATGTCCACGATCTGTTCGCCCATCCCTATTGTTTACAGTTCAAAATGACAGCTGAAGTGAGTTGTTAAGCATATTGCCTCATTAAATGTAACAGCAACTTATTGCAAATTTGGCCTAAAATTCTCAGCTCTTTCACATTATTCATCCTTAGTAGTGATATATGTAGTTTTCCAGTTGTCTTGTTAACCTCTGTGTAGGTTTCTCTCCAAAGAGCTAAAGTATAAAAGTCATTGCTTTTACAGACTCTCAGAGGCTGAATACACTGGCTTTAATGCTTGCCTTCCTTCCTTCCTTATCTCAAATGATTAAAGGCAGATTCCCAGTAATGTCGGAGGAGGGTGAAATCTCTCAAGCTTTTTGTTTGTTGACTTGTCATGCAGTCAGCAAGGGAAAGTTTGAAGGCGAAGTAATTTAGTAAATGGCCACTTCTTTTTAACAGGGCCTTGCTGTGAGATCTGAGCATTTAGTTCTCCAGACTACATTGCAATTTAGAATATGTTCCTTCAGTATGAAATTGCATTAGGATTTCTCAATAATGCAAGGTTTCATGGATGAAAGAGACACTCATCAGCAAGCAAAATAAAACGTGGCAGAAAATTTTCCTAAATCAGTCATGGACAAGTGACGAATATAAGTGACCATATTATTCATGAAAGCTGGTCCTCTCAAGAGGGGAGGGACTGGCACTTAAAAAATGCAGTTGTGTTATAGACTTTTGTTAATTTTGGGCAAGACTTTTAATCTCTATATCTTAATTTATTTAATTAATTTATTTAAATTTATATGCCACTCTTCCCAGAAGCTCAGGAGAGCTCAAACAGTAAAAAATATTAAAAGTCATATAAAAAAATACCCTTAAAGTCCCAATCCTCCCACAACTCCCCAGCAAAACCCACTGCCCAATCCCCCCCAACCCCTCCATAACCCTACCCCCAAACCACTCAACAAACCTATTCCTATAACTGCCTGCCAAATGCTTTTTCAAACAAAAAAGTCTGACACTGCCTTCTGAAGTTACTCAAGTCTGGACTCAAACGAGCCTCTAGGGGAAGGGAGTTCCATAACACCTTGGCAGCAATGTTTCCAAGTTGCAAAATAGAAATCAAAATACTTACTTGAACTGAGTTTGGCAGAATTTTTATTTTATTTAATTAATTAATTAATTTACATTTTTACCCTTCCCTCCCCTGAAGACAACAGTTGTGCTTGCAAAATACTTTGAAATTCTCTGAAGATAGACATCACTCAAAGTCCAAGACACTTAAGTCTCTTTCATATGTAACTTTTTAACCATCTATCACCCCAACTTTGATTTTCTTTTACTTTCATGTGAGAGCACTAGTACTCTGTCCATAGTATTCAGATCCAATTTAAACTAGTGTCACAGGCTACTTAATTCTCTAGCACAGGATCAGTGGGTGTTTCCAGATGTAATAAAGTAATTTTACTGCTGTGGAATGGATTTGGGGAGGGAGCATCAGGGCTAACCTGGAGCTGAGCCTGGAAGCAGTGGCAGTGGTAGAAAGTCCTCCTCACAAGAAGCAGCAACACGTCCCCCAGAGTGATTGTGGCATTGGGAACATCATCATCAATCATCATCATCGGGTGAAAACAGACATGACGCTAACCACCCTTTAACCACCCTTGGTGGTCATTTATGCATGTTGCAGGGCTGTATAGGACACCAATACAGCCCTGCAACATGCATAAATAACCACCAAGGTTGGTTAGCGTCATGTCTGTTTTCACCCATCATCATCAATATTTATTTATGTCCTGCACTCTCCCAACCACTGTCGGCTCAAGGTGGCTCAAGGTGCAGCCCCCCCGGGGAGCGACTGGGGCGCCGGGCACCCTCGCCCACCCGCCGCCCGGCCCCCTGCCGGGGCAGGGGCTGGCCCAGGACACGGCAGGGTACACCGACAGCGGGGGGGAGGGGAGCTCACAGAGCTCGGTGGGCCCCAGCGGGCGCACGCGGGGATGTCCAAGGAAACGAGGGGGGATGGTGGGAAGGGGGGGAGGGCGAGGGCCACATGAGGGCGGGTGATGGAAGGGGACACAGTGATGGAGGTGGGAGCAACCGGGGCACCGGGCACCCTTGCCCACCC
>QEPC01011131.1:5884358-5910274 GCA_003113815.1 Sphenodon punctatus
AGTTGTAGGAGTTAGCTTAGTGATAGAGATAGCGTTAGTGATTTCGTTTTAGTGTTTGTAGGAGTAGGTCTGTGTACTTATTAGATAATCCATTTAGTTCATAGCATTTAGAATAGTTAATAGCAGTTATATTTAGTGTAGATAGATAGATATAATATTAGATAAAAACAATAAATAAATAAACCCCATATAAAAACAAAAGAACCAAATAAAAAAACCAAAAACCATATAAAACCAAATAAAACCCCAAAAAAACAAACTAAAAAAACCCATAACAAAACATATTCCGAACGGCTGAACTAAACAGTCGAACCTGAACCCGGCAAACTAGCCGAATGGCCAAACCGAACACAGCCAAACCGAATGACCGAACTCGAACTGCAATCTGTTCGCCCATCCCTACTCCCTCTCCCCTATCACACAAGCATTGGGACAGGGAGTCAGAAAATTGGTATTGGAAGTCAGAAAGTCAGTCCCAAAAAAGGTTAATCAATTGACACCATCATATAGCACATTGGGCCCTAATCAGGTACCGTTTAGTTCCTGATGTTACTGAGTCAAGTTGAGTACTGCAAATTCAACGGGTATATCAATTTTTGTGGATACTTGTTTCAGTTGTAAACTAGAGTCAGTGTGGTGTAGTGGATAAGGTGCTGGATTTGTACTGGGGAAGCCAGGGGAAATGGTCCTTACCATGAACTCACTGTGTGGCCTTGGGCAAGTCACAGCCTCTCAGCCTAGAGAGCCAGTGTCGTGTAGTGGATTAGGTTCTGGACTTGAACCTGGGAAGTCAGAATTCAAATCCTGCCCTAGCCATGAACTCACTGAGTGGCCTTGGGCAAGTCATCTGAGCCTAAGTTCCCCATCTGTAAAATGGGAGTGTGTGTGTCATCTGTTTGTCCCTGTGTTCCTTTTACCCGTTTCTTTCTTAGATGTAAGCCCACTGGGTAAGGACCTGTCTTTGAAAATCTGTGATTGTAAAGTGCTGTGTACGCCTAGTAGCAATATCATATCATATTTATTAGTAAGCGTAGCCTTAGGTCATTGCTAAAACAGACAAACATAAACATACCCAAGTTCAAGGCACAGCAAACATAAACATACACAAGGTATCACATTACTAAAAGAAGAGACGTAACCGTGCACAAGATATCCACATTGAACCCTTCATCCAGGCAAAAAACCCTAGTCTGACGGGGATACAGATTTGAAATTTACAAACTGATGTCTCCTACTAACGGCTGCAGTCAAAAACTTGACCACAGCACAAGTAATATCCTGTTTGTAGTCCCCAAGCAAAAATTATGATGTTCTATCCTCTGACCACCCCAACTCGCTTAATCACAGGAACCCCAAGAACTCAACCCGTGGATGGTCGTACAAGTGGCACTTAACCAAGAGATGGCCAACAGATTCGACTTCAAGCTGGTTGAAAGGGCAAAGTCTCTGAACGAACGACACCCCAGCTAATCTACACACCCAGAGCTGCGTGGGAAGCATGTTAAATCTTGCAGCTGTCATCAGCCACTTCTCTCTTGCCAATTACCTTGCCACAAAGCACTGAGCTAGAGAGTCAATCGGGGGGCCAGCCTCAAATAGCAAGACATGTGCATAGAGGCTGCCACCCTTGCCCTCTCCTCCTGTAAATTCACATCCTCCCACCTACGTTTCAATTCAAGCAGTGATCTATAAATGGTAAGTAGTAGTAGAGAGGAGCTAGCTACCTTCTCTACCTCTCCCAAATTTTATTTAATTAATTAATTTATTTATAAATATTTGTTAGCTGCTCCCTCATGCCTATGGCATCTCGGGGCAGTTTACAGCATAAAAACACACAATAAAATTCATTACAACAATGTTTAAAAATATAATCCCCCCCCACCCCACCCTCCCCTATGAAAACCTGGGTGAACAGTCAGGTCTTGCAGGCTGGCCAAAATGCCAACAGACCTGGGGCCAGACGGGCTTCCTCCGGGAAGGAATTCCAGAGCCTCAGCCTGGCCACCGAGAACACCCTATCCATTTTGGCCCCCCACTTTATATGGAGGACCTCCAAAAAAGGCACCCCTGGTGAACCGCAGGGATCGCTCTGAGGCATGGAGGGTGAGGCGGACCCCAAGGTATGAGGGGCCCAGACAGTTTAGGGCTTTATAGATCAACACTAGCACCTTGAGTAGGGCTTGGTACCCTATAGGCAATGAGTGCAGAGTACGGAGTACAGGTGTTATGTGCTCCCGCCTTCCCGTCCCCATAAGGAGACGGGCCTCTGAATTCTGCACCAGCTGCAGCCTCCGAACCAGAAACAAGGGAAGCCCCATGTACAGCACATTGCTTAAGTCTAGCCTTGAGGTAATGAAGGCATGAATGAGGGTGGCCAGGTCGGGCCTGGAAATGTATGGACACAGCCGCCGTACCAGATACAGCTGGCGGAAAGTGGCCTTAGCCACCATCTCTACCTGCTGATCCATCCGGAGNGCCAACAGACCTGGGGCCAGACGGGCTTCCTCCGGGAAGGAATTCCAGAGCCTCAGCCTGGCCACCGAGAACACCCTATCCATTTTGGCCCCCCACTTTATATGGAGGACCTCCAAAAAAGGCACCCCTGGTGAACCGCAGGGATCGCTCTGAGGCATGGAGGGTGAGGCGGACCCCAAGGTATGAGGGGCCCAGACAGTTTAGGGCTTTATAGATCAACACTAGCACCTTGAGTAGGGCTTGGTACCCTATAGGCAATGAGTGCAGAGTACGGAGTACAGGTGTTATGTGCTCCCGCCTTCCCGTCCCCATAAGGAGACGGGCCTCTGAATTCTGCACCAGCTGCAGCCTCCGAACCAGAAACAAGGGAAGCCCCATGTACAGCACATTGCTTAAGTCTAGCCTTGAGGTAATGAAGGCATGAATGAGGGTGGCCAGGTCGGGCCTGGAAATGTATGGACACAGCCGCCGTACCAGATACAGCTGGCGGAAAGTGGCCTTAGCCACCATCTCTACCTGCTGATCCATCCGGAGCCCTGAGTCCAACACCACCCCCAGACTCTGCTCCAAACCTGCTGGGAGGACCTCCCATACCAGGGGAGCTAGTACCTCCCTCGCCCTACCCACCACCATCACCTCAATCAGGATTGAGCTTCAGTCTGTTCTGCCACATCCAATCTGCCACAGCCTCCAAACGTTGGGAAAATAATGAGATAGCAGGACCTGGGTCAGTTGAAAACGAGAGGTACAGCTGAGTATCGTCAACATATTGGTGACATTGCACCTCGAACCCTCTCACGATCTCCCCCAGGGGCTGCATATATACATTAAATAATAGCGAAGACAAGATCTAATCCTGTGGAACACCACAGGTCATGTCCCGGGCTTTATAGATCAACACTAGCACCTTGAATTGGGCTCGGTACACTATAGGCAACCAGTGCAGAGTATGGAGTACAGGTGTTATGAGGTGTCAGCCCCCAGCACCACCCGCTGGCTTCTCCCAAGAGAAATGGGCAGAACCACCCTAGGACAGTCCCATCCAGACCCCCCAGGTCTCGCAGCTATCTCAGCAGCAGACCATGGTCCACGGTGTCAAATGCAGCTGAGAGATCTAGCAGGATCAAGAATGTTGAACATCCTGAGTCCATCTCCCGTCAGAGATCATTCACCAAGGCCACCAAGGCCGTCTCCATACCATAGCAGGAAACCAATGCTGTCCAAATGGGCGAACAGAACGCGGTTCGGAAGTTCGGAGTTCGAGCCGAACTCGGCGTGCTCAGGCGACTGAACTAAATCCAAACCGAATGGCCGAACAGTTCGGAAAAGTTCGGATGAGTTCGGGGGTGGGAAAACCATGACTGGAAGGCAGGGAAAACATGACTGGAAATGGGAGGCAGCTGAGGAACAGACTTCCTGGCACCAGGGGTGGAGACCAGGGGTGGTTTCAGGGTCAAAGACATTTTTTAAAAAAAATCAGTTTCTGCATCTGTATCGATAGCGTTATCTTCGGTTTTCAGTCAGGTTCAGCTGAACCGAACTCCGCCGAACTGAAAAGTCGAACCTGAACTTGGATTTCGGACCGAACGTCCGAACATCTGAACCACATTCTGTTCGTCCATCCCTACAAATTGGACTATTGTTACTCTACTGACAAAACGTCATGCAAAGTGGGAGAGGTCTCCAAAATGTTGCCCTTTCTTACCTAAAATTATTTATTATATGTATTTTTCCATGCCCTTCCCAATAAGGCTCAGGAAGGCTAAAAAGCACTTGTAGGGGGGTGCATGTCATTTTCATTATAACAATAACGATAACAAAAAATGTAGTTTTTTTTTCGTTATTGCAATAATGAAAACTAGAATGGATAATAATGACAACAATAATGACAATGTCATTATCATCGTCATTATTACTGTTGTGGCAGATGGGATTTGTTTTGAATGGAAATGGAGAGGGGAGGAAGAAGTAGACATCTTGGAGAATTAAACAGGGTTGAACTCTTGAAGTGCCTGTGTTGGGAGGGGTGAGCAGCTCAGTAGTATCTGATGGATGTATTGCTGGCCAATGAGCAGTGCAAGTAGGCCCCAGCAGTCCCATGGTGCTCTATGATTGCTCAATGCCTGATGCTTCCCACACCCAATCAGGAGGCTCTGGGAGAGAGCACTGCAACCCTTTATAATGGGAGGACCATGTTTTTTCTCTTTTCGGTGAGAGCTCTCTGCTTGTCAGGTTGCGGTTTACAGAACTGGTGCTTGTGCACAAAAAATCCTCCCTAGCCCTAATTGTAGTACCAATTCCTTTCCTTCCTCATATACCCCACCTTTTCCCTTATCCCTTTTCCTGCCCTTCTCCCCACTGTACATTATATATTATATAATATATACATTATAAATCATTTATTATTTATTTATTTTAAGAATTTTTGAGTCACCTCCTCACCACCCCCCACACCTATGGCATCTCGGGGTGATGTACACTTTCATAAAACATTCCATAAAAGCATTTTAAAACAACACAATAATTTTAAACTAAAACAGGATTGGGAAACAAAATTAATAAAAAATAAAAATAAAAGATAGGGGAGAACCAAAACCCTAACCCACCCTCCCACCCTCCTCCCCAAAGGCCTGGGCAAACAGCCAGGTTTTACAAGCCAGCCGGAATGTCAAAAGGCTTGGGGCCAGGCAATCTTCCTCCGGGAGGGAATTCCAAAGATGCAGCCCAGCCACTGAGAATGCCATCTCCATTTTGACCCCCTGCTTAACACAGGGAACCTCCAAGAAGGCAACTCCGGCAGACCAAAGGAGCCGCTCTGGGGTGCGGAGGGTGAGGCGGTCCCTGAGGTACAAGGGGCCAAGACCATGAAAGGCCTTATAGATCAATACCAATACCTTGAACCTGGCTTGGCACGCTATTGGCAACCAGTACAGAGTCCGGAGCACAGGTGTTATATTCTCCCGAAGACCTGTCCCCGTCAGGAGCCGGGCCGCCGTATTCTGCACTAGCTGCAGCCTCCGGACCAGGAACAAGGGCATTCCCACGTAGAGTGCATTACAGTAGTCCAGCCTCGAGGTGATGAAAGCATGGATGAGGGAGGCCAGGTCCGGCCCGGAGATGTATGGATGCAACCTCTGCACTAGATACAATTGGCAGAAGGTGGCCTTCGCCACCACCTCCACCTGTCAATCCAGGCGGAGATCTGAGTCCAACACCCCCCCCAGACTCTGAACCTGCTGAGCTATAGGAGGGCGAACCCCCTCCAATCAGGGGGGGCAACACCTTCCTCTCCCTCCCCACCACCATCACCTCCATCTTATCGGGGTTGAGCTTCAGTCTGCTCTACCACATCCACTCCGCCATGGCCTCAAAACACTGGGATAGCAACAAGACAGCAGGGTCTGGGTCAGCTGAAAAAGAGAGGTACAGCTGAGTGTCATCAGCATATTGGTGACATCGCACCCTGAACCCTCTCATGACCTCCCCCAAGGGCTGCACATATACATTAAATAATAGTGGAGGCAAGATGGAACCCTGCGGAATGCTGCAGGACAAGGCGCAGGGGCAAGATGTGTCAGCTTCCAACATCATCCGCTGGCTTCTCCCCGAGAGGAATGAGCAGAACCATTCAAGAACAGTCCTGTCCAGACCCCCCAGGTCACACAGCCATCTCAACAGCAGCCCATGGTCCACAGTAGGGGTGGGACACCAGGGAGAATACCGGATACCAGATTTACTGGTATTGAATCTCCCTGGTACCGAATTTACCGGTATCCATATACCGGATTTTTAACGTTGGCCACGTTACCGGATTTTTTTACATTGTGGCTATTATTGTGGCTATTGACTTCAATGGCTGCAATGTAAAAAATCCGGTAAAGCAGCCAGTGTTAAAAATCTGGTATGCCAGTACAGGTAAATATCAGATTTATCGGATTGAGCCGGTACACTGAAATACCAGAAATATTGGTTCACGTGAGAACTGGAATTCCCACCCCTAGTCCACGGTATCAAAAGAGGCCGAGAGATCTAGCAGGATAAGAAATGTAAAACATCCTGCATCCATCTCCCAGCGGAGGTCATCTGCCAAGGCCACCAACACTGTCTTAGTGCCATAGCCAGGACGGAACCCCAATTGAAAAGGGTCTAGGAAACTGATGCTGTCCAGATACGCCTGGAGCTGGATTGCCACTGCCCATTCAATAACCTTCCCTAAAAAGGGAAGGTTAGAGACAGGTCAGTAGCTGGCAAGTGCACCCACATCCAATGATGGTTTCTTGAGCAGGGGGCACACCACAGCCTCCTTGAGGTTAGGCGACAACCTCCCCTGCTGAAGTGATGCGTTGACCACTCTCACCAGCACCATCCCCAATGTCTTCCTGGAGGCTTTCACCAACCAGTACGGGCAAGGATGAAGTTCACAAGTGGTGACTCTCACAGACCCCAGGACATCCACTGCATTGGCTGGCGTCACTTCCTGATACTCCCTCCACAATGTTGGACCAGACAGGGCTTCCATCACATTGCGCTCTCCACCTACTGCCCCCAACCTGGTGTCAAAGTCACTCTGAATCCGAGTGATCTTGTCTGCAAAGTAGGTGACAAACTCCTCACAGCAGGCCTGGGAAAAGTCCCAAACCAGGCGAAGGGAGGCCGGACTGACCAGCCCCCGCACCACCCAAAACAGCTCCGATGGGCATGACTTTGCAGATGCTATGAGGGCAGCAAAGTACTCCTTCTTTGATGTCCTCACAGCCTCAACATAGAACCACAAATGGGCCCTATGGAGAAGTCGATCGGAGTCAGAGTGAGTCCGACACCAGCATCGCTCTAGCCTCCTGCCTACTTGTTTCATACACCGGAGCTCCTCAGTAAACCAAGGGGCCCTGCGGTGACAAGAGAGAGGCAGGGGGCATCTTGGAGCCACCCTGTCAATGGCCTCCCCCAGCAAGCTGTTCCAATGCTGGACTAGGTCATCGACCATCCAGGTCCAAGGCTAACTCCCTCAGGACCTTTTGGAACTGCTGGGGTTCCATCAGTCTCTGAGGGTGGACCAGTATAACTGGTCCCATCCCCTTCTGGAGGTGGCGCACTGAGAGACTGGCCTGGAGGAGATAATGGTCCGTCCATGACAAGGGCATAGCCTTAACCTCCCCCACTACCGGACCACCCACCTCAAGGCTAGAACTAAAGATCAGGTCGAGGTTATGCCCCCCCCCCCCATATGGGTCAGGCAGTTGACCATTTGGGACAAATCCATGGTTGCCATGGCGGCCATGAATTCTCGCTCCACTCCTACAAGGCCGGCATCAGCATGGATGTTGAAGTCCCCCAGGACCAAAGTCCTGGAGGAGCCCAGCGCCACCACCGAGGCCAGCTCTGCTAGAGTGGCAAGGGATGCTGCCGGACAGGAAGGGACCGGTATACCAGCAGAACCCCTAACTTGCCCCCAGCCAAATCAAACACCACATGGAGGGCCTCAATACCTGCAATCTCCTGAACTGGATACCTCCTGACAGGCCAGTCTTCTCCAAAAATAATTGCTACACCACCTCCCCAACTGCCTTTGTGGGGCTGGTGCTGCACGGCATACCCAGCTGGAACAAAATACGCTAAAGATGGTCCAGCTATCTCATCCAGCCAGGTCTCCGTAATACATGCAAGGTCTATAGCCCCATCCAGGATCAAATCTCGGACAATTGGGACCTTGTTTACAATGGACCTCGCGTTTAACAGCAGCAGCCCCCCACAGGCAGACCTATATTAAAGACATATAGATTAGATTAGAATAGTTATATAATTAGATAATAGTTTCCCTTTTTCTTTCACCTGTCTCCTTTAGATTTAGATAGATATTAGTTGTTTATATAAAGAGAGAGATTAGATATTATATAGGTTAGGCTAGTCTGTTTTATTATATATATTAGGATTATATTATAGACATATTGTATAAACACAGGTTTCGGTTTAGGTTAGGTTTTTTATATATAATTAGATCATACAGCACATATTTGACTGTGTTTGCACTTGTGTGTACAATAAGAAAGGGAAGGACTAGTAGTTCAGCCTCTGGGGAAGGTAGCCCTGGTAGAGGGTTTGGGCGTGGGTGTGGACGTGCACGTGGGGGAGTTCACTAGCCCGCTGCCACTTCTGCCACTGGTGGCAGCCCACTGCCCAAGCTGAAGAGACCGGATCCCCCCCCCCCCCCAAGATGGCAGGTCTTATCAGGGGAACAGGCTGCAGCAGAGATCTTAGGAGTAGCATCTGTGGAAAGCAGGGAGCCTCAGCCTTCCACTAATAGCAGTACCACTGGAGGAGGGTGCCAAGGACAAGAGATGTGTGTTCAGCAGCAGCACTACACATGCACACACTCTTGAAGCAGCAGCAGCAGCTGGCACTACCAGCAGTGATTTTTCACTGGGGGCAGTAGCAGTTAATATGGGGAGCCACAGCAATGATGATGATGTTGATGCTGTTGCTGGGAGTGGTGCAAGCGCACCCACCTCTCCTGGGCAAGTTTCTCCCTCTGGCACACACCCCAGGGATTTTGATGATTTGGGGGGGGACGTATTTGAGGGCATCCTTCCCCACCTTGGCAGCAGCCGCCCAGCTTCAGCAAGTAGCAGCAGGGCATCCTCTCCTCCCATGCTGCAAGGTGGTAGCAGAAGAAGCTTCAGCATGGGTGGGGTCATGGAGCTGGGTAGCAATGAGGGGAGCGAGGAGGAAGTGGAGGAGGCTTCCGGTCATGATAATGCTCCTATTGTGGCCCCATTGGGGACAAAGGCATCTGCCCTCAGTGGTGGCACAAAGGGTTCAGGGCGCCCCAGGGGACCTGTGTGGTATCACTTCAAGGAAGTGATCCCAGGAGATAGTAGCCAGGTGGCCTGTCTTCACTGTGGGAAGTTAGTGTGCTGTGGGAATAAGAGGGGCAATTTAAGTAACCATCACATGAATTCACACATGAGGACCTGGCATATGGCATTGCTGCTGGAAGAGACATCTGTCAGTATGGACAGGAGTGGGTTCCCTGCTGCAGCAAGCATGAGCAGCAGCAGACCTTCCCCCACTGATCATGGCAAGGGGAAGGAGAAGGAGGGACAGAAGCAGGTCCCATCCCCCCCCCCTGTCAGCAACAGCAGCAGCATCAGGCCACAATGAAGGATCTTGGGTTTGGGCAGTTGTGGCGTGGTGGAGCAATCAAAAAAACCAGACAGGTGGGTGAGATGATTGCCCTGGATGATCAGCACTTTAGTATAGTTGAGGACTAGGGATTTCACTGGCTGTTGGCACTGCTGACACCCCAGTACCAGCTTCCCTCACACACCACCTTCAGAAAACAGGTGGTGCCCTCCCTGTACCAAGCACTCAGGGAGTGGGTGAGGGAGTAATTGGCCAGGGCAGGTGGGGCAGTTGTGCATTTTACAATGGACATTTGGAGCAGCCGAAATGAACAACATGCCTACCTGGCCCTGACGACTCACTGGTGGCAGCTGCGGGTGGCAGGAGGAGAAGCAGTAGGCAGCAGGGGTGAGGGAGCAGGGTACAGGTTAGCTACCACCTGCCACTGCCTATCTCAATGAATGAATTAAGTGTGCCCAATCATGCACTAATTCTCTCTTTCTTTCTCCTATGCCCTGCTCTCCATGGGGCAATCAGCCCAGGGCTTCCCAAGGCATCTCTGATAGGGTCTTCCAAATGACTACCCTCTGCTCAGGGTCTTCCAAATGACTACCACCAACAGTAAGCAAAACCTATCCAAGTATAATGTCACCTCAGCTTCCCTAGGCACCCCCTTGTGGGGCGATCTATCTACAACCTGAAGAAGACACCACCTAACTCAAGGGCTTCCCAAGGGCTCCCCATCGGGCAATCTATTTGTGAGAGCTAAGACCCTCTGCCACTCGCCACTGCCTGCTACCAGAGTCTGTCTCTCTCTCTCTCTCTCTCTCTCTAGCACACCCACACAGACACTAGCCCTGGCTGCTCTACCCAGGGCACTGTTTGAAGCTTGAGACCCTGGCAGACCTTGGGGTGCTCCCAAAGATACCACAGTCCTGCTTCTGATGCTGCTGCTTGTGCCAAGTTATAGAGAGATTAGATATATAGGTATTTGGACTAGTCTGTTTTATTATGTATATTAGGATTATAGGATAGCCATATTGTATAAGCTGTTGTTCCAGTCCCAAGAACCATCATCAGGGTTCTGGGGCCGTCATTCAGCTCACTGGGAGAGGTCATTCCACTGCATCCAGAAGCAGTCACTCCAGTCCCTAGAATCATCATTAAAGTACTAGGGACATCATTCAACTCCCATGGACCTCTCTCTTTCTCTCTCTCTCTGGCACCCCTCAACAGAAACATGGCCTGCTGCCGCCGCTGCTGCTACTCCTGCCAAGCTTCCATTTGCCTGTCTGTGTGCCAGCTCCTCTGATGCCATCCACTGATGCCCGCTGCCAGATACCCCCCCCCAAAAAAACCCACTATCCCTGGCTGCTCCACCCGGGGCGCTGTCTGTAAGTTGAGACCCTGGCACATCTTGGGGTGTGGGTCTGGGAGGGTGGGTTTTATTGTCAGAATGTTGGGAGCCATCTCTAAGATCCTTATTTGCAAGGCAGCAACCTACTGCTCGTGCCTGCCTGTCCACCATGGGTATGCTTTCTCACGATAGTCTAATAATAGACCGCATGATGGTCTTGAGCTCCTCTAGTATAAAAGGAACCTGCTGCTGCCCACTGCCAGAGTGCCCCTCTCTCTCTCTCTGGAACCCCCACACTGTAATTAGCCCTGGCTGCTCCACCTGGGGCGCTGTGTGCAAGTTGCTTCCAATGATACCACAGTCCTGCTCCTGCTGCTGCTGCTCGTACCAAGCTCCCACCCGCCGGCGTGCTCCTTCAGTGCCGCCTGCTGATGCCTCTACCAAGGCCTCTCTCTCTCTGGCACACCCACACAGACAGAAGCCCTGCCCCTCCTGGGGGGGACTGTCTGCAAGTTGAGACCCTGACACATCTTGGGGTTAATACGCACCAGTGGCAGTGCTTCTGCTGTCAGGTAAGGATCTGGCAAGCTGTATATATAATGAGACTGTCGCCTGCCAGAAGAACCACAGAGAGATAACAGATTGGACAGTTCAAAATCGGCTGGTAACAAATATAACTTTCATAAAAACATTTAAAAATACATTTTAACTATGGCGAAAATAAACATTTGCATTATAAAAAGGCATAGAACATAAATAACCTAGGCCACTTTCAGACCTCCCCCCTCACGCATATTCTGCGGAGGGTGGGGAGGAATGCACAAGCCAAGATATGCGCAGGGATCGGCCGGTCTGAAACACCCCCCCCCAAGTTTTGCCTGCAAACACCCACAGGGATGCTGAGCTGGATTTCCTGCTCTGCATCCCTGTGGGTGTTTTCCAGCAAAGCCACGGGGGTGTGTGTGGCTTTCAGACAGGCAGATCCCCATGCATATCCTGGCTTGCGCATTCGCCCTGCAACCAAAATATGTGGGGGCAGAAGCGGGGGGTGGGGAGAGAGGGAGGGTGTCTGAAAGTGGCCTTAGGCTTCTTTGGGCCTGTCCCCTGGAACTTGAGGAAAAGGGGACAATGATCCATGGGACCGAGGTGTGGGGACGTCGCCGACCTCTGCCCCATATCGCCTGGCAACTTCCAGGGCCTCCAAAATGGATTCCTTGTATGCCACCAGGGACTAGTGGAATACCTCTATGGTGTCCTTTTCAGTACTAATGTACCGCACATAAACCTGAGCCTGCTGCTTCCATATCTGGAGCTCCCAGAACCGCTCCATCAGCCTGTCCTCCACATCCTTTGTTTTGGCCTTCAACCGCTTCATATATTTTTTTGCTGGATTCTGCACCAACCCCCAAAATGCCCTCACTTTGGGGGTGTCCTCTTCCCATGTGGCTGGTGTATCATCTGAGGAGCTGGAGGGGGAAGGAATGAGATGGCAACTTTTCTGGTACGATTTCCTCCCTTGCTCCTCCAGATGTTCCTCACTGTGAGTGCTGCCATGGCCACCAGATGCACCCTCTTCATCTTGGTGAGGTGGACTGTCTTTATATGTGCAAGGAGTCCAGATGTGGTCCCCTGCAGCTCCCTTTAATCTTTTTGTCACAGATCTAAACAACATAAAAAGTTAGGAACATAAGAAGTGCCATACTGGCTCAGACGAATGGTCTATCAAGCCCTGCCTGCAATCTGTCTCCACAAGTAGATGGCCAGTCTCTCTCTCTGCAGGGGACTTCCTAACAGGTCATAGGGCAATCCATTCCCTGTTGTTCCAGACCCCGTGTCTTACCTTACATTCTGCAAAGTTGCCTTTTTGGATACAGAAATATTTCCATACCACAGACCTTGCTGCTTCGCTTTGGGTCTGTGAGGTCGGCCTTGATGTGCTTTGGGCACCACCAGCACCATCATCACCTTCTCTGAAATAGGAACACATAAACACCTACATAATATCATGCAATCATGGTGATGTCTCTAGTAGGGATGTGCGAACGCAGTTCAGAAGTTTGGAGTTTGGACTGAACTCAACTAGTTCAGTCGACCAAACCAAACTTCTGAACCCAACTCGAATTCGACTGAACTGTTCAGTCGAATCCGAAACAGTTTGGAAGGCCAAAAACAGCTTGAAACACCGATTTTGAATGTACGAACTCGGTTTGGAAGTTTGGAATTTGACCGAACTCGACTAGTTCTGTCGACCGAACCGAACTTACGAACCGAAGTCAATTTTTGAATCGAACCAAATTTCCGAACTCGGTTCTGTTCACACAGCCCTAGCTTCTAGTCCTTCCCAGACCAATACCCATTCTCCCACACCATTTGGATGGATAGTGCTGCTGCCTCCTTTCCTTGTCTCTTTCCCTTTCTCACACATACAACACCACCATCTGGGGTGCTCTCTGCAATTTGAGACCCTGACTGGCATATCTCTGGGTGCTGCTGCTGCTGCTCATGCCCACTGCCCACCGACACCTGTCCGCCTGCCAGCCTGTCCTCCTGCCAGCATGCTCCTCCACTGCCCCCTGTGGATGCCCACTGATGCTTCTGAAAGAGCTCCTCTCTCTGACAGATCCAGAAATAAGAAACACGCAAATCCTGCCCTTCCTGGGGTGCTTTCTGCAAGTTGAACCCTGGCATATCTCTGGGTGGGTGCTGCTGCTGCTGCTCATGCCTGACTGACTGCCGACCCCATGCCCACTAGCCTGCATGCTAGCAAGCTTGCTCTAAAGGATAGTATTCTTCTTGTCCTCAAAGTTATATGGAACATTAAATTAATAAAAACAAATTTTACAAACCTGGCAGTGGCACCTTCTGTGTCCTCCTCCTCCTCTGGCGAGGAGCCCACCTCCACCACTTCACGAGATGGTCTAGCCTGGGGCTCCATCATTTCTTCCTCCACCTCCACCTTGACCTTCCTCCTCAGGTTCTTCTTCCTGCTTTCTTCACCTTCCATCTGCACACACAACACACACACACACACACACACNTCTTCCTGCTTTCTTCACCTTCCATCTGCACACACAACACACACACACACACACACACAGACACACACACACACACAGAGCTAACTAGCCACAAGAGACACACAACCAGGCAGCCACACACCACGCCACTGCACAGCCGATTGAACTACCATTTCTAGTTTTGGTATTGTTCCTGGTCTTGCGAGATCACGAAACGATACCAAAAAAAATAATAATCTTCATTTGAAATTGGTAACAATATTGATCGATGACAATAATGAAAATGACATTGTCATTAACTAGAATGATAAAATGACACATTTTAATAATGAAAATTATAATGATAACAAAAAACAACATGAGACCCTGGTGCACACCCCTAAGCACTTGGATTGGGCCCCAAATATCAGAAGGACTGCCCTCATGTCCCATTGCAGCCTATAGGGTCAGCAGGGAGTGCCCTCTTGAAGGCAACATCTGTCCACCAGGTTTCTACAGCAAGGGAAGGAGAGAGGCAGTCTTGGTGGCTGCCTAACAATTATGGATCTCTTTTCCCTTGGAGATCCATTTAAACCTGATCTTGTTCATCTTCCAGAACCGGTGTAAGACTTTTTCTTTTGTCCAGAAGTCTGGCAGACAGGGGTAGGGTTGATTGAAGAGGAGGCGGGAGGTTAGGCATTGTGGTGAGATTTTAAGGGGATTTAAAATGCTTTTAAATTTAAATAATAAATAAATAATAATGTATGTCTATTTTATTTAATCATATTTTAATAGCCTGTGTTTTTTGTTTGATAGGGTTTTTTTTTACCTGGGTAGTTTGGGTATGGTGAATCCTGCATTGATGCAGGAGGCTGGATTAGATTACCATTGAGGTCCTTTCCAGCTCTGTGACTCTATGTGTAACTCTGCCCCTTGAGAATCAATTAAATAAACTTTGAATCCTTCCTATATTGGCTCTTGACAGATTCCAACAAAAGAAGCATTCAAGCAGAGCCTCCATTGTTAGGTGCACATTATCTTCCTTTTGCTAGATTCCTGAGCTAGATGACACTTCCTCCGACTGCTCTTTGCCATGGATGGATTGGGAAATCTAATGCTTTATTATCCTCCCCTGGAATAGCCCAATGCCTCCTGGCAGTTCCCCAACTTTATTATTTTTGACAGAGCAATAATTACTCAGTCTTTAGAGTCCATGACCCGCATCATGGAACCCTCCCAAAGTGAGTCTGTCCCCTGTCTTCCTTCGACTTTGTCAATACAAATTAAAACCTTAATGGAAACCTGACTGGAGGGATTTATAAAAGGGAAGCTGCTCTTGCTAATAAGTAAATCTTTGTCTCCACAAGTATGTTCCTAAAACTCAGAATCTGTCTGAGTTTCCCCTACTTGGGTCTTCTCTTTTCCAAAACATTCTAGGACAATCCTGGAAAAGGCAACACAACATAATGGATGGTATTGAACCTGGCAGCTCTGCTGATGGGAAATTGAGATTATTAGGAAATGACCTGCACACACACTTTGTCTCCTGCTAATTCTGTGATTAGAATTCAATTTATCCTCATCCAATAGGATAGTAACAATCCGGTGAGGAGTTCTCGGAGGTAGTGCCACAAGCATATTTTAGTACTTTAGTTCACACATTAAGAACCCAGAAGAGATACAGATCCATAGAAATCAGAATATGTCTATGTCAATTTAAAGACTTTTAAGTAATCTTGGATAAGAAAATATTGTAATGAGGTATTTCTGAACCAGGCATGGAGAACCTTTTCCCTCCCAGGTGCCTCTTTGAAAGTTAGTGCAAGCTCTAAGGGACACACAAAAGTTAGGGGAGTGGTGCTAAAAGGGTGTACTCACGAAGAGGAGGGTCCAGATCATGGATCAATGCCATGGAACTGTCCTTGTGTATATGTCCTCATCTCTGCTTCCTTTTCTCAGTTCACTCTTTCAGTACATGCTGGTAGGAATTGGATCCAGGGGCCAGATCGAAGAACTGGAAATGTGGGGTTGGTGGTAAAAACTAGCCATGGGCTGCATTTGGCCCCTGGCCCTAAAGTTTTCCACTCCTATTCTAGACAGTACATACTACAGAGAATTATTTCTAGAAAATATAAAGCACATTATTATAGCAGGTATAACTGAGCTCATTTAGTATTTTACGCTTTTTTCTTGGCCTGTGAACAAACATTCTCTCTTGGAGAGGCAATGCTGTATCGTTGCTAGCTTCAGTTATGCAAGACTTTTGTAAATGGGAGGCTGCACTCTGAGCAACAGGAGAATTTTCTCTCTGCCCCACTGGTCTAATTTGAGTTGAATTGATTTTTGAGATAGAGTTGCTCCTTAGGAACTAGAACTGAAACAAAAATATGCTGAGAATACCAACATTTATTAATCCAGAATACTGAAATTCACTTTTGAGAAGAGGATACAGAGCAGTATTCATGTGTGTATTTGCTCTGCTTTTTGAATATTCATTTGGGCTTTACTGACTTAATTTACAGACTATGGGCACAATCCAACAGCCTGCAAGTACAGTGCTCAGGCCAGAAAATGCACACTGCAGGGTACACGCATGTACTACTCACAGCACAGCCTCATGGGACAAAGGCGCAACACTGGCCGATGTGACCCTCACACCCACACACCCCATAATCCAGGGGGTGGAGCAGAAGCAATGCCTGCTCCATTCCCCGGGCTGAAGGATGTGTTGGCTCAGGAGGTCACATAACCCAGGTCCCGCCTTTGCCCCACGTGACTGTGCTGCACACAGGGCAGTGTGCATGTTCTGGTAGTGCGCTGAGCATAGAAAGTGGCATACGCAGATTGTGGGATTTATTTATTAATTTAATCAAATTTTTATGTTGCCCCCTCCTGCTTCTGCATCTCGAGGCGGCTCATAACAGCATTAAAAATACAAAATATAAAAACAAGGCAAACATAATAACAGTACAAGTACATTAAAATAACCCACGTAAAGTAATAAAAAATCCCATCCCAACCCCTCATCCGTCACCCTCAACAAAGGCCCGGCGGAACATCCAGGTCTTACACTACCTATAGAAAGAGGGAGGTCTAAAGACAGGCAGACCTTTGGCTGGAGGGAGTTCCAAAGCTATGCTGTGGCCACTAAGAATGCCCTCCTCATACAGTATTTTCAGATGTGACAGGAATCTGGGCCCGCCATACTGAATTCTGGACGAGGATCACTCCCTGACCCCGATTCATGATGAGGCCAATCATCCTTCAGATGTGCCAGTTGCATCACTACAGGGAATCAGGGAGGGGGCGGGGCCAGGGCAGGGCTGAGCAGTACACTGTGTGGGTGCATGACCCTGCATCCCGCGCTCCTACAGCTGCCCATCCCCAGGGAGATGGGCGGGCGCAGCGGCCAATGAGCCCGCTGTGCCCGACCACTAGCAGTGACCAGGACCACGATCAGGAATGGGCCAAGGAAACAGATGGTACTTTGGGCCTTTTCCTGATCGTGGCCAATCTAATCATGGTTCCAACTCTGCAGCCAGCTACAGTTCCGGAACCGTGGTAAGAAATGATCCCTACCGGGTGTTTACTGTTTTGAACATCTGGCAGGGATCAATTAGATGTTATGGGGATCAAAGCAACCCCACAGTATTCACTGTGGTTCAGTGGGGTTCACTGTGATTCCGTAATGTCTGAAAATACCTATTGTCAACACCCAGGAGACCCAAGAGGGCCCAGGCCGTCTAGGGCTTTAATGGTCAAAACCAACACAGAATGGAGAACGGAGCACTGGTGTAATGTGCTCATGAACACTTGTCCCCCATAGGAAACGAGATGCTGTATTCTGCACCAGCTCCAGCTGCAGCCTCCAGATCATCACCAAGGGTAGTCCCATGTACAGTGTGTTACAGTAATCCAATCTTGAGTTAATAAAAGCATGGATGATAATGGCCAGGTCCATGTCTGAGACATGCTTTAAGCCGTCACACCAGATGTAATTGGCAAAATGCGCCCTTCACCACAACCGCCACCTGGACATCCAGGCCAAGCTGGATGCCTAGGAGCACACCCAGAATATGGACCTCAGACACCAGGGGGGATTGTGTCCTATAACCTGTACATTTTTAACCACCTGAAGAAAAGACCAAAAGCCTTCCCTCCAGAGAAGAATAAGCCAAAAGGTCCCAAACATCCCTAATATAGTTCTCAAGTGCTGCCATGGTGAGACGTACCAAGTAGTTGCTTTGCTATACAACAAAAGTCTCTTACAAATAAGATTTAAATATGCAAACCCTAGTTATCCCAACCTTTTGCTTTATTGGAAAGGTGGAATACATTTCCTTAGGATGTGCAAAGGCCGCACAGCTACTCAAGAAGTACCTACCTAACAACCCGTGCATGGAAAAAAACCTCTCCAAATATTTTACATTATGCCTAGGGTGGCCAGATATGCAAATTGTATTTTAATTTGTTTATTTTATTTATTTATTTATTGGCAATCTTATATCCTGCACCCTCCTGCTCATACAACAGCTCGGGGCGACTCACAGCCCATAGATATAAAAGTACAATTGATTTTAGAGGATACTTATGAGATATCCAGGTTGCAAGGCTGCATTGGAGCCAATGCAGCCCTGCAACCTGTATACAAATAAGTGTCCTTTAAAATTTGCATTTCTGGGCACTATAATAATGCCTGTCTAGAAGCTTCAGCCACTACAACAGCAAATTCTAGTAAGTTTATTGTAAATCTTTTGCAATTTTTAATATATGGTACACTGGCTTGAGTCTTTTGAGAGAAGGACAAGGTTAAACTAGCAGCCACAAACAAACATTTGAATATTCTTTTTGACCTGAGATTATTGCATGAATATTTGGATTGTATATTTGCAAATGTGAATAAAATTTGAGACTATGAAATTCCATTTGTCAACTCTAAAGGAACTTGTCTTGCAACAGTTACCAACAACTTCCAAGCAATAATTTCCTTTGGGAATCTTAGAAGTTGCATTCCCCTTTACTAATCTGATTTCTATTTTCTATGTTCATATGTGCAGCCGCCTAGGGGGAAGGCAGCACTGTCAAGCTTCCCTTTGTTGTTATCTTACACATAGGGGTCAGTGCATTGCTTGGACTTGTCATTCCATAATGATGGTTTTCCTTGTAAAACAACCACTGGGGCCTGTGCTACGTTGATTGCACTAAGTTCCCTAGGTGATGCACTGGCTAGCACTTCATAGCTCAGAGTTTATTTGCTTTGTGATTAGGTTAGCCGAATTCCCTTTCATTCCAGACACCAGCAGATAATGGCTAACAGTCTTGCTGTGGGTTACTCTTGGGGGAAGGAAAACCCACTTGATAGGGAGATGTTGAAACTGGGTCCTGTGCCTCTGCCCCCTCAGGTGCAGGGAGGAGCATGTTGTGTGGAGTAAGAATAATATTCAACGGAGGACCATATCAAAAGAGTGTATCTGAGCATGAACCATTATAGAACCCTGTTTGGACCAGATATTTGGACCCAAGACTGACCTAACTTCATTGAGCATGAGCATAATCAATAGGGTGTGCAAATGTGGTTCAGGTGTTCGGTGTTTGGCCTGAACTCAGCCAGTTTGGACGGCTGAACCGAAGAGCCTAGGGGTGGGATGCAGGGTGTGTGTGGGGGGAAGAGCCTAGGGGTGGGGTGGNGGGATGCAGGGTGTGTGTGGGGGGAAGAGCCTAGGGGGGGGGTGGGGAACAGCCTAGGGGTGGGTGTGTGGGGGGGAACACTCACCCCCCAACCGCACCCTAGACTGTTCCTCACCCCCAACAGGCTCAGCCAGGGGGGGAAGGAATCAGTCTGTGCTTATCTGCTGCAGCTCTTCTGACTGCACCTTCGGGAGGCAGCGGGAGTGGGAACTAGGAAGCACGCAGACTGGGACTGAGGCAGGGAGGAAGCGCACAAGCGCGCTTCCTCCCTGCCTCAGTCTCCCTAGTCAAGCTATCTTGCCAGGGCTGTCAGTGAGACTGCCCTGGCGAGATCTTCCATTGTGCCCATTGAGCGCAATGGAAAGGCTAGCCCCTCCCTCCACAGCACGTCCCATGCGTGCTGTGAACGGAGGAGTTCAGTCGCCCAAATCATGAAAACGCTTTTGGCGACTGATTTTTGAGCCCTCTGGAGTGGATCCCAGAAGTCAACAAACTGCGCCGCAGCAGCCTCTGCCTTGTCTTTGCTTCAGAGTGGAGGCTGCTGCAGCGCTGTGGTCAGTTTCATGTCAGTTTCACTGAAACTGACCACAGTGCTGCAGCAGCCTCCGCTCTGAAGCTAAGGCAAGGCAGAGGTTGCTGCGGGCGGCACTGGGAAGCGGAGGCAAGGTTTTTTTGTTTTTTTTTACCATGAGCGGCGGCGCGGTGCCTGGCGGGACGCTTGGGGGGTCAGCGCCCCAAACGCCCTGGAAGGCTAGCCGCGCCTGCCATGCCCCAAACTGCACATGGTTGATTTGGGCAGTCAGGCTTCAGAGGCTTCCAGCAGTGAAACTAGGGGTGTCATTTGGCGTTGCCTTCTTCCAGTGTTGTCCACTGCCATGCAGGGCACTGGAACGCCTGCACTCTAGGAGGCTGCGGATTTTTCTGCTGCAACTGCAAGAGTAGGTGCAGGTGCTTCAGGATCGGATGTGACTTCAGAGCCACCAACGTCCCTGACCCCCGTTATTGAGGTGATCCCCAGCAGCCCAGGGCTAGTGGATCCTTACCCCGGCTGCTAGATGCAGGGCCCAATCCCCGGGCAATGGCAGCAGGGAGAGGAGCAGCAGTAGCAGTAGCTATAGGGGGCACAGGGAGAGTGGCAGCAGATGGTGGCAGTTGATAAGCCTCAGGGTCCAAGTTCTCCCCTTCACAAGGGGACATCACTGTGATTGGGGACAGCGAGGTAGACACTAGTCCTGCAGAGGAGATGTCTGGTGCTGAGGCAATGACTGTCCATCTGAGAGCTGTGTCACCACCATGTTCTCCCCCCCCCCCAGTAGCGCTGTCAGCAGTGCATCACCCAACGCGGGCTAGAAGGCAGGAGGGGGCAAAAAATCCTCTGTCTGGGTGCATTTGAAGTTGGTGCGGGCAGATGATCCCTGGGAGGTGCAGTGCACTTTGTGCCAGAAGGTGGTCAAGCATGGTCAGGTGCTCACCAACCTTGGCACAACTGCCATGGCAAGGCACCTGAAGGCATGCCACAGAGCTGTGCTGCTAAGCAGACAGGCAAGGGCAGTGGACGCCAACGGGTTCCCGGCTGCAGCGACCAGTCATCCGCCTCTATCAGTGGGCAACCGTCCTGCTCTAACACCTGCCTCTAGCAGCAGGAGTGGTATCGTTGCTAGGAGGGAGCAGCAGCAGCAGCGTCAGTACACTATGGAGAAGCTGGGGTGGAGGCAGCTGCCAAGTCAATCAGTAGCTGCAGGATGTGGAGGACAGCATGGCTTTCGACTGAAAGCCACATACACATTGGGGGAAATGATTGCACTGGATGGGCAGCCCTTCTCAGTGGTCAGGGACATGGGGTTTAGGTACCTGATTGGCTTCCTGGTCCCTCAGTTTAAGCTGCCCTTGCACACTATCCTGAGTCGGCAGGTGGTGCCATCCTTGTACCAGGCTTTAAAGGAGTGGGTGAGGGAGCATCTGGCAAGGGCTGGTGATGCTACCGTCCACTTATTATTAATTATTATTATTATTATTAATATAAACATTTATATAGCGCCAGCGATGTACCTGGCGCTGTACAGAACATAGAAATAGATGTGGTCCCTGCCTGTGGCTTACAATATAAAAGACAAAGAGGGGGAGACAGGGAGAGGCGACAGTGGAAGAGACAGGGGAGAAGACAAACAAACATTCAGGCGGATGCGAAGTCTCAGGTGCGTGTGCTTGGCTTGGTTACAATCAGGTTGGTTGCAGCAGCCTGCAGAAGAGGGCAGACAGTAAGTATATGCGGAATGACTAGCAGACATTGGGAAAGGCAATGAGGAAAAAGTGGGTCTTGAGGAAGTATTTGAAGGAGCAGAGGAAGGGGGCAAGGAGGATGTGGGTAGGGAGGGAGTTCTAGGCATGGGGGCAGCGAGGGAGAAGGGTCGAAGGCGGTTAGGTGAGCAGGAGAAACGAGGGAGAGTGAGGGAGGGGACAGAGGAAGGAACGCTCTGCATGCCTACCTGGCAGTGACGGTGCACTGGTAGCAGAACCCATAGGCAGCATTTGGCAGTGGCAGGAGGGGTCCCAAAGCAGGGTATAGGTGGGCCCTGTTTCAAGCAAAAGTCGTGGATGGTCCACACATGTCCCAGAAAATAGTCAGCCCTGACCGCCATGGTGAGGGAGTGGATCATGCCAGGTGTGCCCTTCACCTAGGGGTGTGTCGTGACGGACAACGCGGACAACATACTGAGGGCAGTCCACAAGGGGGGCTTCACCAGCATCCCTTGTGCCACACACACCCTTCACCTGGTGGTAAGTGACACTCTGGGCTTTGGGGAGAAGGGGATTGGGGCTGGCGCCCTTAGCTCCCTGATCGAACAGGGGAGGAAGCTGGCCAGGTTCTTTAATTGGAGCATAAATGCCCAGCACCTGTTCTCTCTCTGTGTGATTTCAGATGTTATGGGCATCTGAATCACCACAGTGGATTCCCAGCGGTGGCGAGGCGACCTACCACCCCCATGGTCCAGGAAGGCTCCGAACAGATGTGATGGGACTGGGACCACGGCAGGGAATCGGACCAACAGACCACGGCCTGGGACAGCTCAACAGATGCAACACTGATTCCAAGCCATGGTCAAAACACCCAGAAAGCACCGGGGAGGGGCGGGAGACAGACATGGCTGACTGAGGGCAAACGAAGCCAGAAGGGCCAAAAGGAAACACCCACACAAGGGAAATGGGAAGGGAGGGGGAGGAGGGTGAAGAGCCGCTGAGGTGGTACACAAAACAGACACAGAGAAAAAAGAGGTCACAGTGGAACACACAGCACAAACACATGTCTGGGTGCATACACACCCACAAGGGAAAGGAAGGGAAGGGGGAACACAGCGGGACAGCCAACACAAATGGCACAATGGGCAAAGGGGGGAGGGGGGACCCAGGGCCAGGGAAGCCGGGGGGGGGGAAACAGCCCAGGGGCAGAGCTGGACATGGGGAATGGCACCTGGAACCCCGACAACAGCAAAGGTAGCATGGGCAACCCCACAGCTACACAGGCAGCCCTGGCACAGGGGGACCCCTCAGGGGCAGCGCACAAGCACAGGGGAAGGCCACACGGACAGGGAATGGCCCGGGAATGGTCCAGGATGCAGACAGAGACCCCACGCACCAATGAGGATGCGATGAATGGTATGGAGACAAGCCGGAGCTGAAGAGCTGAGCAGACGATTCATCCCCCCCCCCCCCCGAGGACGGCGGGAGGCGCAGTCTGGGAGCTCCATGGTCACAGAGTCAACCTGGAAGTGGGGGGGCATGGGCACAGGAGGGATTGTGGCAGGACGATGAAGGGCATCAGCACGCGGGGTACTGGGAGCCGACCCAGAGAGCAGGACACAGCAATAGGAGAAGGCATCCATGGAAGGGAACACCAGGTGCAGAGGCAGATGGGGGGGGGNCGCGGGCTAGAAGGCAGGAGGGGGCAAAAAATCCTCTGTCTGGGTGCATTTGAAGTTGGTGCGGGCAGATGATCCCTGGGAGGTGCAGTGCACTTTGTGCCAGAAGGTGGTCAAGCATGGTCAGGTGCTCACCAACCTTGGCACAACTGCCATGGCAAGGCACCTGAAGGCATGCCACAGAGCTGTGCTGCTAAGCAGACAGGCAAGGGCAGTGGACGCCAACGGGTTCCCGGCTGCAGCGACCAGTCATCCGCCTCTATCAGTGGGCAACCGTCCTGCTCTAACACCTGCCTCTAGCAGCAGGAGTGGTATCGTTGCTAGGAGGGAGCAGCAGCAGCAGCGTCAGTACACTATGGAGAAGCTGGGGTGGAGGCAGCTGCCAAGTCAATCAGTAGCTGCAGGATGTGGAGGACAGCATGGCTTTCGACTGAAAGCCACATACACATTGGGGGAAATGATTGCACTGGATGGGCAGCCCTTCTCAGTGGTCAGGGACATGGGGTTTAGGTACCTGATTGGCTTCCTGGTCCCTCAGTTTAAGCTGCCCTTGCACACTATCCTGAGTCGGCAGGTGGTGCCATCCTTGTACCAGGCTTTAAAGGAGTGGGTGAGGGAGCATCTGGCAAGGGCTGGTGATGCTACCGTCCACTTATTATTAATTATTATTATTATTATTAATATAAACATTTATATAGCGCCAGCGATGTACCTGGCGCTGTACAGAACATAGAAATAGATGTGGTCCCTGCCTGTGGCTTACAATATAAAAGACAAAGAGGGGGAGACAGGGAGAGGCGACAGTGGAAGAGACAGGGGAGAAGACAAACAAACATTCAGGCGGATGCGAAGTCTCAGGTGCGTGTGCTTGGCTTGGTTACAATCAGGTTGGTTGCAGCAGCCTGCAGAAGAGGGCAGACAGTAAGTATATGCGGAATGACTAGCAGACATTGGGAAAGGCAATGAGGAAAAAGTGGGTCTTGAGGAAGTATTTGAAGGAGCAGAGGAAGGGGGCAAGGAGGATGTGGGTAGGGAGGGAGTTCTAGGCATGGGGGCAGCGAGGGAGAAGGGTCGAAGGCGGTTAGGTGAGCAGGAGAAACGAGGGAGAGTGAGGGAGGGGACAGAGGAAGGAACGCTCTGCATGCCTACCTGGCAGTGACGGTGCACTGGTAGCAGAACCCATAGGCAGCATTTGGCAGTGGCAGGAGGGGTCCCAAAGCAGGGTATAGGTGGGCCCTGTTTCAAGCAAAAGTCGTGGATGGTCCACACATGTCCCAGAAAATAGTCAGCCCTGACCGCCATGGTGAGGGAGTGGATCATGCCAGGTGTGCCCTTCACCTAGGGGTGTGTCGTGACGGACAACGCGGACAACATACTGAGGGCAGTCCACAAGGGGGGCTTCACCAGCATCCCTTGTGCCACACACACCCTTCACCTGGTGGTAAGTGACACTCTGGGCTTTGGGGAGAAGGGGATTGGGGCTGGCGCCCTTAGCTCCCTGATCGAACAGGGGAGGAAGCTGGCCAGGTTCTTTAATTGGAGCATAAATGCCCAGCACCTGTTCTCTCTCTGTGTGATTTCAGATGTTATGGGCATCTGAATCACCACAGTGGATTCCCAGCGGTGGCGAGGCGACCTACCACCCCCATGGTCCAGGAAGGCTCCGAACAGATGTGATGGGACTGGGACCACGGCAGGGAATCGGACCAACAGACCACGGCCTGGGACAGCTCAACAGATGCAACACTGATTCCAAGCCATGGTCAAAACACCCAGAAAGCACCGGGGAGGGGCGGGAGACAGACATGGCTGACTGAGGGCAAACGAAGCCAGAAGGGCCAAAAGGAAACACCCACACAAGGGAAATGGGAAGGGAGGGGGAGGAGGGTGAAGAGCCGCTGAGGTGGTACACAAAACAGACACAGAGAAAAAAGAGGTCACAGTGGAACACACAGCACAAACACATGTCTGGGTGCATACACACCCACAAGGGAAAGGAAGGGAAGGGGGAACACAGCGGGACAGCCAACACAAATGGCACAATGGGCAAAGGGGGGAGGGGGGACCCAGGGCCAGGGAAGCCGGGGGGGGGGAAACAGCCCAGGGGCAGAGCTGGACATGGGGAATGGCACCTGGAACCCCGACAACAGCAAAGGTAGCATGGGCGGGAGGCGCAGTCTGGGAGCTCCATGGTCACAGAGTCAACCTGGAAGTGGGGGGGCATGGGCACAGGAGGGATTGTGGCAGGACGATGAAGGGCATCAGCACGCGGGGTACTGGGAGCCGACCCAGAGAGCAGGACACAGCAATAGGAGAAGGCATCCATGGAAGGGAACACCAGGTGCAGAGGCAGATGGGGGGGGG
>QEPC01011131.1:5912950-5977740 GCA_003113815.1 Sphenodon punctatus
CTGGGAGCCGACCCAGAGAGCAGGACACAGCAATAGGAGAAGGCATCCATGGAAGGGAACACCAGGTGCAGAGGCAGATGGGGGGGGGAACGTGGAGAGGTCCCAGAGGCACAGGAGGGGCAGTGGAACCCCCAGAACCAGCCAGCACAGCAGAGAGCCTGGGACATCATGGAGGGAGCGGGCAGCGACCCACGGCAGCAGAACGGAGGTGGGAACTCCCAGCAGGGCCATCATCCAGGGCCCGGAAGTCACAGGGGGCCTCACAGACAGCTGCAGCTGGCTATGAAGGGGCCCGGGGCTGGGTGACCCACCAGGTGCACGTAGTGATGCCACTGAAGCATGCCTCAATGGTAGCTCAGCGCAGGCATGTGGTGGGTGACGAGGTAGTATGCCTCAAAGCCACCCCGAGCTGGTTACAGGAGGGTGCGGGGTATAAATTACTGAAATAAATGAATAAAATAAATAAATAAAGGGATCCTGCTTGGCGAGTCCCACCTGGACATTGGATCAGGACCACACATAAGCCAGCACCGTCAGTTCTGCCCCGGTAGGCTCCAACAAGACATAGTCAGCAGCTGAGGGTCACAGAAGGTGACCGAGCTCCAACAGGCAGTGATAGACCACCCCACGTGACCGCTGGTACCCACGGACCCCGTGAACGCAGCCAAAGTAGGGATGGGTGAACGCGGTTCGGAAGTTAGGAGTTCGGACTGAACTTGACCAGTTCAGTCAACCAAACTGAACTTCCGAGCCAAACTTGATTTTCGAACCGAACCAAATTTCCAAACTTTGTTCTGTTCGCCCATCCCTAAAAGATAATATTCCATTTAGTTCAATGCGGTTTGTATTTCTGAACTTTGTTCGGAAGTTCGGAGTTCGGACCGAACTCGAATAGTTCGGTCGACTGAACCAAACTTCTAACCGAACCCAATTTTCGAACTGAACGGAACCAAATTTCCGAACTCGGTTCTGTTCACCCATCCTTAAGCCAAAGAAGGACACAGCCAGGGCAGGACTTCCCTTTGACAGAACGGCCGTGTAGGCGGCCAGGCTACACACAGAGAGAGCAGACACGGTCTCAACCGTGACCACCCCACATGCGAGCACCTCATCTCCGGGATGCGCCCATTGGTAAAGGAACGCAGGCCCAGCATCTCCGCATGAAGCTGGCAATCACAGGCGCTCGCCTCATAGCCGTAGTAGTGCAGGCTGGAGCTCAGACTCGCATAGTCACCTGTGAGGCTGTCCAGGCAGCTCAAGAGCAATTGCACGGCCGGGGAATGCCACAGGTCACACAGGACCATGGTCTCACGGAAGGTCCAACTATGGGGGGCACCGGGGGGGGGGGTGAGGCCTGAGAGCCCTTGGGAAGCGCTGCCAGCCATGGTCCAGCAAGCGGCTGATACTAACTGCAAGGAAAGAGGGGCTCCACAATCCCAGGAGGGATGGGAGGAGAAGCAGGGGAGCTCCAAGGCCAAGCGATAAGGCCACAGGCCGTAACATGGCATGGCAAACGAGTGAGGCGTGGGGTGCGGACCCAACTCAGCTGCTGGAACTGAGCACATAGACAAGACAGCCTACACAGAGATCAGGGCGGCGAGGACAATAGCCAGCCAACACAGATAGGTTGGAGGTGATGACAGAAGGAATGCAGCTGCGGCCCGCTTGCCCAGGCACAGGCTGGTCCATATGCCAGGCCCCGTGCAGGGACCACAGGTGTGCTCAATGCAGAGCCCCCTACCTCCCCGCCCCAGCTGCCCTGCAGGAGGCAGGCCAGCCGGCCGAGGGGGCTGGGCAGAGGTGACCCGGGGGCCCCCGCCCGGTTGCCAAGTCGTGACCTGGGGGTGGCGCTACACATGCACCACCCTATGACGGTTATGGCTGCACCCCATCCGGGGCACCGTTCCCCATGGATCTGGGAAGGTTGGGGGCCGGCAGGATGCACCTAGCCATCTGCGCAGAGTGGTACCGCTTGCACACCGACCTCTTGCGCATCCCGACCACGGAGGTGAACCTGGCTGCCCGGCTGCGGGTGTGCATGGCCAGGAGTGCAGCTAGAGCCCGGTGTGCCCATCATGGGTGTAGGTGCTCCCTGGCCTAGCTCAGGGCCCAGCGGGTGTCCGGGACGGCCTGACAGACCCTCATCCATGCCTGGGAGTGGGCAGCAGTGCTCTGCGAGTTGGCTGGCTGACTCCAATGGTGGAGGGAGACCATGGGGCGTGCAGCCCTGCTCGCTATGCCCATTGCCCGGTGGGTATGGGTCACAGAGCGGGCACAGGGGTGGTGGGCCAGGGCTATGGCTCACTGGGATGAGGCCACCTGGAGAGCGCACTTTCGGATGGACAGGCACATCCTCCTGTGACTCACTGAGCTGTTGATGCCCTGGCTGGAGCGTCAGCACACCCCCATGTGGGCCCCCATTCCCATGGTCCAACAGGTGGCCATCAGGGTCTGGGTCCTTGGAACACCTATCTCCTGCCGGTCCGTCTCGCAGTACTTTGGCATTGGGGTGAGCACCGTCACCGGGATCCTGAGAGACGTCTGCGAGGCAGTGGAGGGCCTACTCCTGGACCGAGCGATCCAGGTAGTGGACCAGGAGGCCGTGATGGCTGGCTTCATAGCTGGAGGATTCCCCAACTGCATGGGTGCCGTGGACAGCACCCACATTGAGATACTCTGTCCATCCAATGGGGAGGCCTCAAAATATGTCAACCGACATGGGTATCACTTCCTGAAGCTGCAGGCAGTTGTGGACCACTGGGGGTGGCTCATAGACATTTACACCAGCCACTCTGGGTGGAGCCATGATGTCCGTATCATGACCATTTCGCCATTCTATGCCCGGATGTACCGCAGGGATTTCACGGAAATGGGGATGTCCCAAATCAAGGGAGTGCTGATGCCCCCCTGCATCGTGGGGGACCCGGCCTATCCACTCACCTGGTGGCTGATGAAGGCATACCCTGTGTAGGCGCTCTATAATAACCACCTGTGTGCCTGCCGGACTATGGTGGAGAGGGCCTTCGGGGGCCTCAAGCAGTGTTGGAGTTGCCTCATGGCCCGACTGGACTACGTGGGGGAGACCTCAGCCCTGGTGATTGGAGCCTGCTGTGTGCTGCACAATGTGTGTGAGACTGATGGGGCTGCCCTAGACTACCCCATGCCCTGGCACCCTCCTGGCCTCGTGCCTATCTATGTGGATGTCAAGAACCCGAGGGAGTACCAATACACAAAGCGCATCCATGCTTCCCTGGAGAGGCAGATCAGCCAGGAAGCCAAGGTGTAAGACCACACACCACCATCACCACTGCCCCGGGGCCCCCACCGGCACCCTGGCCACGCCCCTGGATACCCCCATCCCCAGTCCCGTGACATGGAATAATGGCTGCTACTGTGGTGCCCATGCATTTAGTGTGAACACATCCTACAGTTTACCCTACCACCACCACCACCCACCTCCCAGTGCCATGTCCACCTTCCTTCAGCCCACTCTCCCCTTCCCCCTTGACCTGCCTGTCTCTGGGGCCTTCCTCTCGGGAACCCTGTGGCTGCCGTGGAGCTCTGGGAGCTCTCCCCCCCCGCTGTCTGTTTCCCCGACAGTGTCCTGGGGTGCCTCTGTGTCCAGAGCGGCAGGTGTTGTTGGGTGGGAGGGCAGACGCAGAGCCAGAGGGGCCCACCTGGGTGGCTTCTCCCTCCGGAGGCCTACAGGGACCAGTAGGCGGATGCGCGGAGCTTGCAAGTGTGCTGGCACCTGGGGCAGTGGCGGAGGTGGTGGGGGCGCCGTGGGGCCCGCATCAGGACCGGGGCAGGCAGGTTGCTCTGCAGGGTGGCAGCCATCACGTATGCGCTCATGGTCCCTGCGTGCAGCAGCAGTGATGTGCCTATGTCATGGAACCGATCCATCTTGGCAGAGTGCTCCCTCACCATCCAGCCTGTCTCCACCTGCCTGCTGTACTCCCAGCACTCCTGCCACCTTTTGAGGTGCACCTCCACCTGCAGCCTCCGCTCCCTGGCCTCTGCTTGCTGCACGGCCCTTCCGGTTGCTGCCTTGATGCAGTTGATTCCTGCTGTCATCCACTCGCCCTACTCGGTGGTGGTGCAGACTATGTCCTATGCCTGCTCCTCCCTCCATACCCATACATGGTGCTCCCTCATCTGCTGTGCTGGGGGCATGGGGCTGGCTGGCTGGCTGGCTGGGCCTCAGCAGGTCACCCTGTTGGGGTGCACAGTAGGGGTTGATTAGGTGCCCCTGCCACCCGCCCCGCATCCCATGCCATGGCTGGGGGGTCTTGTGTGCCCCCCCTCAGGCGGTTGGCTGGTGCCCTCCACTGGCGGACCCCTGCATCTAGGTCCCCGTCCCCCACACCACATGGTCCGGGGACCCCACCCGGCCTCCCCTGGCCCCCTCTCCACCCCCTTGCCGTGTTGCCTCACCTGGGACCTCCGGCTGCTCCTGGGGCTGCTTGATGACATCCCCCTCGCCTTCCTGTCCTGGGTGCCAGGGCGTGCCGAGACCTGTGAGGATATGGGATGAGATGGGATGGGTGGGGGTAGGTGGAACATGTCCCCCGGAAGCCCCCTGGCCCCCTTTCCGTGGTCTGGGGTGTCAAAGGTTGCTGGGGGCAGCCCTGTGGTCAGGGGTCCCCCCTCCCCCCCTCGGGTCATCCCCTCCAGTCTCACCTCCCACCCACTTGCTTACCTCAATGTCAGTCTCCAAGCCCTCCGAGGCCGGCCCCTCGGTGTTACTGGGGACTCCCCACGTCCACTGGCTGAGGGCGACCAGTGTGCTGGCCTCGGATCCACCCGCTTCGGACATCGGATGTGGGTTCTCGGGGCTGGGGGGAAGGGGGGCCTGTTGCTCCCCGAGGTCCCGGGGCATTCTTCTTGGGGTGTGTGGCCCCTGGAGCTGGCGCCTTCTAGCAGGGCAGTGAGGGGAGGGGGTACATCGGCCCATTCCCTGCCCTGGACCACGGCACTCCCCACAAGGTGCAGAGAGACTATGGATCCCTTCATGTGAAGGATGCGGTCCAGGGCATCATAGTAGGGGGTGGTCCGGGCCCGGACCACCAGTTGTTGCCCTTGGTGGCCTTCTAACCCCTCTTGAGCTCCTTCACCTTTGATCGACACTAGGCCACTGTCCTGTGGTGCCACGCCGCGTCCATGTCCCGCACCATCTCCTGGTACACGTGCTCATTCCTCTGGTTCACTGCTAGCTCGAGCTTGTGCTGCAGGGTCCCAAGATCCTAATGAAGTCCTGGGTTTCCCTGTGCCCCCATTGCCCTCTTCGGTGGTACGGCGATCTCCCGCGTGGGCCCTCCTGGTCGTCCTCCTCCTCCGCATGCCCACTTCCCGCCTCCTCTGGGGGCTCGGGCTCCTGGGCCCGTCTCTGTGTCTGTTGGTCGTAAAGGGGGGGCAGTTGGTTTCCGGGTTGCCTTGGCCCCATGGCCCTCCCCCTTTCCCTCCTCCCACTGGTCCGCCCGCCCCCCGTGGTGCCCCTGTGCCGCTTTCCCTCTCCTTGCTCCCCTTACCCGTTTCCGGGGTGCCTTGTCCCCCAGGCCAGTTGTCGGCTCTGGGGCAGCCTGGCCTGGCTGCTGCTGCTACTCTCCCTCCACCACCTCCATGTGCAGCACAGCCACCTCCTCCACCTGAGCCTCCTCTTCCTCCCTTCCTCGCTTACCCTCCGCTCTCCTCTCATTTCCACTTCGCTCCATCCTGCCATGTTCCCCTGTTGCTGTGTGTCCTTTAAATCTCCCTCTCGGGCCTGTGTTGTTGCTCGTTGCCTGGCAGCGACGCTGCATGCTTTCCCCCCGGCTGGGAATTGTCTTGATTGCTTCCAGCTGGTGGTTGCTGTTCAGTCATTACGTTTTGCTTTTTCCCAGTGGAAATTGCTTTGACCACCCTTTCAGAGATGGTTTGGGCCGGACTTCCGGAAGGGTGGTTAGCTTGTCCCCTGCTAGGTATTGTCTGTGGTGAACATCTGGTGAATGCTGAACAGATGTTCAGGGACCTTTGACCCCACCGCGGGGTTGTGCGTGGTTCACTGTGGTGGACTGTGATTTTGTAATGTCTGAAAATAGCCTCTCTCTCTCTCTCTCTCACTAGATGGCCTTGGCCGGCTTATCTGACTAACCTCATGATGCAGGGTGGCATTGGGAAGCTGTAAGCCTGCCAGCAGGCCTCTGGCTAGACGATCTCAGCCCGTCTATATGACTGGCTCTCTGTCTTTCATGCTTCACTGTCTTCGCCAGCCTATCTGAGTGCCCTGCCAAGGTCCCAGCCTGCCTTCCCTACTGCCTCTCATGCCATGTTGCCTGTCTGCCCGCCCAGGTGGCCAAGATCAAAGCCTGACTCAGTCTGCCTTCCCATGCACATGCCACGCTGCCTGTCTTCTGCCCTCCCGCCCAGGTGGTGAAGATCAAACCCTTCCTCAGTCTGCCTTCTTCTCATGCCACAGTGCCTGTCTGTCCACCCTAGTTGTAACTTGTCAACCTCAAACCCTGCCTCAGCCTGCCTTCTGCTCATGCCAAAGTACCTGTCTGCCCACACTGTGAGAAAAGCTGAACCCTGCCCCATCCTGCCTTCGTCTCATGCAGGCATTGCAGCGCCCAGAAGCCCCCAGCAGGCATTGCAGCGCCCAGAAAGCCCCCAGCAGGCATTGCAGCGCCCAGAAAGCCCCTCCAGGTGAGCAGGGCCCCACCCCATAGCCACAAGCCAAAGGTGCACGCCCGCGCCCAGCGGGCGGCAGCCCTTGGGCGGCGACAAAAGGGCGCTGGCCGTTTTGTGGCCGTTGTGCGGCCGGAGCGAGGACAGCGAGGGGCCACCCCCCTGACAGCACGCACACGACACCTGCAGGCCTGGACTCCCCCCGATACTGAACAGGTAATACCTATGATGCCTCCCTATACCTCCCTCACCTCCTCGCCCTCTATCACCTCCCTCCTTCTAGCCTCTCTCACGCACCCCCTCCTTCTCCCTCTCCCTTCACCAGCAGCCTTTCTCCAGCCAACCTACCCCTTATTCTCACCCACGCCCATCCCCCCTCCCCACCCTCATCCCCCCTTACCCATTCCCCCTAGGCCCAAACCCGCGACACCCAGGTGTTCCACAGACCATTGTGGCCAATACGAGGCCGGTGCACGACTCCCGCCCCGCAAACCCGGCCGTTCCCCATCCCCCAACCTCATCCGCATCCCCTGCCTTCCCAAACACCAATTGCCTTTTTCCTGCTCCCTCTGGAACTGCCGCTCGTCCGTGGCTAAAGCTCCCTTCATCCACGATCTCTTCCTCTCTCGCCCCTTTCAACTCCTGGCTCTTACGGAAACCTGGATCACGCCCTCCAACTCTGTTACCCCGGCTGCTCTATCCTCCGGGGGCCTGTCGTTCTCTCACCGCCCCCGCCCTGAGGGCCTGGGTGGTGGTGTGGGCTTGCTCCTTGCTAAGCACTGCCAATTCAAAACCCTCTCCCCTCCCCCCTCCTCCTCCTTCCCTTCCTTTGAGGCCCACTCTGTGCGCTTATACTCCCCTCTACACCTTCGGGTTGCTGTCATCTACCGCCCCCCGGGTTCCCTCTCCTCTTTCCTCCCGGACTTTGAATCCTGGCTCACCTTCTTCCTCTCCGATGATATCCCCACTCTTATCCTTGGTGATTTCAACATTCACGTTGACACGCCCTCCGCCCCCTCTGTTTCCCGCTTTCTCTCTCTCGCTTCCTCCTTTAATCTCCGACTCTGGACCGACTCCCCCACTCATACTGACGGCCATTCCCTCGACCTCGTCTTCACTCGAAACTGTTCTCTAACTGACCTCTCCTTTGACCCCTTCCCTAGTTCTGATCACTTCCTCGGCTCCTTCAGCCTTTCCCACCGACCCCCCTCCGCCTCCCCCTCTATGCGCCCCTTCCGCAATATGCAGGCCCTTACTCCCTCGGAGTTTGCCGCACATCTTTCCCCCCTTCTCCCCCCCGTTTTCGCCTCCTCCTCCCCTGACTCTGCTGTCTCTGCTCTCAACGCTTCTCTCTCCTCGACCCTTGACTCTCTTGCCCCCCCCTCTGCTCGCCCCGTCCGCCCCCTCGACCCCCGCCCCTGGCTTACCCCTGCCATCCGCTACCTCCGCTCCTGCGCCCGGGCTGCCGAACGCCTCTGGCGCAAATCCCGCTCCCTCCCTGACTTCCTCCATTACAAATTCTCCCTCTCCTCCCTCTCCTCGGCTATCTCCCTAGCTAGGCAGCGCTATTATGCCTCTAGGATCGAATCTTTCTCCCGCGACCCTCGCCGCCTTTTCTCTACTTTCGACTCCCTTCTCAAACCCCCCTGCCCTCCTCCGCCCTCTTCCCTTGCTGCTCAGGATCTTGCGTCGTTCTTCACCTCCAAGATTGACAAGATCCGTCGGGATATTGCCCCCCGCCCCCCTCCCTCCTCGCATCCTTCCCTCCTGCCTCTCTCCAGGAAATCTCTGCTCTTCTCTCTTCATCCAACCCCTCCACCTGCCCCCTTGACCCGATCCCCTCCCGCCTCCTGACCTCTATTGCTCCCACTGTCGCTCCCCCCCTTCTGCATGTTGTCAATCTCTCCCTTTCCACAGGCTCCTTCCCCTCTGCCTTCAAACATGCCACTGTCTCCCCCATCCTCAAAAAGCCTACCCTGGACCCTTTCGATCCCTCTAGTTACCGGCCGGTCTCCCTCCTTCCCTTTGCTTCGAAGCTCCTGGAACGTGTCGTCTACTCCCGCTGCCTGAACCTCCTCTCTGCCAACTCCTCCCTGGACCCTCTCCAGTCCGGCTTCCGCCCCCTCCACTCTACTGAAACTGCCCTGGCCAAGATCACCAATGATCTACTTGTCGCTAAATCGAAGCGCCACTACTCCGTTCTTGTCCTCCTTGACCTCTCTGCTGCCTTTGACACTGTCGACCACTCGCTCCTCTTGGACTCGCTTTACTCTTTGGGCTTCCGTGGCTCTGTCTTTGACTGGTTCTCCTCCTACCTCTCTGACCGCTCCTTTAATGTCTCCCTCCCCGAGTCGACCTCCCCCTCCCTTCCCCTCTCGGTTGGGGTTCCCCAAGGTTCTGTCCTTGGCCCTCTCCTCTTCTCTATCTACACCCGGTCCCTTGGTGAAATTATTGCCTCCCACGGGTTCCAATACCATCTCTATGCTGATGACACCCAACTCTATCTCTCTACCCCCTCTCTCTCCTCCTCTGTCCGCTCACGCCTCGTCGACTGCCTCTCTGATATCTCCGCCTGGATGTCCCGACGCCAACTCAAACTGAACATGGCCAAGACTGAACTCCTCATTTTTCCTCCATCCCCCTCCTCTCCCTCTGACCTGACCGTCTGCATTGATGGGGTCACCATCCGTCCTGTTCTCCGTGCCCGCAGCTTGGGCTTCATTTTTGACACGCACCTCTCCTTTAAACCTTACATTGACTCTGTGGCCAAATCCTGCCGATTCGCTCTCCTCAACATTGCCCGCATTCGCCCCTTTCTATCTGTCTCCTCGGCCAAAATCCTTGTTCATGCCATGGTTATCTCTCGCCTCGACTACTGCAACCTCCTCCTTGCTGGCCTCCCTCGCTCCCACCTGTCCCCCCTTGTGGCGATCCAAAACTCTGCCGCCAAGGTCATTCACTCTGCCCGTCGCTTCGACCATGTGACGCCTCTCCTCCTCTCCCTTCACTGGCTCCCCCTTCCTGAACGTATCCTGTTCAAACTCCTGGTTTTCACGTTCAAATCGCTCCATGACCAAGCTCCCCCTTACCTCTCGGACCTAATCGCCCTACGCGCTCCTGCGCGCGCTCTCCGCTCTTCCGCTGTCCCCTCCCTCGCTCTCCCTCGCTTCTCCTGCTCGCCCAACCGCCTTCGTCCCTTCTCCCTCGCTGCCCCGCATGCCTGGAACTCCCTCCCTGCCGACATCCGCCTCGCCTCCTCCCTCCGCTCCTTCAAATCCCTCCTCAAGACCCACCTTTTCCATGCTGCCTTTCCCAATGCCCTCTAGTCTTTCCCCTTGCTCTTACTGTCAGCCCTCCTCTGCTGACTGCTGCTACCGACCACCTTGTAACCAAGCCAAGTACACGCACCTGAGACTTCGCATCCGCCTGAATGTTTGTTTGTCTTCTCCCATGTCTCTCCCGCTGTCCCCTCTCCTTGTCTCCCCCTCCTTGTCTTTTAGATTGTAAGCCACAGGTAGGGACCGCATCTGATTGTATGTTCTGTACAGCGCCAGGTTGCAACTGGTGCTTTATAAATGTTTAATAATAATAATAATAATAATAAGGTGCCTGTCTACTATCCCTGGCAACCCTGGGTGATGTGCCCCACTGGCCTGGTAATCCCGCTGCTGCTGTCTGCTAGCCAATCCAAATGTGCCCACGTAATCCTGCTGTTTCTGTCTGCTGCTGTATGGGAGGTCTTCCCTGGCAAATCCTACCATCCTGGCTCCATAGGTGCTGCACAAAGGCAAATCCTGCTGCTGAAATCTCTTCTGTTCCACAGGTTATGTGCCCAGTCAATCCAATGTCTGCTGCTGTCAATGCTGCCTCTGCTGTCTGTGCCACGGGTTCTGTGCCATGGCAATCCAATGTCTGCTGTTGTCAATGCTGCCTCTGCTGTCTGTGCCATGGGTTCTGGGCCATGACAAGCCAATGTCTGCTGCTGCTGCCAATGCCACCTCTACTTTCTGTGCCATTGGTTCTGCTACCGGGCAATCCAATGTCTGCTGCTGCTACTGTTGCCAGTGCTGCCTCTGCTGTCTGTGCCATGGGTTATGTACCCTGGAAACCCAATATCATCTTCTGCTGTCTCTGGTGTGCCACGGGTACAGTGCCTCAGCAATCCAATGTGTGCTACTGGGTGACCATGCGATTCTCCACCTGGCAAGGCTTGACCAATTGGCAGAATAGCTTGTTCAGATCCAGACAGTAGGATGCAAGCCTGCAATGCCTGGCCAAGTAGGGGTGCCGGCCACCAAGCCCTCGCTAGGCCTCTGCTGCTGCTCCACTGATGCCATCCTGCAATGCCCTTCCCCCTATGAGTGCCAGACACCAAGTCCCAAGCCTTCCCGGCCTCTGTTTCTGCTGCTGCTAGGTCTCAGATGGCCAGCCCTGGTGCCATGGGCACCCCCAGGGGCTAAGCACTGAGACTGCCTACCTGGGCAACCCAGGGTGCTGAGTGCCAAGCCTTCCCAGTCTCTGCTGCTGGGTCTCTGACGGCCAGCCCTGGGGCCACAAGCACTCCCAGGGCCAAGCACCAAGCCTTCCTGCCTGGACAACCCCAGGTGCCAAGTGCCAAGCCTTCCCAGTCTCTACTGCTGCTGTTGAATCTCCAATGGCCTGCCATGCCAACACATGCCTTCCTGGGGGTCCCTGGAGTGCCCCAAGCCTCCTGGCAGTGCCAAACTGTGCCGAACTTTTGGGGGGTCTGAACTCCACTGGACCAAACCCACAAACCCAAACTAAGTTTTCAGTCCAAACGGCCAAACATCCAAACTCTGTCCTGTTCTCACATCGCTAATGATCGAGCCTGATGCATCCCAGGCTTCCATGAGCCTGAGTCTAATGCATCCAGATGGCCCTGTCCACTCAATGGAGTACTGTGATGTCATTGTATTCCATGGTGATGAGACCTCCCACAGCTGGGGATCTGAACCGAACCCCAATACTGAATGGTATCCAGTTTGGTAATTGCCATCTATCTGGTTACCTGGATTACCAAATTACCTTTTACTGCATTTAGTATATTACTGTTTAATTACATTTAAAAAAAAAAAAAAAACTTTCTCACACTATCCAGACAGGCTTGATAATTGCCCCTTTGCTGGTCATAAATGGCCCTGACAGGGCCCCTTGATGTACCCCACCCTGAGGGAATGGGGCAGGACTAGGGAAGCAGGTAGGGGCCGCTGCAGTTATTCCCCAGCCAGGGTTTCTAGGCAGCCCTGGCTCGGCTTGGTGCAAAAAGCACATATGACGATTTGAGCTCTGTCCAGAAAGGTCAGGTTTCCAGTCTTCTGCAAAGCTCCCACCTCAGTTTCAGGCTGGAGCCAGACAGGAGCAGCAGGCACCAGCAGTGCTCCCGACACCAACATGGCTCATGGAGCCAGAGTGCAGCCTAGCAGGCATCCCAGGGACTGCCCTGGTCAGGGTTTGTGCTGCACACACACACACACACACACACACACCTACGATTCCAAGGCAAGGTAGTGGGGCTTCGGACCCACTCACCTCCCCCAACAACATGGGCCAGCCCAGAAAAAGGGTGGCCACAAATGGACCCTGGTGGGGAGATTGGGCAGTGGCCCCAAGCCTCGCACAACAAACCTGCTGCACCCCCTTCCAATTCCAAGGCAGGGTAGTGGAGCTTTGGCCCGCTCACCCCGCCCCAGCAACATGGGCCAGCCCAGAAAAAGGGTGGCCACAAATGGACCCCAGTGGGTCGATTGGGTGGCAGCCCCACAGGACAAAGCTCTCCTGGGTCCAGAAGGCCCGCAGCCCCTCCAGTGCCAAGGCTGCCGATGCCCCTGGCCCATCTTGCTGCATCCTACACCGCAGACCCAGATGGATCCATGGTTACATTAGTCCAACACACACCCATCTGGCTTCTGGGGGGCTGGGCTGGGAGATTGACCCTGGGGGTATGCTCCCAGGGGCTCTATGGCAGATGGCAGGCCTGGGCTTACTGGAGCAGGCAGGGGACAGGGCTGTGGTGGCCCTGTCCCTCCAAGACAGGCTGGCAGACTGTGAGGCCCTGCTGCAAAGCATGGCCACTATGGGCAGGGGGACGGGCCAACCGGTGCCAGCCCCCTTCCTTCTGGTGGCGGCCTAGCCTCTCCCCCCAGCGGATCATCTGGGGTGACCCCCCACTCCTCTCCCTCACTGGGGGGTGCACAGGTTTGCCCCTTTTGCCTGTCCTGCCAGAGGAACTGACGGCGCTAAGGCGCCCCAGGATGGGTTTTCAGTGCTTACCCCCCTCCCCCAACACTCCATCCAGGGAATTTAACCCCCGCCATGGCACGGGGGCAATCTGGCCCCCCCACTGCTTTCACCACTCCCACATGTTCTACCACAACCTGTGTCGCAACCCCTCATGGCACCCCAGCCAGCGCTGCTTTGGCCCGTGCTTGCCCCAATGGGGGCTGGGGCCAGATGCCCCAGCCCCCCACACTTTTCTTCCATCATAGGTATGAGCAGCCATATGGGTGATGGGTTAAACAGGCACCAGCTGCACAACAAGGAAATTCTAAGCATGAAGACATTGAACTGCGGCAGAGGGTCGAGGAAATGGAACAAGCTATCTGGGCAATGGTGGAGCAACAGGCCACCCCACGATCCAGTAGCTGCATTCAGAATTTCAGATATGGGCAGGACAGACACCCCCTTGCAACCAGTGCAAGAGATAATGGGCGGAGCTCTCCAGCCTGGATTAGCCAGGGTGCTGGGCACCGGTGTCCTTCCACAGGATAGCCCAAATGCCAGCACCGGGTGTTGTGTACTACCCCACAGCCCACATGGCAGGAATTGGAGGAGTGGCTTGGGCCGCAGGTACCACCGAGGCCAGCACCTGTCAGGCTCCAGCGGTGGAGCCAGGGAAAGGGAAGGGCAAAAGGGGCTGGTGGAAGGGGAACTGGAGGACTCCAGGGACAGAGTCAGGGAAAGGGGAGGGGAAGCGGGTAGGCAGGAGGGGGGACGGGGTGTAGGGAGTCTGGGCTGGCCCTCAGATTAAACAAAGAAACCTCTCAGCCGCTCTCCAATACCAAGGAGATTAAGCACTCAGCATAAGGATCAGCCAAACTAGTCTAAGAAGGCTTATGGCTCATCATCGAGGTTGAGGGATGGGAAGCCAGAAGCGAGGGATCAAGGAACTAGAGGCAAGGATCAAGTAACCAGAGGCAGGGGAGCGAGAGATCAGGGGTAAGGAACAGGGAACCAGAGGCAGGGGAATGAGGGATATGGGGTAACGAACAAGGAAACAAGGAACCAAAGGCAGGGGAGCAAGGGGTCAGGGGTAAGGAACAAGGAACCAGGGGAAAGGGAGCAAGGGGCCCAGGGAGTGAGAAACTAAGACTAGGGAGCAAAGGGGCAAGGGGCCAAGACTAGGGAGCAAGAAACCGAGACTAGGGAGCAAGGGGCCAAGTCTAGGGAGCGAGGGAGCGAGAAACCGAGACTAAGGAGCATGGGGGCAAGGGGCCAAAACTGAGGAGCGAGGGAACCCTGAAGCAAGGGGAGGAGCGAGGGAACCCTGAAGCAAGGGAGTACACTGGAAGCACGGGGAGCGAGGGACACCCTAGGAGCGAGGAGGGGAGTGAGGGACAAGACTAAAGAGAACAACTAGAACGCAGAGACACCAGAAGCTAGGGGGAAATGATAGGAAAGGAACAGGAAGACAAAGACAGCAGACAACAGGAAACTAACAATAGGACATTGCAGGCACAACAGGGAGACAGACTAAGATAAAGACAAGGCAGGGTGTGAGAGAGAAACAAACAACCGCCACCCTGGTGTGGATAAACAAGGGTGGAGGGAACTAGGCAGAATCACACACTCAGAACACAAAGGGGGGAGTCAGTACACAGAAACTTACCACCACCAGACACTACTCACAACAAATACAAAGGGTAACACGGTGCATATAGAAAAGAAAGAACAAGGTGAGTGGGCCAAGCACAAGTCCAAGAGGAAGTGACTTGAAGCTCCACNAGAACAAAGTGAGTGGGCCAAGCACAAGTCTAAGGGGAAGTGACTCAAAGCTCCACACCTGCCACCACCCTCAGCAGTCCTAAATACTCCACAGAGCCAATCAGACCATGGCAGGTGTGGCCACACCCACCACCAGGTGTACACGGTGAGCAAGGCAAGAGAGAGAGAGGGAGGATGCCACGAACAGGGAGAGAACCGCCCCCCTTCAGCACATTGCCAATAGCGCAGGCTGCAGAGAGTACCTCCTAGAAGCCCCAAGGCCAGGGGTTCAAGGCCTGCTCGTGACACCATCCAGTTGTTATGGTGGAATGGGAAATGGGTCCCAGTGGCCTGCCCCTCACTGTCAACTCAAGGGATGGAACATGCCATAGGCCCCCTGCCTACAACGGCACAGGCACTCCAGGTATGGTAACCCCATTGCCTCCCAGCCCCACAAAGCCTTCAGGGGTGGGCATTGCCGGGCCAATGCCCGCTCGTGTATGGAGTATTCCTATATGTCTGCACCTATCGGGGTACATTTACTCCCAGACACCTGGGAATGAATATGGATGGGTGAATTAATTGACTTATTTGCCCTCCTATTCAGTGACCTCCCCCATACCTGATCTGACAAAGCAGGATGATTAAAAGGAGGAGTTCTTTAAGTGCCCTAAGGCCAACAGGAATTGGACCAATTGGACTGAGACCTATGCTATCTATCAGAGGGTCATGATCCAGGCCTGAACTGCCAACCTTCTGAAATATGCGGAGATCATCTGTCGGGCCTACGAATCCGGCCCCTCGGGTGCGTGGCTCCTGTGTGACGAGGTCTTCCGCCACCAAGTGGCATTCACCACAGGTTTGAGGTGGGACACACATGCCCCAGACCTATGGCTCAATTGTATGGTAGACGCAGCCAATGCCCCCAGGTTTGATAGCGATCATCTACTGGTTAGAGGGGGTGTCACTCCTGCCAACAATTCTTTTCGTGGTTAGGGGAAGATGGCTATGGGCAGAAGCAGTGCACAATACTGGCAGTATGCATGTGCAGGAAAGTGCTCCTGTGTGGCGTGCAAGTACCAGTACACAGATCCAAGGCACAGAGGCTTCGTTCACACCCTGTCTTCTTAACCTTTGTATGAGTATAGGAGAACTTCACTAGGGGGTTCACAAACTAAGCTATTTAAAGCAGTGGTTCTCAGACTTTTTAAACTGTGCCCATCCTTCGTGTCTGTGGTGGTTGAGGCCCTTCCCACATGCCACACACACACACCCCTAGCAAATGCACCGTTATTTTTTAATTTTTAAACTTAAAAATAAAAAACCACTGTGCATGCACAAAATGGCCACTGGACCATTGTGCATGCACACCCTTTTCCAAAATGGCACCAACTCTGCTGATGCCATTTTGGAAAAGGGCTTCACATACACAGAATGACCCGGTGGCTATTTTGTGCATGCACAGTAATTTTTTATTATTAATTTTAATAAAAAATAACAAACACCATGAAAACAGTAGGGTCATTTACAAAAACTCCCCCAAATGAAGTCTTTTTTGTAAATGAAAACTAAAACAAAAATGGTAGGGGGCTCTTTCTGCATGCTCTATTAACTTGGCCTCATGGATCTGTGGGAACCACAGCACTAACAATGATTAATTATATATATCACGAAGCTAAACTATTACTCTAGTAGTGAGGGCTTTTGTAATGACTGCTGAGACCCAGACTGAGTCAAATATCTACTATCAATTACTGCTGCAATTTCTTAGTCTGCACCCACATTCTTTACTTACATGTGGGGTGGGGTTATAAGCTTGTAAACAACAAGTTAACTGCCTCGTGTTTTATTGCCGGGCCTGCATGTTTAAATAATCTGGTCTTCTTTATTTATCAAGACAGAATTTTTGTGCTCCTACCACAGCATGTGACACCTTTCAAAAGTGGAGAAAATGGCTTTCAAAGAAGCAACTGTATCAGCTGAAGTGATGTAATTACGAGGAACACGCCAAAGCCATGGAGAGCCTGGGAAGCAGCACTCAAATAAGCAGGTGAAAATGTGCCTGTGAGAAGTGTGATGACAGTTCCATGGCCATAATATATTCAATGCACAGTGCCTTGTGCGTCTCCAATATTTTATCTTTTGTGAGACAGAAAGGTTCAGCACTACATTTTGGAAATTGCCAGGGAAAGGGTACTGCTTGCTTTGAAATCACAATCCCATCTCCAAATTTGGTACCTACTTTTGTTTAAAAGTGACCTCTAAGTAAGATGACTGCAACTGAAAAACGTAGGTGGGGGAAAAAATTACTCTATATTTTATCTGTCCATTTATTTGCCACAGTTGAAAGCACTTTGTATACAGCCAGTGCTTTGTTGAAGGTCAATTGCATTTCCTGTCTCACGCACTTCTCTGTGGTGAGTGGGTTTCCCATGCACAGCTGAAGTTCTGCAAGACATTCAATGCATCAATAATAAGATATATAGTTAATTGGCTAATTATGTGCACAGCTTGGGAAACACATTGAATGAGAACATGTTAGTCCTGTTTTCAGTGGGGAAAATATTTATTTTGTTTAAATGTATAGCCCACCCTTTCCCTAAGAATAATGCAATCACTGTGGGTGTGTCTGTGGGTGTTTCTGTATGTAAAGATTGCAGGGTGAGGGGCACCTGGGACATGGGCAGATGTGGGAGCTTGGAGGCACAGGGTGAGAATCAGGGCACCAGAACAGGAAAAGGGAGAACAAGACTGGGGAGACTACAGCAAGGCACAGGGAAGCAAGGCACAAGAACTGGAAAGCTAGGCACAAGGCACAGGTTCAGAGTCTTGAGGTGCTCCTTGACTCATGACTCCACCTGGATGTCCAGGTGGCAGCTGGTGAAGGGCAAATTTCACCAGTTATATCTGGTGCGATAGCTTCGACCGTATGTCTCGGACTCTGACTTAATCACCATCATGCATGCTTTCATCACCTCAAGACAGGACTATTGAAACACGCTCTACACGGGGCTACCCTTAGTGATTGTCCAGAGACTACAGCTGGTGCAGAACCCAGTGACCCATATCCTTACGGAAATGGGTTTCCGCAAGCACATTACACCAGTGCTCCATTCTTTGCACTGGCTGCCCATAGTCTTCTGGACCCGATTAAAGGTGTTGATTTTGACATATAAAGACCTAAATGGCCTGGGCCCTGCCTATCTATAGGCTTGCCTCACCCCATGGGTCCTGGATCGACGCCCGAGGTTGGCTGGGGGTGTCCTCTTCGGAGTCTCCCAGGTAACTCGGGTGGTGATTATGAGGAGGGCATTCTCGGTGGCCGAACCAAGGCTGTGGAACTCCCTCTCAATGGAGGTCAGCCTGGCTCCAGACCTTCCCTCTTTCCACAGACAGAGTAAGACCTGGCTGTTCCACCAGGCTTTTGGAGAGGGAGGCCGGTAAAGTGGGGGGGATTGGGAGGGGGGAGAGAAGGTGTTTTAGCTCCACCTTGGGGTATGTTTTATATTTATTTTATAGTGTTGTTTGTATTTTGTTTATTTATTGATGTATTATTTATGCTTATATTATATTTTTATATGATTTTAATATGTTGTGAGCCATCCCAAGCTGCTGTAGCAGGAGGGGGCAGCCAAGAAATCTAAATAAAAATAAATAAATAAGAATAATTTTGTCCAACCCCCTGCTTTCACGCAAGACAGCTACAGCTACAACATCCTTGACAGATGGTTGCTTGGCCTCTTAATGAAAACCTCCAGCAACAGAGAGTTTCTAACCTCCCTAGGCAACTTGTTCCATTGCCCAAACAGATTTACTGTTAATAAGCTTTTCCTGATATTTACCTAAACTCTACCTTCCAGTAAATTGAGTTCATTTTTTCTAGTCCTGTCCTTCCAGTTCCCTGGCAATATAGAACATTTCCTTGCCATCTCCTTGGGTGCAACCAGACAAGCTGCAGTGGCCTGATCATTGTGTGGCCTTGTGGTGGGTAATCACCAACAACACACTGCAGGGTAGTGCAGGAAGATGGACAGTCAGTTGTGGGGAAGCTGGGCAGTCCAGCCACTGTTAGCACTGTTGCCATGCCTGGGGTGGGCTGCAGCTCTGGCCACTTGAGCAGGCATCTGTCCTTGCCCCACCTCCCTCCCCTGGCTCAACTGCATTCCTGCCCCTGGCTGTAACGTCACCATGCCCAATGGGTGAGAGTTCCCCCTGCTCAAGGCCCGATAGTGGTGTGTCATGTGTGGTGAGGTGAGTGTGGCCCAGGCACATGAGTTGCCCCTGCTCTGGGCAGCCTAACACCATGTTTTATAAGGCTGCTCCATGACATGTCCTCCGTTTTTTTCCCCAAGGACATGCTGTGTAGCCAACACCTGCTCACCCCACCCCACCCCACCCCATCTGGTGGGCACCAGCCAAATGATGCACTTCATCATGTGGCCCAGATGCCAAGACTGCGGTAAGGATACACAAGGTGTGGTAGCCTCCCGACTCTGTCTCGTGTGACTTCACCACTTACATCTCCCCTTAATCTTCTTTTCTTTAGGCTACACTAAAGGAGATCCTTTCTTGAAGTCCCCCGGGTATCCCGGGGGGGCGACTATGGAGACAGCGTTCTGGGTGGCTGCGCCTAGACTGTGGAACTCCCTTCTGGCAGAGGTCTGGGTAGCCCTGGACCTCTCCTCCTTTTGACGACAATGCAAGTCCTGGCTGTTCCACCAGGACTTTGGTGAGGAAGATGGGTAAAGGGAGGGGGGTTGAGGGTTAGGGGGTTTGGGTTTTTGTATATTTTTGTTTTGGCTTCCCCCAATTAGTATTAATATTAGCATTGTCTTATATGTATTTACTATATATATTGTATTTATAGTATTATATTTTTTTATATTATTGTTTTAACTGTTAGCCGCTCCAAGCTGCCTGTAGCAGGAGGGGCAGGATATAAACTTTTAAATAAAGAAAGAACTAAAGACATAAAATATTGCAAAGGTATAGCATATATCTAATTACATTTACAAACAATATATAATAACAATTGATATTCAAAAACTCCTATAACACCAGTTCACATAACACTTCACCCCTTAGGTGGTATCATCTCCAACCATCAGACACCTTAATAGTTACTACCTATCTTTCTGACTTCACACACAAAAGTTGCTAAAGTATATAGCTCGACTAAGGGTGAAAACAGACATGACACTAACCACCGTTTAACCACCCTTGGTGGTTATTTATGCATGTTGCAGGGCTGTATTGGTGCCCTATGCAGCCCTGAAACATGCATAAATGACCACCAAGGGTGGTTAAACAGTGGTTAGCGTCATGTCGGTTTTCACCCTAAGGAGCTCTGTTGCAACAACCAGAGAGTTTTCTCAAAAAGATTGAAATATTTAACCTTGTTTGTTATAGGAAACAGGAATGTATCCCTAAGTGCCTGGTAAAAGGGACAAATCCATAAAAATGAACAACATCCTCTACTCCCCACACTTGGCATGGACAGAATCTCAAGGAATAAGATTCCTATCTTCCTTTTTGCACCATGGTATCAATCTGATTGAATCTTAATTTAGTTAAAGATCCCCTATGCTGGGCATTAGGAACAAGTGACAGATACCGTGTTTGCTGCCAAGCCAGGCGGATAGGTTTATAAAGCGGAGGATATCTGACCACCTTCGCCAGAGCCATGTCTTCTTGTGAAGAAATATCTAAGAAGTGTTCTTTAATAGTTTGTTTTTCATTATCCAGTGGTAATATCTGAACATCCATCAAATATCTCCCAACCCAGCCTTCAATAATGTCAGCTTAACGTTTGATAACCAAGTCTGCAGATAGGGTCTCTGCCTTTCTAACTATTATTATTATAAGCATTTGTATAGCGCCAGTTGTGTACCTGGCGCTTTACAGAACAATAAGATAGACGCGGTCCCTGACTACAGCTTACAATCTAATAGACACGGAGGGGGGAGACAAGGAAAGGGGACATAGGGCGAGACAAGGGATCAATAACATTCAAGCGGATGCAAAGTCTTAGGTACACGTGCTTGACTTGGTTGCAGTTAGGCAGGAGTTTGCGGGGAGGGCAGACAGTAAATATTGAGAGGAAAGTTCTAACAGGCATCGGGAAAGGCAGCGAGGAAGAGGTGGGCTTTGAGGAGGGATTAGAAGATGCAGAGGGAGGGGGCAAGGTGGATGTGGGCAGGGAGGGAGTTCCAGGCATGGGGGGGCAGCAAGGGAGAAGGGGTGAAGGCGGTTAGAGGAGCAGGGGAGACGAGGGAGAGTGAGAGAGGGGGCAGAGGAGGAGCGGAGAGTGTGTGCAGGAGTGTGTAAGGAGACTAGGGCTGAGAGGTAAAGGGGGAGCCTAACTGTAACAAGACTTGTTTCAGAAGTCGGTTGGGGAGATTTGATAACATAAGAAGTGCCATAATGGGTCAGACCAACGGTCCATCGAGCCCAGCATCCTGTCTCCAACAGTGCCCAGTCATGGGGGCCTGGGAGTAGCACCCAACAGGTCACCATGCTATCCATTCTCTGTGAGTCATCCCGAGGCTCCCAACAGTAAAGGGTTTTGTTCCCCAGTCCTATCTGGCTAATAGCTGTTAATGGAACTATCTTCCAGAAACTTGTCCAAACCTCTTTTAAACTCAGCTATACTGCTGGCCTTGACCACCTCCCCTGGCAGTAAATTCCACAACCTAATTGTATGCTGAGTGAAAAAATACTTTCTTTTGTCTGTTTTTACTCTGCCACCTGTGAGTTTCATGGAGTGTCCCCTAGATTTAGTACTAGTTGAGAGGGTAAATAACTGTTCCCTGTTTACAAATTCCACACCACTTATGATTTTATAGACCTCTATCATATCTCCTCTCAGTCATCTCTTTCCCAGGCTGAAGAGCCCCAACCTATCAAGCCTCTCCTCATACAGGTGCTGTTCCATACCCTGGATCATTTTGGTTGCCCTTCTCTGTACCTTTTCTAGTTCCGCTATGTCTTTTTTGAGATGGGGCAATCAGAATATTCAAAGTGCGGTCGCACCATTGATTTGTATAGAGGCATTATGACATCCTCAGTTTTATTCTCTATTCCCTTGTGAATAATTCCTAACAATCTATTTGTCTTTTTGACTGCTGCGGCACACTGGGCTGAAGATTTCAGTGTATTATCCACAATCACTCCCAGATCCTTTTCCTGAGTGGAAACTCCTAGCTTAGTACCCAGCATTGTGTACTCATAATTTGGATTATTTTTCCCAATGTGCATCACTTTGCACTTGTCCACATTAAATCTCATCTGGCATATAGATGCCCATTATTTGAGTTTGTTTCTTCAACAAGCTGTGAATCCACCTTGTTATAGTATCGTCCAGCCCATACTTTACCAGCTTGTCAATCAGGGTCTCATATGGAACTCTGCCAAATGCTATTCTGAAATCAAGCTATATTATCTCCACAACATTCCCCCATTCACTGAACTAGTTACTCTATCTGTGACGCTTTTTACACAGATGGAGGGGGGGGATGGGTAATTTTTCACGGTGGGAGGAGGTGTGTGTTTGTCCCTTTACATGGACACACAACCATCTCCACCCACAGAGCCTCCTCTGGTTTTTTGGAGGACTCCGTGGGTGAAGGTGAGTTTTGCTCAGGAGCACGCACCCCCCTCATCCCACTTGGTGTTCACAAGGATGAACACTGAATAGACACCCACCCACCAATTGCTAGCTGTTTACACAGGCCCACACACCCCACTCACCCCAACACCAAAGGGGAGAAGTGTGTCCATGTAAAAATGGCCAAAGAAGGAGGCAAGATTAGTCTGACATGACTTATTTCTGACAATCTATGCTTGCTACTAGTAATCACAAAATTTTCATTAAGATGCTTACAAATGAACTTATAATCTGTTCAAGTACCGTCCCAGGTACTGAAGTCAGGCTAACTGGCCTATAATTTCCTAGAGCCTCTTTTTTCTCTTTTTTAAAAAGAGGAAAGTTCAAACATCATTCACAGATGATACACAGAAGGGCTAATGTTAAGTAGGGAGTGGGACACAAAATTATGTAATAATAGGTGAACCCAGAAGGATGGCGTGTGAGGCGGCTGCCCCTACGTGGGACTGGTCAGGGAATGGAATAAGTGTTTCCCTGGCCTGACCCGGCAGGGGAGGCAGACGGGGAATGGTGTGCAACCAGCCAGCCTCACTCCAACACTGTAGCCAGAACCTCGCCCCCTGCAATGACGGACAGTCATGACTGCCAATAACAGGCAGCCATAGCAACCCCCCATTCTGGGGTAGTTTGACATGGGAACAGACACGCCCACCTAGTTTGGGCCCACATTGCTGGGCCAGCTGCCTACTCTGCCAGGGTCTTCACTGAGCCCACCGGTGGCCCAGAAACAGATGCACAGTGGGGGACACTGGCCCAGGCAGATCATAGCAGGTAAACTGGGGCCAGCATAATGTCGGTTAACAACCATAGCCCGTCCCTATTGTAGCTGAATTTACAGTGAGCATTGTCTCCTCCTTAGGAAATCAGGATGCATTAGTTTGGGTACTTTCTGCACAGAATGACTTATGTTCCTAATCTTTTTTTCAATATGTCCCTAAACGTCTGTGTGTTGGAAGCTAGGAGTGAGCAACCAGGGATAAATCACTTCAGAATTGTTCTTTTTATTATCTGGTATCAGCCATTGTCAGAAACGGGATGCTGGACTATGTAGGTTGCAGCCTCATGAGCTGGGGCAGGCCCAATCCCTTGTGAGCCCTGTGGCAGGCAATTGCAGACACCATACATTGAGACCAGCACCGAGAACAGGGCAGCTGGTCCTCCCTGAGAAGGGAACCCAGGCAGGTGGGCCCAACCATTTCTGCCCTAACAAATGCATGGGTGTCCAGCCCTGGCCTGACCACTATCCTGCCACCCCCCTCCCCCAAATGACATGGCTATGTGCATCTGGTGACAGCACACGTGCTGCGGGGAGGGTCAGATGGTGGCTGGGTCCACCAGCATCAGCATACTACCACAAGTTGGGCAGTCTTTCCCAACTTTGGGTAAGGCTACTAGGTGCTGCATCCCCAGACTTTTCTGAGGATGCAGCACATAGTAACTAGGGGTGGGACTACCGGATCTACCGGTATCCGATACTGCCGGTATTGGGTGTACCGGCAGTATCGGATTAAACCTGGTAATCCCAGTAAATTACTGGATTCCTCCCGTACCGGATTTTTTACATTACGGCCATTCAAATCAATGGCAGCAATATAAAAAATAAACACAAAAAACCACAAACACTTTCCCTCCCCGAGTCCAGGCTGCGCGGGTGGAAGGGGGGACACCCCCCACCCCCCATGCCCAGCCTGGATTTAAACAACAACAAAAAATTCCCCTAAGTCCCCTAGTGTGGGCTCCGGGCCACCCCCGGCGACCCAGAGCCCAGATCAGCACTGCAGCAGCAGGTAAGTGTACCGGTACTTAACTCATCCCTGGGGTGGGGGTGGTTTAACACCCCTCCCACCCCAGGGATCACCCTACCTCCCCAATGTCATTGCCTACCTTGAGCTCCAGGCAGTGGCGGTGGCGCTCCGGTGGCTTCAGCGCTGGCTGTGGCTGCCGGCTTCAGCACGCTACTAGACCTTCCGGGGAACTTCCAGTCTGGGAGGGAGGAGGTTTTTATTTTGTAATTTTTTCCATTGATTTCAATGGGGACAGTTCCCCATTGAAATCAATGGAAAAGATCCGGTACCGGTAAACCAGTAAGTCGGTTTTTTAAAATCTGGGAACCGGTAAAACCAGTACCCGGTATTTGCCCTCATGTCCCACCCCTAACCAGTGAATATCTGGTGGCTGCCAGGCATATGATGCACTGCATCACACGGTAAGGCTGTCTGATGTGGGGTAACACTGTACAAATAGGGTTAGCATCTTGTGTGGCTGTACCCATCAATCCTTGGTGTGATTCAGTATGGCACTTGTGTTCTCTGCATCTCGGGAGGGGTGGGTGGGGGGGATGTCACTGATGCACTTTTAATGCCATTGGAAAGCGAAACAAAACTCCCACTAATTATTTCCACTTTCCACACAATTAGAGATTAGAGAGAAGTTGTAATATTATATTAGCCAACTCCAGATACCTGTGTTCAGTGACCTAGTGGCAAGATATTTTATTCTTTCTACACATGGATGGCAAGTAAAAAGGTCAGATTGAAATGTCAGCTTGAAAATTCATTTTTCAAGCCTTGGATATGAGCAGTGTGATGGGACTGGGAAAAAAACACGACCAAATGCACACCTCAAACAATGCTTCAACTTTTGGGAGGTATCTAAGTAGGATAGCATGCAGCTAGCTATGTGTTAGAGGCAGTCTTATTTTATATAATCTGATAGAAGTGGTATGCTGCATGTTAATTAAATGGGTAGGTGATATTTAAGTGTTGGAAACATTGGAAATTATTTAATTTAATTTATTTATATATATTTCTATTCCAACCATTCCCATTGGGACTCAGAGCGGGTTACAATGCTTAATGATGATGGCATCAAACTATTACAAAGATGACAGTGAAATATTACAAAGGGACCAATAGAGGTTAAGCCTACAGTCAAGAAACAAAGTGAGATGCTCTATGGACCAAGCATGTGTATATATCTCTGGAGAAGACACTGGAACACCAGTAATGCTGAAAGCACCTACCACATTCCGGTTAGTTTCTATTCAAAGGGGAAGAATTAAGAAACCTTATGCCCTGAGATTAGAGCAGAGAAGAGTACCCCAGAAAATGGGTCAAACACTATGAAGTAAACCCTACCTGAACCAACAATGACAGTTTGGGTACTAAACAATATCTGTTTATGCTCCATCCAGTATTTGCTTGATTATTCCATTTTGGTTTTCCTTTTATTTATTATGCCAGCAGTGTACCTGGCACTGTACAATCAGTAGTTATAGACAAGTCCCTACCCCAAAGGGCTTACAATCCAGGAGAGGCAAGGAAGGGGAAGACACGGGAGAGGTGAACATCAGGAGATTCATAAGGCTGAGAAAATGCAGGTGCATTTTGGTTCAGTTCGGTTATTTCAGTGATCTCATTTTGGCAATATTATCACTATTGCAAAAGTGCAATTGTCCCAAGTGACATAATGGAAATGGTCAAATAACCAAACTGAAAAAAAGGGGAGGGGGCTGAAATGGAATGCATGAAAAGAAAGACACGCAAGTACCCATTTTGGGTAGGGATATTATTTTGGTATTCAGAGGGCTACCCCAAAATGTAACCAATAAACCCAGTGCCCATTTCATTTCTATCTATGACTGTCCATCAGAGCCATGTAGAATTGCTTCTGTATTATCCCCACTCATATGCTTTCAGGCCTTGTCTCCTCCAGGAACTGGATAATGCTGGGTACATCTTTCCTTTGCCATGCTTTGCTATGGTGCTGCTAGCCTCTTTGGAATTCTCCTCCAGTTGCATTTGCTACTTCCTCCTGGTTATTGGAGATTAGGGAGGGCTGACTGTGAGGAGGCTATGGACAACACAAATATTTCAACTCTGTCCCTTGCTGTTCTTATTTAACTGCTATTGAGCTTAAATAACAAAAATATGTATTTATTTATTTATTTGCTTGCTTGGTTGGTTGGTTTTTTGTTTGCTTTTTTTGATCCCACCTTTTCCCTTAGATTCAGGGTGGATCACATTTCAACTTATTAACTTCAACAATTAACATCTAACCATGAATATTAAAATAAACAAAAATTAACATTAATTAGCATTAATTCATGTTAACATCAAACTAAACTAATTAATTACTTAAAATAGACTAATGAAACTAAACATTATTCTAATTGAAGGGATAACAAAAGAATTAGTAAATATCTGGCCCTTATTATAAATCTTGGTCCTAAAAAGACCATAACTTCTCTCATTAAATTGTGTGTGTGTGCACGTGCACGTACACACACACACACTATATATATATACATACACACACACACACAGAGGCAACTTTCAACTTATTCACAGGAGTTAGCATTACCCATTCTTGTTCCTTGCCAAAATTCATAAACATTTTATTTAAGCAAAGCCTTCAGACAAGGAAGAATGCCAGGATGTCTCCTTGAGTCTCAATGCATGTGCTTTGTCATAGGGCTGATGACTTCATAGAGTGGGAGGATATGGTGGTTCATGGTAGACAGACAGTGGGCTCCTACCTCCCTTACCTGGTGCATTTGTGAGCTCTCAGGAAGATAAGGGCATCTTGACTTTTCATTGAATGTCAACAATAATGTCATGTTGTAAGTAAATATGTTACAGCCCTAGATTCCTGAGTGAGCTGGCTCCATCCATTGGCAAAGCTACGTCCTGCATTGTTCAAGGCATGGGATAGATACCCCAATATTATTTTTGATAGAGATATTCTGATATGTTGTACACTGCCCTTTGGGGCTCTACTGCTTGGAAAACATGGAACATTGCAAGATAGGCAGTCATACTTGTTGTTAATGGAAGGAATCGTGGTCACACTGGGATCCTTTTCAAAATCATTGACAGCTCTTCATTTTACTTATTCAGCAGTAATTGCATGACCTCATTCTGTCTGATTAGCATCATTGTCAGATCACCATCTATTGGGATGAATTAAGTATTCAGTCTGCTAAACAGGCATGACTACTACAAAATATATTTGATTGCTGCTGGCTGCCTGCTTTGAGAGCTCAAGGTGACTACTGTAATTTCTGAATTGGTACAGTGCTTGCCTCCAGCAAGAGGGAAATACCCATCATTAAAAAGGTTATTTAAACTTTCTCAGGCATGTAACTCTCTCTAATTGCATTGCATGGTGACAGATGCAGCCCCTTCGACTGGCCAGGAGTACCCTTCTTTGGGTACTGGGTGCCATCTGTTAGCCTTGTTCGTTTGATGGAAGCTCACAGGAGGGTGTTCTCGGTCACTGCCCTGATGTTATGGACCTCCCTTCCCATGGAGGTTTGTTTGAACCCAGGCCTGAGCATCTTCAGAAGGTGGTGTAAGATTTACTTTCTTTGAAAAAGCATTTGGCAGGCCAGAATAGGGGTGGGTTTGTTGGGTGGTTTGGGGGTAGGCTTATGAGAAGGAGGTTTTGTTGTGGGGAATTGGCAGGTGTGTTTGGTGGAGAGTTGTAGGAGGGCTGGGGTTTTAAGGATACTTTTTATATGGTTTTTAATATTTTTACTGTTTGTAAGCCACCCTAAGCCTTTGGGATTGGAGGTATGTAAATTTAAATAAATAAGTAAGTAAATAAATAAATAAATAAATAAATACATTTAAGGCATAATATGTTGGGCTGAAACTCGGTACTTGCATTTTACTCTATTTTACCAAGTACCTGGCCACTTGACCTCATTTTTTCAAGTTCCAAATGGCCATGGAATCATCCCATCACTCAGGACTTGGAAAAACCTTGGCCAAGTGTGGGAAGGGAGGGGGGCAGAGGGCAGAATGGCAAGGGAAAAGAGAAGTGCATACCAAGGAAAGGGGGTCAGGGAATAGGGCAGTGGGGGACAGGGAACAGGGTGAAGGGAAAAGGGCAGTGATGGACAGGGAAGAGGACAGTGGAGGCCAGGGGAAAGGTGAAGGGGGATGCCACTCATCCAAAAGCCAAATGGGAGCCCAGCACGCTGCTATGGATTCTTCCTCCCAGTGTTTTGAGTGAGGTTCTTCCGAGCATGCTCCTAAAGCTCTCTGTGCGCATGCTGGGAAATATTGTCCAGCTTGCTTCCAGACAGCATTATGCATAGTCCTTAGTGGCAGGATGATTCCTTGGCTATTTGGAACTTAGAATGTTGTCTGGGTGCAAGCTGTAGAGGTGTGCACCAGGGCCCCATATCATTTTTCATTTTTTGTTATCATTACCGTTATTTTAAAAACTGCTGTTTTCATTGACATTAATAAGAAAATGTCATTTTTCATTATTGATATTGGTATTGGTATTGATTTCAAATGAAGATTTTGATATTGTTATTTTGGTTTTGATATTGTTCTGATATTGTTATCGTGCAGAACCAGAAACGATACCAAAACTGGGAATGGTACTTTGATTGGCTGTGTGGTGGCATGGTGTGTGGCTGACTGGCTGTGGGTGGGTGTGACTGTTTGGCTAGCTGTGTGTGGTACTGTGGTTATGTTGTGACTGTGTGACGATGGAAGGAAGCAGAAAGAAGACCCTGAGGAAGGTCAAGGTGGAGGAGGAAGAGGCACAGGATGGCCCATTTAATGAGATGGTGGGCTCCTCACCAGAGGAGGAGGGCAGAGGAGGTGCCACTGCCAGGTTTTTAAAATGTGTTTTTCTTTATTTATAGTGTTCCATGGAACTTTGAGGAGCGAGGGACAAGAAGAATGCTACCTTTTAGAGTGAGCTGGAAGGCATGTGGGCTGGCGGTAGGGATGTGCCAACAGGATGGCATTCAGATTTTGGGACGTTTGGTCGCTCGGACTAAAATCTTAGTTCAGGTTCAGGAGTTAGGTCCGGTGGAATTCGGACCCCCCAAATGTTTGGAAAGCTCGGTCCCGCCAGGAGGCTTGGGGCACTCCAGGGACCCCAAGGGTGCCCGTGGTGGCATGGCAGGCTGTCAGACACAGAAGCAGCAGAGACTGAGAAGGCTTAGCACCCTGTATTCACTGGGCAGGCATGCAGGCTTGGCCCTTGGCCCCTGGGGGTGCCCGTGACACCAGGACTGGCCGTCTGAAACCCAGTGTCAGCAGCATCAGCAAGAGCAGCAGCAGCAGAGGCTGGGAAGGCTTGGGGCTTGGTGATTTGCACCCATAGTCAGGCTGGCAGGCATTGGTGGGTCTCAGATGGTCATCCATGCCCTGATGGGAATTGGGCGGGCACCCACGGGGGCCAAGTACCGAGCCTAAGTTCTTCTGAAGAAGGGGAAGCATTTAAGAGTCCTCTTCTTTACCCTGCAAAGAGACTCTGGATATGCAACAGCAATTGGAACTGCATACCCAAAGCCTAGTTGCCATACAGATTCTTTTGCCTGTGAACTCCCAGAATAGTAGCTCTCTGGTTTAGAACTGGGAAAGCTGAAATGTAGAGAGGTCAAAAGACTTCCAAACCAGGAATTAGAACTGGGGTCTCTTGACTCCTGTCATGTCCTACAAATGAGCAATGCTGCTGCCCACACAAAGGCTGCTGAAAGCAGATGTTCTGCTGGGCTGTCTGTCTCTGCCTGCAGGCCAAGACAACATGTGCAAACCTGCTTTGGGCACTGGCAGGCACTACTGTAGTCCTGTCACTCCTGTCGTGATGGTGACTAGAACTGGAGAACACAGCATAGAGCAAGCAGAATTGGAGGTCTGCCAGCCTGAAATGCCCGGCCAAGTAGGAGTGCCAGCCACCAAGCCCTGGCCAGGCCTCTATTGCTGCTCCACCAATGCCTGGAAGCCTGCAATGCCCAGCCAAGTAGTGCATGCCAGTGTCCAAAGTGGGGTTGCACGTGTTGTCATGGCCTGCAGGCAGAGACCCAGTGGCAGCAGCAGTAGAGACCAGGAAGGCTTGAGGCTTGGTGGCTGGCACCCATAGGGGTGGGGCATTGCATGCTGGCATTGCTGGAGCAGCAGCAGAGGCCTGGCCAGGGCTTGGTGGCTGGCACCCCCACTTGGCCTGGCGTTGCAGGCTGCCAGGCATCAGTGGAGCAGCAGCAGAGGACCAACCAGGACTTGGTGTCTGGCACCCCTCCTTAGCCAGGCATTGCAGACCTGCATCCTACTCGTTGGATCTCAACAAGCTCTTCTGCAAATTGGTCAAGCCTTGCATGGTGGTGAAGCTCATGGACACCCAGTCCCCACCCACTGGTGCACTCATCCAAGCTATGCCCATCTACAAGATAGAGGAGCAAATGGCTGATGTGCAGTACCAGTCGCAACAGCAGACATTGGATTGGCAGGTCACAGTAACTGCAACTGGCACCCCTACTTGGATGGGCATTGCAGGCTGGCTGGCATTGGTGGAGCAGTGGCAGAGGCCCGGCCAGGGCTCGGTGGCTGGCACCCCTACTTGGCTGGGTGTTGCAGGCTGGCTGGCATCAGTGGAGCATTGGCAGAGGCCTGGCAAGGGCTTGGTTTCTGCTACCCCTACTCATCTGGGCATTGCAAGCTGCCAGACATCGGTGGCAGCCTAACTCAGGGTGGTGTACGAGGGAAGCTTCAAGTGGGGGGCCAGGAAGCCAATCAGGTGCCTAAACCCCATGTCCCCAACCACCAAGAAGGGCTGCCCATCGAGAGCAATCATTTCCCCCAATATGCATGTGGCTTTCAGTTGAAAGCCACGCCACCCTCCAGGTCCTGCAGCTGCCGATGGACTTGACAGCTGCCCCCACCCCAGCTCTCAATGACATGGATGGACAGCCTTCCCTGCCTGGAATGTAGGTCCCAGAGCCCTGATGGTGGGTCCTGGGGCTGGAAAGGCTGGCTGTTTCTTGATGCGGTGGAATGATGGCTCCCTGTGAGTGGAATGACATCCCCAATGGTGGGTCCTGGGACTAGAGTGGCAGCTTCTGGGTGAAGTGGAATGACAGCCCTCCCTACTTGTAATGTAGGCCTCAGAACCCTGATGGTGGGACCTGGGGCTGGAGTTGCTGTTTATTGATGCTGGGTATAACACCTAAATCAGTCTAATCTAATCTAAATAAATGAAACTATTGAGGTAAATGTGTGGAAATGGGTGAAATAGGAGGAGGATGGCAATGGATTGGGAGGAACACAAACTGCTGGGAGAGGGAGAGTTCTGAAAACGCCTGTTGACAGGATCAGCGGCTAGCTCAGAACAATATGGAGGGGGTGGGGGGAGACAATGACTTTTGTTAGTTGCTGCACCAGCCTTACCACAAGCCCCATTGGCTCTGTGCAGTCTAGTCCATGGCCAATCACAGACTGCCAAGCCAGTGGTCTGAGGAAAAGAGGGCTGGTGATTGGCCAGGCTAGCTGCTAGTCCAAGCCTCTCCACCCCTCCTCAGCTGACACACACACCCTAACCTGAACCTGCCAGCCAGGATTTTTTCTGCCAGAACTCATCCAAACGTGCCCAAACTGTTCGGGGTTTTGGCATTCGTTTTGGCCATTCTGTTTGGCCATCTTAACTGGCTGGGTTTGGGCTGAACCCCGAACTTCCAAACTGCATTCGCACATCCCTAGCTGGTGGGAAAGCAGGCTGGGAGGCTGGTGGACTGGGGGGGGGGCATCAGGCATGAGCAGCAGCAGCACCCCAAGACATACCAGGGTCTCAACTTGGTTCAGAAGACTTTGTCTCAAGATGGTTCAGAAGCTGCAGCTAGTGCAGAATGCGTTGGTCCGTCTCCTCACGAGGACAAGCCATAGGGAGCACATAACACCAGTGCTCCAAGCACTGCACTGGGCTTATTGTTTTCTGGGCCCTCTTCAAGGTGCTGGTGTTGACCTTTAAAGCCCTTCACGGTCGACCTCTGGTTGGCCCCTGTCTTCGTCCGGGGGTGCTCTCCTGGAAGTCCCACACTGTTGACGAATTCAGATGGACAAGAGGGCATTCTCAGTGGCTGCGCCATCACTTTGGAAGTCTCTCTTAGTGGAGGTGCACCTCAGCCCAAATCTTCTTGCCTTCTGACAAAATTGTAAGACCTGACTCTTCTGCCAGGCTTTTTGCAGGGGACAGTGGGAGAGTGGGAAGGGCTTGTAGAATTGGGTGGGTGGTTTTTTGTGGGGGGGTTTTTTTGCACTAGGAAATTATAATTTGTTTGGCACACAATGTACATTTTTAAATGTTTTAAATATCTATTTTAATGTTTTAATGTGTTTGTGTTTTGGTTTTAAATTTTTAGTATTTTGTAAGCCACCCTGAGTTGTTTGACACGAGGGGATGGGGTAGAAATACAAATATAAATAAACTTGCAGACAGCACCCCAGGTGGGAGAAAGGGAAAGAGGCAAGGAAGCGGCAGCAGCATCCACCCAGTTGGTGTGGGAGAAAGGGTACTGGGCTGAGAAAGATTGGAGGTATCACCATGATTGCATAACATTATGTAGGTGCTATGTTTTCTTGCTTCAGAGACGGTAAATCTGGCAGAAGCCCCAAAGTGACAACAACAAGGCCCCAGAGCCAAATCAGGCCAAAACGTTCAGAAGTATTTTCATAACCCACAAGACAGTTTTGCACAATGCAAGGTAAGGCAGGGGGGCTAGAACAACAGGGAATGGATTGCCCTATGATGACCTGTTAGGAAGTCCTCCCCAGAGACTGAGACTGGCCACTTGTGGAGACAGTATGCTCAGCTTGATGGACCATTATTTCTGACCCAGTATGGCACTTCTTATGTTCTTATCTTCTTTCTTATGTTTTTTAGATCTGCAACAAAAAAATAAAGGGGATGGTAGGGGACCACATCCGACCTCATTAGCTACATACAGAGTGGCCACTTCATTGAGATGAAGAAAAGGAGTGGGTGTGATGGCAGTGGTAGACAGAGGGAGAAAGATAAAGGGGAGGGGAGAAGGAAATTCCACAAGAAAAGGCGTCCCTGTTCTCACTCCTCCAGCTCCTCTGCTTCTCTGGACCCAAGTGAAGAAGACACCCCACAAATGAAGGCATTTCACGGGGCATTGTATAACATGTCCACCAACTTCATCGGGTGTGTCCAGTCAGCAATGAGGGACCTCGAGGAAAGTCTGGTTGGGTGATTCTGGGTACTCGAGATAAGGGAGCAGCAGGCGAAGGCATATGCCAATTACATCTGCAGTGAAAAGGGGGCTGTGGAGGCGTACCACCAGTCTCTGGTACAGTGACAGGGTGTCGTGCATCCTCACCGGTGGCGCCCGCCAGTGCGGGGCCCAGTCCCGGATCTGTCCGTCCCAGGCCCCTCAAGGTCAGCGCCGCTCTTGCCCGCGGCAATGGAGCAAGACAGCCCCCTTACACAACAGTCCGTCAGTCACAGGCTCGGGAGACAGGCACGGGACTGTCAGAAACAGCAACTCTGGCCATGCCCCCAGTGCATCGCTCTGCACATTTGCAAAAGCGTGCAGGGGACGGGGCCTCAGGTATAAATGCCAGCGCCAAGAGGCACTCGGCGCTGGTGACTGAAGTGACGAGACCAGCCACCTGAGAGAGAGAGAGAGAGAGAAACCGAGAAACCTAAGTCCTATTGTTTGGAGAATTCCTGAGCATATCTGTTGTTTCCCAGAGCCTTCCCCCGTGTGTCTGCCTGAGTGAGTGAGTGAACACAAGTAGAGTGTTAGCAGAGTGGGAGACCCTCCTTCCTCCCCCTTCCTGGGTTAATAGCCTTCCTTCCACCATTGTGTGCAAGCCCTTCCCCCCCTTCTCCAGTCATGCCTTTGGCCCCCTTCCCCAATTACCCTATCACCAGACCTGCACCCCACCCCCTTTCCTGTGGTGTGAGCTTGAATGTTGTGGGAGCACATGGGGTCTAAGAATCCTTCCAACCACTGGCGCCCTATGATGATAGGGATCTGGTCTCAGAGAGGCCGATAGGTCCACATACTATCCTGATGGGCATTATACCCTTGAGAGATCCTTCCAGCATTCCAGGTTTGGGCCCATGTGTGTGGAATCTGAGTGAGTGGATTCTTGCCCCCCGTTTCCCCCCTTACTCCCTCAAACCAACCCTCCTCTGTGACAGAATCACCAGCATCTCTTCCCCTTCCCCTTCAATAGTCCAGATGGATATTGCAAAGGAAATAGCGGACCTGGTCCGAGCAGTCCAATCCATGGTCCTCGAAGTTCAGGTTCTACAAGATAACCAACAGGCCTTGATGGGTGCAGTGGCCCAACTGCAAGCAGCTCCCCCGGAACCTACCCCTGCTGCGGCACCCATAGAGGCTCCAGTACTGGTTGCTGCCGCGGCAGCTATACCCCGGGAATCCCGGGGGCCCCGTATCGAAAAGTTTTTCGTGTATCGCAAGGCCTTTCAGGGCTTTTTGGCACTATGTAAGCTCAAATTTTTGATGCAGCCCCAGACCTACCCCACTGATACCCTAAAAGTAGCATCCATTATAGGGAACTTGGGGGGCACAGCCCTTGAATGGGCCATCTCTCTGCTAAATGGGGACAGCCCCTTATTGTCTAATTATGAGGACTTTCTCAAAGAATTTGACCTTCGTTTCAACCACCCCCATCGGGTACGGGATGTCGAAGTCACAATTATGTCCCTGAAGCAAGGGCTAAGCGGGCTTTTGGATTATATCACCCACCTTCAGCAATAAGCCCTGGAGCTGCGGTGGCCCGAGGATGTTCTCTGGGTTATGTTCCGGTGCGGGCTGTGCGATGAACTCAAGGATCAGCTCAAACTCGCCCTTCCTTCCCTTCCTGAGACATGGGATCAACTTGCAACACTGACCCTCCAAATTGATGACCGCTTGGCAGAAAGATGATGGAAACACAAGCAGGAAGTCAGAGTATTCACTCCTCGAGCCTTCTCTCTGCCGAACCCCGTGGCAGGCACCCCGAAGGCTGCGGACCCCAAACCTATGAAACTTGGAGCATCCCGAGGACCCCTGACAGTGGAGGAGAAAGAGAGACGACGCCGGTCCCGCTCGTGCTTTTATTGTGGAGAATCATCCCACTTCATTCGCGAATGTCCAGCGTTGCCCCTCATTGTCAAGAGTAGGGAAACACCAGGGGTCTGGAGGCACAGGGGGCACCCCGACCATAAAAGTCACCCCCGCTATACAAGGGAACAGTGAACTCATCTCCGGATTCCCCTCACCCTCCTCCTGGATGCAAGGCACTCTGTGGTAGTGTGGGCCATGGTGGATTCCAGGGCCTTGGGAAACTTCATGAACACTAGCTTGCTGAATAAATATGCGATCCCAACCCAGCCTAAGACTAGTCCAGAACCAGTCCATTCAATTGATGGTTCCCCGCTGATTTCCAGACCCATCACCACACAAACCCATGCATTACCCTGTATGATGGGCCAGCACCAGGAGTCCCTAACCTTTGACGTTGTATGCACCCCACTTTTTTGATAGTCCTAGGGCTGTCCTGGCTTACTATACATAGTCCCCAAATTGATTGGAACATGAAGTAAATGTGGTCCACCTCCCCCTACTGCAAAACAACATGTCTTATCCCAGATCTTGTGGGACCAGGATACTGGCCACTACGAACAAATTTCCGCACCCTGTGTTTCACCTGCCACCCGAATATGAGGATTTTGCCAAGGTTTTTGCTATGATTTCCCCATCGACCTTCTCCCTGGCAAGGAATCCCCATGCAGGTGAATTTACGCCCTCTCAACACCTTAGCTGGAGACCCTCCATCATTATCTAGATGAGAGTCTCCGAAATGGTTTTATCCAGCATTCCTGTTCATCCCCTTCATGCAGACCCCAAATCTTGTGGACCCATCATGAAGCTCCAGTGGCAGGGCATCCGGGACCCCAATGGACTCTGAAAATCATTCACCAGACCTTTTGGTGGCCATCTCTGATCCCCGATGGTCACCAACACATAGAACAATGTACTATACGCGCTCTTACGAAAATCCCTCAAAAGGCTCCCAGCGGACTCCTTCAACTTTCTCCACTCCCACAGGGACCATGACAATGCGTGGGTCTTGATTTTATTGTGAAGCTCCCTCCCTCGAGAGCCTATAACACCATCTTCGTTATCGTGGACCATTTCACAAAGATGGCCCACTTCGTTGCCTGCAAAAGTCTGCCTTTGGCCCATCGGACTGTGCTCCTTTTTCTTCGACATGTGGTGAAGCTCCACGGGTTTCCCCATGAAATAATCAGCAGCAGAAGCTCCCAATTCACCTCACGGTTCTGGAAAAGCCTTTTTTCTGCTCTACATGTAACCTTGAAACCAACAACAGCTTACCACCCCCAGGCAAATGGCCAGGTATAACGCATCAATCGAAACCTTGAGCAGTACCTTCGGTGCTACATGACGCATCTCCAAGATGACTGGTATACGTGGTTACCCATTGCTGAATTCGCCCTTAATAATGCCCCAAATGCATCCATCTGCGAATCCTAATTTTTCATCTCGCATGGGTTCCATCCCCAAATTGGTGTTCCGGACCTACCTCCCTGCAGATTCCCATGGCAGGTGCTATAATTCAAAGCATTCATGAAGCTCAGCAACTAGCCAGGCTCACCCTGCAACAACCTTGACAATGATATAAGAGCACCGGCGACTAACATCGCACCCCGGTGCCTTCATTTCAGCCTGGAGATCTTGTCTGGATCAGTCACCATCACTACCCTACTTTTAGCCAAATTGGACTTTTGATATATAGGACCATACCCCATTCTCCATCAACTCAACGAGGTCACCTATAGGGTTAGTTTGATGTCCCACCTTTGCATACACCCCTCTTTTCATGTATCCCTCTTAAAGAACGCACACCCTGTTGACCGGATCCCTGCCTCTCCCCCTCCAGCACCCGTCCCTACCTCCCAGGGTCCCGAGTATGAGGTTCAGGCTATTTTAGATGCCTGCCGGCATTATGGATGCTTGCAGTATCTTATCGACTGGGTGGGGTATGGTCCTGAGGAACGCTCATGGGAGCCAGCGTCCTCGGTCCATGCCCCCTGCCTGGTCTGGGATTTCCACCACCGCTACCCCTCCAAGCCCCATCCCATGTTGGGCCCTGCGTGGGGGCCTCATCAGGGGGGTACTGTCATGCGTCCTCGATGCGACACCTGCCAGCACAGAGCCGCACTAGTGGGGGGCTGCCCCCAGTCCTGGATCTGGCCGTCCCAGGCCCCTCAAGCTCTGCGCTGCTCTTGCCTGTGGCAATGAAGCAGGACACCCTCTGTATTACACAACAGTCCATGCCGGCCCAGTCACGGGCTCAGGAGGCAGGCGTGGGGCTGTCAGTCACAGTGACTCTGCCATGCCCCCAGTGCGTCGCTCTGCACATTTGCGAGAGTGCACAGGGGACGGGGCCTCAGGTATAAACATCAGCACCGAGAGGCATTCGGTGCTGATGATTGAAGTGAAGAGACTGGCTGCCTGAGAGAGAGAGAGAGAGAGAGAGAACGAGAAAGATAAGTCCTATTGTTTGGAGAATTACTGAGCATATCTGTTGTTTCCCCTAGTCTTTCCCCATGTGTCTGCCTGAGTGAGTGAGTGAATGCAAGAAGAGTGTTAGAAGAGTTTGAGACCCTCCTTCCTTCCCCTTCCTGGGTTAGTAGCCTGCCTTCCGCCGTTGTGTGCAAGCCCTTCCCCCCCCTTCCCCAGTCATGCCTTGGGCCCCCTTCCCCGGTTACCCTATCACCAGACCTGCACACTCCCTCTCCCCCCTTTCCTGTGGTGTGGTCCTCGAGTGTTGTGGGAGCGCGTAGGGACCAAGACTCCTTCCAACCACTGGCGCCCTATGATGATAGGGACCTGGTCTCAGAGAGACCGATAGGTTCACATACTATCCTGAAGGGCATTATACCCTCGAGAGATCCTTCCAGCGTTCAAGGTTTGGGCCTGTGCATGGGGAATCTGAGTGAGTGGATTCTTGACCCCTCCTATTTCCCCCCCTTTCTCCCTCAAACCAACCCTCCCCTGTGACACAGGGAATAATGGTCAGTGTCTTTGAGATTACAAGGTGGCATAAGGTGGAGGGTCCCCGAAACCCCCTCCCACCAGTTTCCCCTGGACCATTCTCCCCTTTCCCTCATGTTCAAGGGGAGAAATATTAGTTTGTTTTTTACATAATTCAAAAGTTTATTTGATTAATTGTTAAAACAGTTTTTTCAAATTGTTTAGTAAAAGAAATATTTGTTAGTTACTAGCCAATTTTGACCTGTCCCAACTGTTATCTGTGGTTCTGGAAGTGGCAGGTGCTTGTCAGATCTCTACCTAACACAAAGAGTGGCCTAATGGCAGTATGTGAGGTAGATGGAATGGCAAACGGTCACTTCTCCAGTGTTTGGGCAAGCAGGGTGGGAGCAGGAGGCATCAAGAGAGAGCCCATGGGGAAGTCTCAGTGCCCCCTCACTCCAAGTTGATGACCAGATAAGGGAAACCCAGCCATGGAGGAGCAGGCAGGCGGCAGGCTAGCTGGCATGAGCAGCAGTAGCAGCAGCACAGGTAGCGTATTAGCCCCAAAACATGCCAGGGTCTCAAGTTTCAGACAGGACCCCAGGAGGGACAGGGCTTGTGTGTGTGTTTGAAAGAGAGGTTCTCTGGCATCTGCAGGAGAAGCAGCAGCAGCGGGCATTGGCAGGTGGCAGTGGAGGAGAAGGCAGGTGGGTGGCAGGTGGGTGGGTATGAGCAGCAGCAGCACAGGTAGCATTTTAGCCCCAAGACATGCCAGGGTTTCAACTTGCAGATAGCACCCCAAGAGAGGCAAGGCTTGTATCTTTATGGGTGTGCCAGGGAGAGAGAGGCTCTGTCAGAGCATCAGCATGCATTAGAAGGTGCCCACTCTTGCTGAGAGATCACCCAGGGGGGGAGCAACCTTGGGAAGCCCCCAAGTCTTGGGGCATCTTCAGTTCGCAGAGAGATCACCCCATGGGGGTATCCTTTGGAAGCTGAGGTGTGATATATAATAATTGGTTACATTTCTTGGTTTGATATTTTGAAGCCCCCAAGTGGCAGGGCATTTTCAGTTCGCAGAGAGATCACCTCATGGGGGGGAGGGAAGCCTTGGGAAGCCCCCGGGTGGCTGAGCATTTTCAGTTCGCAAAGAGATCACACCCCACAGAGGACAGCCTTGGGAAGTCCCTGAATGATTGCCCCATGGGGAGCAGGGCATAGGAGAAAGAGAGAGAGAATTAATGAGTGATTTGGCACTTCATTCAATCATTTCAATAGGTGGCAGCAGGTGCAGGGTCACAGGCACATATGTTGTGTGTTTCTGTCTTGTTCTGGTGGGTTTGCTGCTGGATCTGGGCATTGAGCATGAGCACAGATGAGCTCTCGCTCTCTCTCTGGTTCTGGTGGGTGGCACCTTGGGCAGGATGCATCTCTCTCTCTCATTCTAGCAGCAGGGAGCCATCCTCTCTCTCCCTCTGGGTGTGTATCGCGGGTGGTGGCATGGGCAGCAGCATGTCTCTCTCTCTCTTTGGTTCTGTATGGCAGGTGGCATTGGCCATTCCAGTCCAGAAACTGCCACTGAGTGTAAATCTCTGCATAGAGCCATCAGATCCCTACTCGACACAAAGTCAAGGCTTCAACTTGCAGAGTGTGCCCCAGAATGACCTAACGGAAGCATATGAGGTAGATGGAATGGCAGGTGGGCACTGGCAGTTGGCATTACCTTATGTTACAGGGTGTCAACTTGATGAGATTGTCTCGGGAGGGCGGCAAAATAATAAAAAGAGAAAGGGTGCAGCAGCTCCATCCAGCATTTTATTTATTTATTTATTTAAAGCTTGTATCCCGCCCCTCCTGCCCAAAGGCAGCCCGGGCCGGTGAACAACACAAAAGATTTAACAATAAAAAACAAATCAACAAATTTTAAAATGAATCATAAAACTCACCCTCCCTCCCAAACCCTAGCCCCCACCCCCCAACCCTACCCCTCTCCAAAAGCCTGGTGGAACAGCCAGGACTTACACAAACATTGAAATGACAGGAGGGGGGCGGCCAACCGAGCCTCCTCCAGGAGTGAATTCCACAGCATGGGGGCTGCCACCGAAAAAGATCTCACATCAGTGGCCACCTGTCTTGCCCGGGGAACCTCCAAAAAGGCCCCCATGGATGATCTCAGGGGTTGCACGGGCACATGGGGAGTGAGGTGATCCCACAGATAGGCAGGGCCCAGGCCGTGAAGGGCTTTAAAAGGTCAAAACCAGCACCTTGAACCTGTCCCGGTGCTTTATAGGCAGCCAGTGCAGAGCATGTGTCATGTTCTCCCTGAGGCCCGCCTCAGTAAGGAGACGGGCCACGGCATTCTGCACCAGTTGCAGCCTCTGAACCAGCTTCTCGGGAAGCCCCATGTAGAGTGCATTGCAGTAATCCAGCCTCAAGGTGATGAAGGCATGGATGACAGTTGCGAGGTCAGAGTCGGAGAGATACGGCTGAAGCCGCCGGACAAGATGTAACTGCCAAAACACACTCCCCACCACGGCCACAAACTGAGATTCCAGGCTGAGCCATGAATCAAGGAGCTCACCCAGACTCCATACTTGAGAGACCATGGGAGGACGAACCCCCTTCACAAGAGGAGATTCAACCACTCCCAGGCCCTCACCCACCAACATCACCTCCGTCTTGTCAGGATTCAATTGCAGATGGCTCAACCTCATCCAAGCCCCCACAGCAGACAGGCACTGGGAAAATGAAGAGACTGCATGACCTGGGTCGATGGAAAAATAGAGGAAGAGCTGAGTGTCATCAGCATACTATTGACACTGCATGCCCTGAAACCCTCTCACGAACTCCCCTAACAGCTGCATATAGATGTTAAACAAGAGGGGGGATAGAATAGCACCCTGCAGGACTCCACACATGAGGTCCCGGGGGGAAGAAGTACACTCCCCCAAGACCACCCGGTGAGTTCTCCCAGCCAGGAATGAACAAAACCAGTCCAAGACCGTCCCGCCAATCCAAGTATGGTCCCACAGGCGAGTCGCCAACACCTTATGATCGACTGTGTCGAACGCAGCCAAAAGGTCTAACAGGAAAAGTAAGGTCTGATGACCCTGCTCCAACGTCAGATGGAGATCATCAAACAAGGCCACCAATGCAGTCTCCGTACCATACCCAGGCCGAAACCTGGACTGAGAGGGGCGAAGGAAACTGGTGTTGTCCAGGTGTTCTTGGAGCTGCCATGCCACAGTCTGTTCAATAACCTTCCCTAAAAAGGGAAGGTTAGAGAGACTGGCTGATAACTAGCAGGAGCATAAGCATCAAGAGATGGTTTCTTGAACAGGGGCCTAACCACAGCCTCCTTCAGGCAGTTGGGAACCCTGCCCTCCCGAAAGGAGGCACTAACCACCCCAGCCAGCAATGGCCATAGCGTCTCCCGGCTGGCTTTCACCAGCCAGGACGGGCAATGATCTTGTTCATAAGTGGTGGCATGAACAGATCCCAACAAGGACTCTATAGTGGCAGGCGATACCATCTGAAACCAATCCCACAAAACAGGACAGGACAGGGCATCCATAGCCCCAAGATGATCCTCTGCAATAACTGTGGGACCGAAATCGTGGTGGATGCGAGCAATCTTATCTACAAAGTACTCAATAAACCGGTCACAGCAGTCACTGGATTGCTCCAGGTCCAGGCAGAGATAGGCAGGACTGACCAAACCTTTCATCACCCAGAAAAGCTCCACTGGACGTGACTTTGCAGATGCTATAAGGGCAGCAAAGAACTGCGTCTTTGCTGCCTGCACTGCCACCGCATAGGCCTTTAAACTGCTCTTATGCTGCGATCGATCATACTCATCACGAGTCTTGTGCCACCATTGCTCCAACCGCCTGCTCTCCCTCTTCAAACACTGCAGGCCCTCAGTAAACCAAGGAGACCTGCGGGAGACTCAGGAGGGCAGCAGACACCTGGGAGTCACTTTGTGAATAGTCTCGGCCAACAGGGTGTTCCAGAATACTATGAAATGATTGACTGAGTGGGTGTCAAGGTCCAGAGGAAACTCCCCCAGAACATTCCAAAACCGATCCGGTTCCATAAGTCTCCGATGGTGGACCAATCTAATAAGTCCTGCACCCAGTTGGGGGCTGACATGCACAAGGATGCACGCCTTAAGGAGGTAATGGTCAGACCGTGACAAGGGCTCCATCCCTCTAACCTCTACTAACTGACCCCCCCCCCCGCCTCAAGGCCGGTGCAGAAAACCAAATCCAGTGTATGCTGGGCAAGATGGGTGGGAGCAGGAGGAGAGAGACCCAGGGGAAGTAGTGTCATGTGCCACTGCCCCCTCACTCAGAGTCCACTGCCAGTTCAGGGAATTCCAGCAGTGGCAGGTTGACCTTGAGGAATAGCAACTGCTCCACCAACCCAGCGCCCAGCCTCATGCGATGGGGACTCGTGATGTCCCCCGCCTGAAAGAATACCCGTTCGCTGGGCATGCTGATTGGTGGGCAGGACATTAGTTCTTGTGCCACTCTGGTCAGGGCCTGCCATACATTTCCCTTCTCTGCCCAGTACTGCAGGGGATCGCTACTCTGATCCAACACTGGCTCCTCTAGATAGTTCTCCACTGCCATCTCCGCATCGTCAGGCTCCTTCTTCCTCTGTTTTCTGCTACTACAAACCTCTTCCCCAATTGCCTCTGCCCACACTGCCTGCCCTGCTGTGGTCCAGTACGTGACGGCCACCGAGGAGCTGCTGCTGCTGAGGGTGCTCTGCATCTCCTCCCTCCTGCAGCTGCTTTGTTCCTCCTCATAGCCCTGCTGTGGCCATATAACCCTCTCTATTGTGCGCACCTTCTCCATCAGAGTAGGCTTCCTCAGGGTGAAGTATGTCGTGCCAGATGCCACACTCTCTTTCATCCTGGAGGAGTCCAGCATGGTGGAGAGAATATAGACTCCTTCCCAATCAGGGGGTGAAACCGACTCTTGAGCCCCTCCTTCAACCTTTGTACCAGGGTGACCACTTCTGGTACAAGGTGACGCTCCACCACCCCACCCTTTTGGTCAGTTAGGAAACCTGCCATTTACCTTATCAGACTACAAACCATGGGGGTGACCTAGCTCAGGGTGGCTGTTGCCGTACTTAGGCTCTCCTTCACATCCTTAAAGGACTTAAGGACGTGCACGTTCTGGGACATCATAACCCATTATTTCCACCCTAGTGGTCTCGCCACCCCAATCTCCCCCTCAAGGGCTACCTCATGCAGACCCGCTGCTGCTCCACCAGATGCACCAACATGAGGTAGGTGGAGTTCTACCTCGTACTTGCGTCCTGCATGAGACAGTGCTGCTTCACCCTCAAGAGGTGCCCACCCTTCACACTCTTATTAAAATACCCTGTGATTTTTCTGCCCTTCTCAATAGGCAGGGTAAGGGGGCTGTTACTGCCATCTCCCTTGTTCTCCGCCGGGGCATCCTTCACCACCAGGTGAAGGGTATGGGCAGCACAAGTGATGTGCTGGAACTCACCATCCTGAACTGCCTTCATGTTGGCCATGTTGTCGCTGACAACGAACTCCTTGGTGAAAGGTGCTTACTCCATTAGCCACCCCTACACCATCGTATCCAAGGCTCCCCTTTTGTTGGAAGCAGTGAGTGTGGCTATTGTCCCTAACCTGGGAGTGAAGCAGGGCTGACCTGTACCCTGCCCTAGCCAACTACTGCTCATCCTCCTGCCACCCACAGCTGCCACAAGTGAACAGTCAGGGCCAGGTAGGCATGCTGTGCTTTTTAGCTGCTCCAAATGTCCGTTGTGAAATGCACAACAGCCCCACCTGCCCATGCCAGTTGATCCCTCACCTGTTCCTTGGCTGCCTGGTACAGGGAGGGCACCACCCCCCTACTGAAGGTGTGGGTGAGGGCATCTGGTACTGGGGCGCAAGCACACCAGCAGGTGGAATCCCTCATTCTCCACTATGCTGAAGGGCTGATTATTCAGTGAAATCAACTCACCCACCTGCCTGGTGATTTTTATTGCCACTGGATGATGTCCTCCTTTTCAGAACTGCCCAAGCCCCAGCTCCTCCATAGTGGCCTGACGCTGCTGCTGCTCAGAGGGGATCTGAGATATGGGCTGTTGCTCTCCCTCATTCTCCTTGCCATGAGAAGAGGGTGTTCTCTCTGAAGCAGGTATTGGGAACCCACTCCTGTCCACCCTGCCTAGCTTCCCTTCCAGTTCCAGCATCTTAGCCCAATGTGTACTTCTCAGGTGGGAGAACATCCCGTTTTTGCTGAGGCTCTCGCATTTCTTCCCATGCTTCACCACCTTTCCACCGTGAATGTAGTCCACTTCACAGGTGTCACCTGCCCTCACAGGCCTAAAGTGGTCCCACATAGGCTTGCTGGGGCACCATGCTTTCTTTGTGGCACTGTTGCTGGGGGCCACTGCATCTGTCCCCAGTGGGGCCAAAGGAGGAGCATCATGAGCAGGAGTCTCCTCCACCTCCTCCTCACTCTCCTCATTGCCCAGATCCATGACACCCATGATCAAGCTGCTGCTGCTGCTACCACAATGCAGCATGGGAGAGGATGCCCTGCTGCTATTCACAGAAACACTGGGGGAGAATGAGAATACTGGGCTACTCTCGTTGCTGCCAATGGGGGGGGGAACGATATCCTTAAATAAGTCCCCCCCCTAAAAAATCCTCTAAATCATGGACAGGAGTACCAGAGGGGGAAGTCTACCCAACAGGAGAGGTGGGTGCCCCAGTCCCTGTATCACTCACAGTGACAGCACCCACAATACCAGCACCATCTTTGCTCCCCGCATCAGCTTCCCCAGTGCAATATCACTGCTACCAGTGCCATCTGCTGGTGCATCAGGAGTGGTGCAGTGCTGCGGCTGCACCCCACCATTGCTCCCTTCTCCAGTACCAGTGCAAGTGGGAGGCTGGGGTTCCTTGCCTTCCACAGATGCCTTTCCAATAATCTCTGCCGCCTTTCCCTGATAAGACCTGCAGCTTGGGGGTGGAAAATGCTGGTCTCTTAATTTTGGGTGGTGGGCTGCCACCAGTGGCAGAAGTGTCAGCAGATTTGCCAACTCCCAATACCCACACCCTTGCCCTCTACCAGGGCTACATGCCTCAGACTTGTCAGAAATTGAACTCTTTCCCTTTCTCATTGTGATGCGGAAAGAATTGAACATAATATATACTATTACCTATGCAAAAAACCCTGCGGTTTAAGAAAGTGGTTAAGGCCAAATTATACTCAAACTCTAACATAACAGTAAATTATTGTGTTAATGCAAATTAATATTTATTCTTTTATGGAATATCTGGAATTAAACTGCATATATTCCTCATCATGTAAAAGTATCATTCAGTCAGCATATCACACATATGCAGTTAAATTTCAGTTAAACTGTAAAATATATATATATATTAATTTGTCTTAACATGACAATTTACTGTCATGTTAGAGTACGAGTATAATTTGGAATGCCGCCTTAACTAGTTTCTTAAACTGCAGGGTTTTTGCATAGGTAATTTCCCCTTCTGTTGAAACTTAAGTTTATTAAGAGCTACTATCGCAGTTCTATAATGATCACACACACACACGCATTCACCTCTATCACACACACACACATTCAAATTTATCACACACCCATTCATTAACATTGATCACACACACTACATGCATGGTCTCACCCCTCACACACACACACACACGCGCGAGCGCGCGATCTCACACATGCATCACAAACCTCCCTGTCCATGATGCCTACCTGAATCTCCCTCTGTTGAAGCTGTTCCTGGTGGTGGTGGTGGCAGTGACAGCAGCAGCAGCAGTGGGAGAGCAACACTGTGATCAGAGCGGCCAGCAATCGTAAATCATCCCCCTCTCCCCCAAGCTGCTGCTGCAGCTGGGGCTTTTCAGACTGGCAGCGAGGGGGAAGCAGTGGTGGGAGGGGCTGGGGCAGAACAGAGTGCCTACAAGCTGTTGATGCAGCTGGGGTCCCTCAGACTGCTGGTGGAGGGGAAGTGGTGACGGATGGGTGTGGGGGGGAGGGAGGAGAGAGCACCCTCCCACCCAAGCTGTTGCAGCCTGGGCCTCTCAAACTGGTAGCAAAGGGGAAGCAGTGGTCAGCACAGTGGAGAAGGAACAGAGCCCTCCCCCCCCCGGTTGTTGCAGCTGAGGCCCCTCCAGACTGGCGGTGAGGGGGATGCTGTGACACGTGGAGCTGGGGAGTAACAGGAGCAGAGTGGCCAGACACGGGCGGATGGGGGTGGCAGGTCCTCCATCTCACTAAAGCTGTTGCTGTGGGGGCCTCAGGCAGGTGGGTCATGTGTGCTGGAGAGGAGGCAGTGTATGGCCCCCCTATTCACTGCTGCAGCATCTTACAGCCTCATTCTAGGGCGCCACTGCTCTTCCGGTGTTTTTAAAATCTTCCACCCAATTGCCGGCCACTACCACTTTCTTTCTTTTTTTCTTTCCTCTTAATTAAAGGGTGACACCAATCTAAAACTTCTTTTTATTATTTTTTTCATACAAAACCACCACCGCATACCTGACACTCCCCTTAATGCCGAAAACCATTACAACACAGAGAGGGAAATCTGTATATACACAGAGAGGGAAATCTACAACTTTGATCAACACTTTCAGTCACCAACCGGAAGTGTTTGCTCCTCAAACTCCATTGAACAGCATAGGTACTTTTCAATGAAAGTTAGCAACCGTCTTAACTTTAGAGCCACTACTGTGGCTCTATAATACACAATATGTAGTTTTATTTATATAATATATACAGAATCTAAGATAAACCTAAACCATGTATACTACAAAATATTCCTATTCTATAATCTTAATATATATAATAAAATAGCCTAGTATCTAAATATCTAATCTATATCTACAACTAATATCTATATCTATATCTATATAATATGGACAGGGGAAGACAGACAGGGGAAGAGAAAAGGAAAACTCTGATGTGCATCTACTATCTAATCTATCTATATCTTATCTATTCTATATCTCTATCTCTAATCTTATCTATCTATCTATAACTATAGTACCTATATCTATGTCTATATATATGCACATGGGGAGACAGGAAGGGGAAGGAAAAAGATAAAATATAAGGGTATAAGGATTGGAAAGGTAAGGTGGTAGGGTATAAGACTGAATGGACTTGGGAAGATTTTTAATGCAAGCACCAGAGTTCTGCAAACACAACCTGCCAGAGCAAGAACTAACAGAGAACAAGAGTCAAGTAGCCTGGTCCTGCCATATAAAGGGTTGCAGTGCCCTCCCAAGAGTCCCATAATAAATTCTGGGAGGCAGGAGACATTGACAAACCTGCTTGCACTACTCATTGGCAAGAGATACATCCATCTGGTCCTTCCCCTGCCATCACAGGCCCAGTTCAAGAGTTAAATACTGTTTCTGGCTCGAAGATGTCTGCTCCCTCCTCCCCTCTCCAAAAACAACTGCCCAGCAATAATTAAGTGAATAATGACTTATGTTATCATTATTGATTTTTTAATTTTTGTCATTATTGTTATTGCAGTAACAATAACAAAAATGAGCAATTTCATTATCATCAATATAACTAAAAGGACATGCACACCCCTAGCCAAGCTGGACTACATTTCCCAGCATGCTCCTAGAGAGCTCTAGGAGTATGCTCAGAGAAACTTCACTCACCCTTACACACCTCCCCTGCTCCGTTAACTGCCTCCGTCCCTTCTCCCTAGCTGCCCACCATGGCTGGAACACCCTCCCTGCCCACATCCACCTCACCCCCTCCCTTTGTACCCTCAAATCCCTCAAGACCCACCTCTTCCACTCTGCCCTCCTCAACTCCTCGATCCCCTCACCTAACTCCTGCTGACACCCCCCCATCTAGTACAATTTGTTACCTGAAGTCTGTGTACTCATATCCTCACCACATGGACCAGTCAGCTATCATTCTTGATGTAACCAAGCCAAAGACGTGCACCTGGGACTTCACATCTTCATGAATGTTACAGTCCTTGTCTCTCCATCTGTTCCCCTTCCTGTTACACCCTGCCCCACTCAACATGGGCGACTCAGGGGCGTATTACAATTTTACAAACAAGAGTCACAATATAATATATATAAATACAGGATAAAAATGGAAGTAATATAAAATAATACTAAAGGTCTAATGGTATAAAAACTCGAATTGTGTGCATAAAAAAATAATAATAAGCCACAAGTATATAAAAGCATAAACCTCAACCTAACCAAACAAATCCATCCCACCCTCCCCATCTCTCCCAACAAATGCCTGGTGGAAGAGCTAGGTTTTACAATTTCATTGGAAAGTGAGAAGCTCCAAAGCAATGGTGCAGCTGCTGAGATCACCCTTCGGTCTGTCTGAAGCCTGCAATAATGTGGGACTTCCAGGAGGGTGCCCCCGGACATCCACAGGGGCCGGCCAGGGGCTCAGGGGGTGAGGTGATCAGACAGATAAGTTCTCAGTAACAGTTCAAGATCTTGGCAAGAATCTCAGCAACACTTATCATTTACCATTTACTGTGATTTGCGGTGTGCCATATACCAATTTACCATGTACCGCTTCGCTTATCATGTACCATGTTTGTCCTGGCAATGCACATGTGCAAAATGGCAGCTGTTCTTTTTATGTGAAGCCATCTTCCAAGATGTTGCCAGTAGCATCGCTGGCATTTTGGGAAAGGGCAGCCACTTGTGCATGCACTTAACTGTGACGAATGCGATACACATTACGTGGTACACTGTAAATTGGTTTGCAGTACACAGTAAATTGAGAAAAATTCTCAGTCAAGTAAGTGTTGAATGGGGTAGAGTTTCTCAATTATTGATTATCTTCAAAAACAAGTTGAGAAATGTGATTCTAAGTGAAAATTGAGAGAAAATGGAGATCAAGCTACAGTCCTACTGTGTGTCTATCAATGGAGTCTACGGATGTGCAAACACCAGGGTGTTCAGTGTTCGGTCCGTTTGGGGTTTGCCCCCTTGAAACTGTTCGGGTTAGGGCTGTTCGTCCTGAACTGGTTTGGTTTCACCGAACCCATTCGGGGGGGTTGGGGGGAACTGGGTTTCCCCTCCCCCCTCCAGGCTGCGTGGGTGGAAGGGGTGTCAGGGTTCACCTCCCACTCCCCCCCCCCACCCTGGTAAAAAAAAAATTAAAAAAATCAAACAAACAAACCCAGCCAGGGATCAACCAACCTGGTGGTGCTGGGGCTATGGCCGTTGGTCGAGCGGCAGCAGCGGCGATGGGTCCAGATCCGGCTGTGCTCTGGAGCACTTCAGGCTTCTTCTAGGGGGGTACACACAGGACCCATGCACACTCATGATATGGATCCCTCATTCCGAGGGGGACCCATTACAGGGGTTCAAGCAGGTTGGAAGCGGCCTCCTCACTCACCTCCCCCACCCCAAACTCTAAAAAAACTGAGCAGAGAAATCCCCAGTTCAGCTGAACAGCGTGTGGGTTCAGGAGCATCATGGAGCAGTAAGAAGAAGTGAGTGGAGGAGCAGCAGCTGAGTTGTGAGGTGAGTCTGCCCAGGAAGCTGTGGGTGCTGGAATTGGCATCCTGGAGCATCCTGGGAAGCCCCAGTAATACCTACATTTTGGGGCTTAGGAACCCAAGGGGGGGGGGGGGGGGGGCAGATATCCCATCAGGTACTTGCTGGAGGTGTCTGGAAATTCATTTTATTTAATTTATTTATTTAGATTTACATCCCACCCTTCCCTTAAAAAGGCTCAAGGTGGCTTACAAAACCACAAAATAAAAAACAAACACATAAAAGATAAACATTAAAATACAAACATAACCCAAAATCCCCCACCCCAACCCTCTCACAACACCCACCCAATACCACTTCCCTATTCACACATCTATCCTCCTTCACACCTCTATGGCCCTACCTCTCCCCCAACCCAATTCAAATGCGATATTACCCACAGGTAGCAAATCTGCTACCTGGTGCAGCTCTAATAGTGGGCTACGCAGCATGATTATCTGGCTGGTTGGCCCTTAGTACTAGTGCAAGACCTATTCACTTGACTACAGCATTAAACAGCCAGAGACCCTGCTGGTAGAGAGTGAATCCTTCTCTAATGAGCACAGTATTGTATCTAGATGGAGTTAACTGAACTGCAGGGGAATAAACTGAGGAGGAGCATGACTGAGGTGCAAAATATCCTCTTCCAAGAGCCCCGCAGGAGATCAGTGGAAAGCTATGGAAGAACCAAATTCTTTCCCTTGCAAACTAGGAAAATAAAGCCATCTTAGGTCTGCATTGTCCAGGACAGGCGCCATGTCTCCATGTTTTGGGGCTTCGTCCATCTTATGTTATTATAATAAATCAATTGTATACCAAGACTCTACCTCTGATAGCAGCTTCATGGCACAGGTAAACTCTGTAATTGCTCAGATAACAGAATCACTAAGCTGGAAAGCAGTGGGGAAAGTTATGCAAATTTCAGGATGTAGGGCCATTTCAGCAGCTTTCAAACCATTTTAGGAAATGTAATATAGTATTTCCCCCAACGTCAAATGCAACCCACTGGATGGGATACTAAACAATCCTGTCATCAAGCATGGGAAATCAGATCAAGCAAACTGCAGGGCAGGCTGGATTGACATACTGTCGGATTGGAGTTCAAATATTTAGCAGCAAACCAGAAGATGGATTTTTTTCTTTACTGCTGATTTTGATTCTGAAGATGATATGGTGGGCATTAAATATTACTAGAACTTTGGCTAAGCAGAGGATCGATTGTACAAACATGGTATGCCTTAGAGCTGAAAGAAATAGTGGCAGCAATAGTGAAACAAAGTATTCACAAACATTGGGCATTTTTACACACACCTCAAAGTTCCAGATTTTTCAGTCTTCCCAGTTTACAAGTCCACAAGGAAGTTCCAGATGCATTTTTCTCACACACACTGCCCTGAGGCAGTTCCTGGATGCATCTTCACACGAACACTGCCCTGAGGCAGCCTAAAGGAGCTGCAGCTGTAGACGTGATAGGCTGTCATGGAAACCAAGTAACCACAGCTGCCTGGAGCAAAGCAGTTTACCAGGAGAACTTTTTACACACAAAAGTTCTGGGAGAAGTTCTATGCAGTTCAAAGAGCCAGTTGTTTAAGATCCGGGTGAGTGATTTCGACACACAGAAATTTCAGGATGTAACAGCAAACATGGAGAAGAAATGTGTGTGTTATTTGCATATTTGTACAGCTATCTGAATATTGAAATAATATCTGCAACCAAAGGGGCATTTGCATATTTGGTTTTTTGGTACTTGGCTATTTGGTTAAATGGATGTTCAGATATTTGGCTATTCAGTAATTTGGTTGGTTGGCTACTTCATTCTAGCTACTGCACATGTGCAAGTTGCTGAAATGAAGTAACAAAATAACCAAACTTTTGAACAACCAAATAATAGAAAACCAACTCCCACCCCCCCAAAAAAAAACAACTACAACCCTGAAAGGGATGTTGGACAAAGATGGACTCAAATAGCAGTTATTATCCATTATGGTGGACATGGTTTGAATCAGGCAAAATGGTTGAATAGGATATTTGCCAAAAATTGCCAGGGATATTTGTTCCAGCCCTAACATGCTTGTTCCACCACTCAAGGGTCACAATCTTACATAGTGTGCATGAAAGTGCTTCTGAGGTTTCTAGACTGGATGAATTCTTTTCCACCTTTAAACCATTAATGTCCTGATTAGATTTTTTACTTCAAATTGCACCTTTGTTCAGACTCCTTTAACACATCTGTTAGCTCCTTGTCTGTTCTTTAACTCCTTGTCTGTTCATCAGACAAGTCAAAGCTTCTTTATGTAGGACTATGTTCCATATAAGGACTTTAGAAAATATCCCTTTAACACTGCAATTCTCCAAAAGCTACCACATTGCAGAAGGCACATCATTAGCTTTTCTTTCCAAAAAATGTTCATTTTCAAGGTGTTTTGTAAAGAGCTCTACTTTAAAATAAATAAATAATAATAATAACAATAATAAAATATCAGCCCCAGCAATTGTTTTGTGCATATGCAGTGATTTTTTTTTTATTTTAAAATTATTTGAATAAGCTGAAATGAAAAAAGAAAATGAAAATGAATGAAATCAAACAAATGTTGTTTGCTTATTCATTCATTTTTATTACTTTAGTTATGAAAACAAATGCGGCTCCATTCATTTTTGTAATTAATTAAACAATACCACACCCGTACCACATTGGACAATGCCTGGGACAGAACTGGTGACTTCCACAGCTGAAATGGATCAGCTGTTCCATATCTGCAAAGATTTTCCATGGCTATGGAATGGCCTGCAGAGATTCAGCGTGGTAACCCCACCACTGCAGATCTCTGTGGATCCATTTCAATTGCACCTTCTCCAGCTCCCCCACTGCCTGTGCAATGCCATTTTGCACATACAGAAAATGGTGCCACACACAGGGGTACTCCAGCTCCCTCTCTCCTGAGCAGGGCCACTTTGCACATGCACATTGAACAAAAAAACAACAAAAAACAAAACAAAAAAAGAGAACACCCTTCTTCACGTACAAAAGTATTTTGGCTCATTACAGATGAGCAAAATGGTGAGAAGCCAGAGCTGCTGACCAGATCTCCAGCAGAACTGGAACTGGATCACATCAGTCTGCTGTCTTCTAATCCAGGATCAGAGGGGGTGGTTCCAATGGATACTGAATCTATTGTGAACTTCCATTTTTTTAGCTCTAATCCAGACTAAAGCATGAGTCTCCAATACAATAAGATAAACATCCAGGTGGTTGTAAAAGATTCACATCTGCTGTGAATTGGGTATAGGGCACATAACACTCACTGGGACTGATCCCAAGCCCTACAGATCCTGTAAGCAGCCACGCCCGCAGCCGCAAATAAACCACGCAAATCCCCATTGCGGGCACATTGAGCCTCGTGGAAACACGTGGGGGATTCGTGGGGCTTGGGATCGGCCCACTGGGCCACTTGTATTAGCTGGAGCTTTGACTTAATGTACATCAATAAGAAAAGTTTTTCCAAAGTAGGCATGTGGGAACTGAATTCAGCATTGTCCCCAAACACAAAGGGGAAGGGAGATTCGGAGCTCTTTTTAAAATGACATTGTACAACCTGCTGTAAAGTAAAACTGCAGAATTTTAAATGACCCTAGTTAGCACAGGCACACAGACTTCCTTGTGAATAAGGAATGAGCAGCAGAAACATATGAAAACTAAATAAATAAAGACTAGGGCTGAAATGAGAGCTTGCAAAAGAGAGCATTCTCATCAAAATCCAGTTCTCAATTTGTCCTTGGTGAGAAATGGAAAAAAAATCACTATGTGTGCAAAATGGCCGATGAGCTGTTTCTGCATGTGCACAGTGGCCACCGCCCTTAACCAAAATGGTTGTGGTAGCGTAGCGACCATTTTGGTTAATGTTGGCATCCATTTTGCTCATGTGCAGTCCACTGCCCTTTACCAAATTGGGCTATATCTAGGTCACAATGGGAAATCCTCAAGTCACAGCCTCGGCTAAGCTCCATCACTGTTGGGAGCCAGCCGCTGGACCCGAAGTAAATCAAGCTGTCACTAGGGCTGAAATGAAGTCTTTGGAAAACTTCAGAATTTGGAGAAGATTACGGTATTCAGTTCAGAAAGTCTGAATTCCAAAGTCCCGAGGACCAAGACGTTATTCTGAAAACTTCAGAAACTTCGGAAACTGCTGCACCCGTGGGGGGGCTGGTGGACAGTTGAGCTTCTTCTGGAAATGAAACTTAGGCCACGTTCAGACATGTCCCCCCACCCCACGCATATTTGGGCTGTGGGGGGAATGCGCAGCCCGAATATGCACGGGGATCAGCTGGTCTGAGAGCCCCCTGTAAATCTTTGCTGGCAAAGTCACACAGGATGCAGAGCAGGAAATTGAGCTCTGCATCCCATGTGACTTTGCTGGAAAAGTTGCATGGGGGGGGGGGAGGCTTTTCAGACTGGCCAATCCCTGCTCATATTTGGGCTGTGCATTCCCACCCGCAGCCCAAATATGCATGGGGGGGGCATGTCTGAAAGTGGCCCCAGTGCCATATGTGGTAGGGGGGGTATGGGAGGGTACCGTTGAATTATGGCAAGCCACATGGGAAGTTTTGATTGGCTGGTCAAGCCAAATGGCAAGCTTTGATTGGTTGGCAGGGTAAAATAAAAGTGGCTTCAGCCATTTTTGTCCATTCTCTTTTGTGAATTTGGCTGCGTGCTACAATGCTGTAGGATCTGTAACTAATTGGCTGGGGGTCAGAGGGGTGTCTGGCCTGGAATAGTTTGGTTTGGCCTGTCTATAGGGCCAATGCTGGGAGGTGGGGGTTATATGTTTACCTTTACCATGGCATGCAGGGTTTTTTGTTTTAAAAAAATTGGGTGCCATATTGCTTCTAGTAACCACTCTGCTGTCCCTCCCCCTGCAGGTAACCAGCTTGTACAAAAGGGGAGCTGCCCCTGAGGGCGTGCAATGACTGGGAAGGAGGGTGGGGTGTTGGCTCCCTGGTCAAGGCCCTGGGAATCCTCCCCCACCTGTAACCACTCTGCTGTCCCTCCCCCTGCAGGTAACCAGCTTGTACAAAAGGGGAGCTGTTCCTGAAGGGTGGCGCTTCGGACGCCACCAAAGAGCAAAGTGCTGTTGGTGGGCTGTTAGCGGACGGAGGTGGCGGAGGTGGCTACCCGGGATATTATACCGGTTCTGCAGAACACCTGTGTGGTGATACAGCCTGGGACATTGCCTCACCCCCATCCCCCTATGTGGGTGGGAGTGGGGGTGGTGGTGAAGATACTGACACAGACGAGATGGTGGGGTCCTGTATTTATTGTGTGGGGAATTTTGACATTGGAGGGGTGCAATTTTGGGGGTTGGTGTGTGGTGTGTGGGCTGTCAACCTTCCTCTGGTGGCAGAAGAGGGAGGTTGGGGGGTGGTGTGGAGGGGAACCCCTGGTGTGAGCAGGGGTGACTCTCCAGGGGTGGAGGGTTCCCCACCAGTGGCAGAGGTGGGTAGAGGGGTGCAGGGGGGTGAGACCCCTCTCGCCAGCCTGATGGGGCAGCCTATGGAAGGTGGATGTCTAACGGGGTTCTCTGAGGAGGCCTATGCTGTGGCGGTGCAGGCAGCAAAGAAGAAATTCTTTGCTGCCCTTATTGCATCAGCAAAGTCACGTCCAGCAGAGCTTTTCTGGGTGGTGAAAAACTTGGTCAGTCCTGCCTGTCTCCGCCTGGACGTGGAGCAATCCAGTGACTGTTGTGACTGGTTTATCGAGTACTTTGTAGATAAGATCGCTCACATCCACCATGATTTCAGTACTGCAGTTATTGCAGAGGATCATCTTGGGGCTATGTATGCCCCGTCCTGTCCTGTTTTGTGAGATTGGTTTCAGATGGTGTCGATTGCTGATGTGGAGTCCTTGTTGGGATCTGTTCATGCCACTACTTGTGAGCAAGATCAATGCCCGTCCTGGCTGGTGAAAGCTAGCCAGGAGACACTACGGCCGTTGCTGGCTGGGGTGGTTAGTGCCTCCCTTCGGGAGGGCAGGGTGCCTGATTGCCAAAAGGAGGCTGTGGTTAGACCCCTGATCAAGAAACCATCTCTTGACACTGATGCTCCTGCCAGTTATCAGCTGGTCTCTAACCTTCCCTTTTTAGGGAATGGTATTGAACGGGCTGTGGCACGTCAGCTCCAGGAACATCTGGACGACACTGGTTTCCTTGATCCCTCTCAGTCTGGGTTTCTGCCTGGGTACAGTACAGAGACGGTCTTGGTGGCCTTGTTTGATGATCTCCATCTGGCGTTGGACCAGGGTCATCAGACCTTACTTGTCCTGCTAGACCTTTCAGCTGCATTCGACACAGTCGATCATGAGGTGTTGGTGACTCACCTGTGGGACCGTGCCAGAATTGGTGGAACGGTTTTGGACTGGTTTCGTTCATTCCTGGCTGGGAGAACTCACTGGGTGGTGTTGGGGGAGTGTACGTCTTCCCCCCGGGGACCTCACATGTTGAGTCCTGCAGGATGCCATTCTATCCCCCCTCTTGTTTAACATCTATATGCAGCCGTTAGGGGAGATCGTGAGGGGGTTTCAGGGCATGCTGTGTCATCAGTATGCTGATGACACTCAGCTCTACCTCTCTTTTTCCATTGACCCAGGCCATGCAGTCTCCTTATTTTCCCAGTGCCTGTCAGCTGTGAGGGCTTGGATGAGGTCGATCCATCTGCAATTGAATCCTGACAAGACGGAGGTGATGTTGGTGGGCAAGGGCTTGGGGGACCTGGGGGTGGTTGAATCTCCTCTTGTTGGGGGGGGAGGGTTTGCCCCCACACATGGTGTCTCAAGTGTGGAGTCTGGGTGCGCTCCTCGATTCACGGCTCAGCCTGGAATCTCAGGTTGTGACCATGGTGGGGAGTGCATTTCCACAGTTACATCTTGTCTGGCGACTTTGGCCGTATCTCTCAGACTCCGACCTCGCCACTGTCATCCATGCCTTCATCACCTTGAGGCTGGATTACTGTAATGCACTTTACGTGGGGCTGCCCGAGAAGCTGGTCTGGAGGCTGCAGCTGGTGCAGAATGCACCTTACGGGGGCAGGTCGCAGGGAGCACATAACACCAGTGCTCCGGGTTCTGCACTGGCTGCCTATAAAGTACCGGGCCAGGTTCACGGTGCTGTTTTTGACCTTTAAAGCCCTTCACGGCCTGGGCCCTGCTTATCTGTGGGATCGCCTCACTACCCACGTGCCCATGCGACCCTTGAGATCATCCGTGGGAGCCTTTTTGGAGGTTCCCCGGGCGAGGCGGGTGGTCACCGATGTTAAATCTTTTTTCGTGGCCACCCCTGTGCTGTGGAATTTGCTATCGGAGGATGCTCAGTTGACACCCACTCTCCTGCTGTTTTGGCGTGTATGTAAGACCTGGCTGTTCCATCAGGCTTTTGGAGAGGTGTAGGGGTGGGGTGGGGGGTGGGGGTTTCCCCACATATTGTATTTTAAATTGTTTTTTTTAAAAATTATATTGTTTTTATTGAGTGTTGTTTGCCACCACGAGCTGCCCTGAGGGAAGGAGGGACGGGATATACATTTTAAATAAATAAATAAATAAAAAATAGTTCTGCCTGCTGCTTGATTGGCACTTGGCACCATGAGGTCAGAGGGATCTTTCTGCCTGGCTTCACTTCCTCTTGCCTGGTCTGTTCTAGTTACCACTGCCACAGAACCATGCCATGCCAAGAGGGTGCCAGTGTGGCAGTGGGGGTTGAACGTCTGGTTTCCTTAATGGTTTGCTGCTAGGAGTCTGGTTTGCCTGTTCATTTCTGGTCTTTTCAAATTATCAGTGTCTGTTCTGTTCAAGTTATCACTTTGCCACAGTACCAATGCCATTCCAAGAGTTGACTGGGAAATAACAAAATCACAAAAATGAACATGGCCTTGATGGGATGCTAGTGCCCCATAAAATCAGCTGCTACTCTTCTCTACACTTATACCCCAGCTGATTTCACAAGACAGGTGAGGAATACTTTGCTTGCTTCATATCTTAGCACTTAGAGTAATTAACCATCGGAACAAGCTAACTAGGCATGTGACAGATTGTCCATCACTGGCAGCTTTTAAATTATGACAGGGAATCTTTCTAAAAGGAATGGTCCAACTAAATCAGACATCATGGGCTTGATGCAGAGAGTGCTGGATGAATTTCAATGACCTGAGAGATCAGACTAGATGATCCCATTGTTCCCTTTTAAATTAAATTCAATTAAATGAAACATCTGAAGCAAGTGTCTGTCCTTGTTTTTGCCTAGAGCAGGGGCGTGTAACTTGATTTGTCCTGAGGGCCGTAAAACTTGGTTCGGATCCAACCCTGGGCTGCATGTGGTCTAGCCCCTAATTTGCATAACCATGCCCAAAATTTACATGGACATGTCCTAATTTGCATAGTCCCACCTCTAACTCACATACCTTATGTGAATGTAAAAATGCACGCAAATTAGGTCCAATTTCAAGCCTGGCATACATCAGAGACTACGCTGGGAAGCAGTATGAGGGCTACTACAAGGCTGTACAAAGCAAATCAATGTTCAGAAACAATAAAATGCACCCCCTCCCCAAACATGAAAATGCAGAGTGCACAGGGGCAAACCAAACCACATGGAAAGGAATGCCCGCCTAACACGCATCCCCACTCCCCCCCACTCATTCCCATGAACAGAGCAACTGGGGGAAATGGTGGTTGTTCTGTGGGTGCAGGTGAGTGGGGATGCGTGTGCACACCCCACCCACACACTGGTGTGCCCAGGGACCCCCACCCCACCTGGCAAAGCTGTGTAAAAATGGCCTGTGAGGAACCACTCGAAGAAGAACAGAAGGTTGCTGCCTTGTAAACAAGGTTCTTTGAGATTGCTCCAATCATGCTCACAACACCCACCCTTCCAGTCCTGCATGGAATGTTTTTATATTCCTAAAAATTGTTGGAAGGAACTGTCATTTTGAGGGGGAGAGTACTTTTTATACTAGAGGAGTTCCCTTGAGACCATCATGTGGTCTATTATTTGAATATTTATTTATTTATTTATTATTTTTATTTTTAAAATGTATTATCCTGTCCCTCCTGCCTCAGCTCCTCATGTCCCACAAGGGCCCACCCCGTTGTGAGAATGTTGGATGCCATCTCGAAGAACCTTCTTTTCAAGGTAACAACCTTCTGATCACTCACATGGGGAGGAGTTTTTTACAAACAGCTTTATCTCCCAGTCCGATTGGCTGCTACTGCTGCTGCAGGCCTGCAGCACTACTAGGAAGCAGAGGCAGGTGAGGGATGGGCCTGGGTGGACCTTGGGATCGGCAGAAACAGGAACTTGGATCCAAGCAGGAGGAGGAAGGGACCCAAGGAAGAACCCAGGCAGCACCAGCTTGCTGACAGAAAGAACAGTTATGTGCCAATGGGGAAGGCAGATAGCTCCACAGGCTGCACACAATTAACAGAGACCCATTTGAAAGCAGGCCTCAAAATATGGATAGGTGGACTGCATGCGGCCCGGGGGCCGTATGTTGTGCAGGCCTGGCCTAGAGGCAGAAGGCTCTGGAAATTGCTTATTGTAGCTCATATACTCAATCTATATGCAGTCAGCAAGACCAAATGTATAGTGTACATTAATAAAGTAGCTTAATTTCTCCATTCTGCATTTGCTATGCCATTTGCTTTGGTCTTAGCTAAATTGGATCATTATCTCATTACAATGAAATCAACTAATTTCCCCAATTGTCTTTTATGAGGAGGAAGAAATCATCCTGACTCCCTTGGTGAACTGTAAAAATATTATCATCAGGAGAAAACCTAATAAAATGTAGCTTTGGTTAAATACATTAGCATCCCATTCCTTATAAGGATGCACAGAAAAGCAATAATGGTGTAGTGTCTAATCTGTGACATAGGAAATAACCCCTCAAGCATGGACATTCTGAAGCATTGAGTCAGGCAAATGGCATTGGACTGACAATCTGCAGAGTTCTCATTAAGGAACTAGGAGTAGGGCAGAAATGAGATTTTTTTTTTAAAAAGGGAATTTCAGTTGAAATCCCAGTTCCCAATATCATCCCAGTCAAATTGAGAAGCTCTCAGTAACTGGTAATGTCTTTTTTGATTGACATTCATTTTTTTTTTTGGTTTACTGATAATTTGCTTACCGGGATCACATTTACCGCTTTGCCATTTACTGCTTTGCTGTTTACCACTTCGTCATCATTTTCAAATCCTGAGTGATAATACAGATACAATAATGCATTTCTTCTATCTTCTCTGCACCCAATTTTTCCTTGTACTTCCTTGTCATTCATTGGCTGGTACGCAGATTCCTTTACAAATTTGCAGTCTAGTTACAGATTGGTGCAAGCAAATTCTGACTGGAGGCACTGGAATGGAGGCACTGTTTTTTAAAACTGTGTTTGGTCAGGAAGGGAGGGTTACCCTATCAATCCCAAAGTGATTGTCTCAGAAATGTGGAACAATGGAAATAAACCTGGAAGTAAAATGGTAAACTTGGCAGTGCGGTACGCAGTAAAGAATGGTAAACGATAAATGGAAAATCAGTAAATCAGGATGATATCTTGCGATATCGAGAGAACTGAGTAATCATATCAGTATTTGGAAATGATTGGGACATCAATCCCAGTTCCCAAGATGTAGAAATAACTCACGGGTAAAAAAAAAATCTGCTAATTTCATCCTTAAATAAAAGCAAAGAAAAAAAATCAAGAGTTCATTCCTTGTGCCCCTGTCCTGTGAAGTGTTATTTGTACTTTCTTTTGAGGCAGTGTTTAATCATGCCACTAGGGGGTACTAGGGAGTGCTATTTAAAATGTTCTATGCTAGCAGGAAATGAAAGTCATTCACGGTGTGTTCTAACAAACTTACTCAATCTGTTTTAATCATTCCAGAATAATAAAAACTAGGGGTGGGAATTTCGGTTCCCCCGGTATCCAAAACTGCCGGTATTTTGCTGTACCAGCAGTTTCGGATTAACCTGGTAATCTGGGGTACCGGTACCGGTTCCCCGTGCCGGATTGTTTTACATTGCGGCCATTGAAATGAATGGCCACAATGTAAACAAAAACAAAAAAAACCCAACTCACTTTCCCTCCCCCATCCAGGCGGCATGGGTGGAAGTGGGGGACACCCCACACCCACCCTGCTCAGCCTGGATTGTTTAAAAAAATTTAACCCGAAGTCCAGCGGTGACCCGGAGCCTGCACCAGCAGCAGCCAGGGTGATCCCTGGGGTGGGGGGTGGTTTAATACCCCTCCACCCCAGGAATCACCCTACCCCCCCGATTGCCTTATTTGTTCTGTGGGTGGCAGCAGCGGCAGCAGGGCACAGGTCCGGGTGGCTTCAGTGTTAGTGGCTGGCTTCCCTTCAGCCCTTCACTAGGCCTTTCGGGGAACTTCTGGGTTTCTCCGGAAGGCCTAGTGAAGGGCTGACAGGAAGCCAGCCACTAGCGCTGAAACTGCACGGACCCACGCCCTGCTGCTGCCGCCGCCGCCCAGAGAACAACTAAGGCGATCAGGGGGGCGATCCCTGGGGTGGGGGGTGTTAAACCACCTCCAACCCCAGGGATCGCCTACTACCTGCTGGTACGGGCTCTGGCTCGCCACCAGAGCCCACACTAGCAGCCGGACTTTGGGATAAATTTTTTTAAAAAATTCCAGGCTGGGCAGGGTGGGTGTGTGGGTGGTGTCCCCCCTTCCACGCACGCTACCTGGGAGGGGGAGGGGGGAGGTATGGTGTTTTTTTCCCATTTACTTCAATGGGGACAGTTCCCCATTGAAATCAATGGGGAAAAAAACGGTACCGGTATACCAGTTTTAATCCAGTAAAGTGTTTTTTTGTAAACCGGTAACAGGTAAAACCGGTAACCGGTTTTTTGTCCCAAGTCTGACCCCTAATAAAAACCATTATGATTTCTGAGAACAACAGGAAAGTTAAAATGTGTAAAGGTGTTGTTAATCCAAAAAACAGGGATGTGTGAACTGGACGGAGTTTGGATGTTTGGCCGTTTGGACTAAAAATTTAGTTCAGGTTTGGTCTGGTGGACTATGGACTCCCCAAACATTTGGCAGAGTCAGTGCCACCGGGAAGCTTGAGGCACTCCAGGGACCCCCAGGGGGGCCCGTGGTGGCATGGCAGACTACTGGAGAAGCAGCAGCAGCAGCAGCAGCAGCAAGAGCAGCAGCAGAAACTGGGAATGTTTGGCACTCCAGGTTGCCTGGACAGGCAGGCTTGGTGCTTGGCCCCTGGGGTTGCCTGTGATGCCAGGGATGGCCATCGGAGACCCAGCAGCAGCAGAGACTGGGAAGTCTTGGTGCTTGGCACCCCGGGTTGCCCGGGAAGGCAGGCTTGGTGCTTGGCCCCTGGGGGTGTGCATGGCACCAGGGCTGGACATCTGAGACCTAGAGGCAGCAGCAGCAGAGGCTGGGAGGGCTTGGGGCTTGGTGGCTGGAACCCATAGTGGGCAGGGATTGAAGGCTGGCATCGTTGGAGTGGCAGCAGAGGCTTGGACAGGGCTTGGTGGCCAGCACCCCTACTTGGCTGAGCATTTCAGGCTGGCATTAGTGGAGAAGCTTACTTAGCCAGGCATTGCAGGTTGCCAAGTATCAGTGGGGCAGTTTCAGTTAATGAAGTGGAATGACAGCCCTCCCTGCATGGAATGTAGACTCCAGAACCCTGACAGTGGGTCCTGGGGCTTACGTGACTGGCTGATTCTTGATGCAGTGGAATGACAGCTCCCCGTGAGAGGAATGAAGGCCCCAGAACCCTGATGGTGGGTCCTGGGACTGGAGTGGCAGCCTCTAGATGATGTTGATGGACAGCCCCCATGCCTGTAATGTAGGCCCCAGAACCCTGATGGTGGGTTCTAGGGATGGAGTGGTTGACTGCTTCTGATGATGTGGAATGATAGCTCCCCATGAGCGGAAGGATGGCCTCAGAACCCTGATGGTGGATCCTGGGACTAGAGTGTAAGCTTCTAAATGAAGTGGAATGATGGCTCCCCATGAGCAGAATGATGGCCCCAGAACCCTGACAGTGGGTCCTGGGAACAGAGTGGCAGCTTCTAGATGAAGTGGAATGATGGCTCCCTGTGAGCAGAATGATGGCCCCAGAACCCTGATGGTGGGCCCTGGGACTAGAGTGGCAACTTCCAGATTAAATGGAATGATGGTTCCCTGTCAGCAGAATGATGGCCCCAGAACCCTGATGGTGGGTCATGGGGCTGGAATGGCAGCTTCTACTTGGAAGTGGAATGATGGCTCCCCGTGAGCAGAATGATGGCCCCAGAAGTCTGATGGTGGGTCCTGGGACTAGAGTGGCAGCTTCTGGATGATGTGGAATTACAGCCCTCCATGCCTGGAACATAGGCCCCAGAACCCTGACAGTGGGTCCTGGAGCTGGACTGGCTGGCTGTTTCTTGATGTGGTGAAATTACGGCTCCCTGTTTGTGGAATGATAGCCCCAGAACCCTGACAGTCGGTCCTGAGACTGGAGTAGTTGGCACCCCTACCTGACCGGATGTTGCAGGCTGCCAGACAGGCATCAGAGTAACAGCAGCAGAGGCCAGGTCAGGACTTGGTGACTGGCATCCCTACTCAGCTGGTCATTGCAGGCTGGGTGGCATCGGCGGAGCAGTGGCAGAGGCCCGACCAGGGCTAGGTGACTGGCACCCCTACTTGGTTGGACATTGCAGGCTGGCTGGCCTCTCTGTGGGACACTTTCAGATAATGAAGTGAAATGACAGCCCTCCCTATTTGGAACATAGGCCCCAGAACCCTGACGGTGGGTACTGAAGCTGGAGTGGCTGGAACCCCTATTTGGCTGGGCATTGAAGGCTGACATCGGCAGAGCAGATGCCAGGACAGATCTTGGTGCCTGGCACCCCTGCTTGGATGGGAATTGCAGCCTGGCTGGCATTGGCAGAGCAGCGGCATAGGCCTGGCCAGGGCTTGGTGGCTGCCACCCCTACTTGACCCTACTCTCCAGATATGAACAAGCTATTCTGCCAATTGGTCAAGCCTTGCCGGGTGGTGAATCACATGGCCACCCAGTATCAGACATTGGATTGCTGGGGCACAGTACCCATGGCACAACAGAGGTAGAAGAAGCAGACATTGGGTTGCCAGGGCACAGGACCCATGGCATAGATAGCAGAGGCAGCATTGGCAGCAGCAGTAGACATTGGATTGCCAGGGCACAGGACCCATGGCAAAGACAGCAGAGGTGACATTGGCATTGGCAGCAGACATTGGATTGCCCGGTAGCAGGACCCATGCCACAGACAGCAGAGGCAGCATTGGCAGCAGCTGCAGACATTTATTTACTAAATTTATTTATTTACTAAATTTATACCCCGCCACTCCTGAATACAGCTCGGGGTGGCTTCCAACAGTAATAAAAAATACATATAAAAACAGATATAAAACAATTTAAAACAAATCAAAACAACTTAAATGTTTTAAAACAGGGCCCCAGGATACAATTTAGCATAAAAACAATAATCAGGGTAGGGGAGATAACAAACCCTAACCCACCCTCCCCCCCACCCCAAAGGCCTGGGCAAGCAGCCAGGTTTGACAACACTGCCGGAATGTCAACAGGATTGGGGCCAGGTGAGCTTCCTCCAGAAGGGAGTTCCAAAGGCGTGGCCTGGCCACCAAGAATGCCCTCTCCATTGTGGCCCCCCACTTTATGTGGGGCACCTCCAGGAAGGCACCCCCGGCTGACCAAAGGAGCCACTCTGGAGCGTGGAGGGCGAGGCGGCCCCTGAGGTACAAGGGGCCCAGACTGTGAAGGACCTTATAGATTATTATTATTAGTATTATTAACAAACATTTATATAGCGCCAGCAGTGTACCTGGCACTTTACAAAGTAATAAAATAGACACGGTCCCTGCCCCTAGGGTTTACAATCTGAGAGACAGGAGCTGGGGGAGAGACTTAGGAAGGGGAACAGAGGGAGAGACAAGGGGTCTAACATTCATGAAGATGCGAGGTCTCAAGTGCACGTACTTGGCTTGGTTA
>QEPC01011131.1:5983703-5995870 GCA_003113815.1 Sphenodon punctatus
TCGTGTGTGTGTGTGTGTGTGTGTGTGTGAGAGAGAGAGAGAGAGAGAGAGAGAGAGAGAGAGAGAGGCAGGGCAGGTACCAGGCATAGGGAGGGAGGGACAGAACCTCAGCACAGCAGCAGCAGCCCAGATTGAGGTGGAGACCCATCCCAAGCCTGCCTCTGGCATGGGATGGCATGTGCCACTGCACCATCAATCCATGTCTAGGAGCTTGGGGAATCCCAGCAGCAGAAGGTTGAACTTTATGAAAAGCAACTGCTCCACCAACTTGGCCCCCCCAGTCTCAGGTGGTGTGATGAGCAAATGTCCCCCACCATGGAGAACACCCACTCACTGGGGACACAGGTTGGTGGGCAGGACAAGAAACCCTTGGCCACTTTGGATAGGGTCGGCCACACATTGGTCTTGCCGGCCCAGTAGGCCAAGGGATCGCTGCTGGGTTCAATGCACGGCTCCTCTTCCAGGTAGCTCTCCACTGCTGCTGAGGCACTGTTGTAATCCCTCATGTAACTCTGCTTGGGCACCACCTCCACCACTGCCCTCTGCCATGCTTCCTGCCCTGTTGTGCATGAGCCCATGCTTGCCACAGTGCCCTGCATATATGAGCTGCTGCTTCTGGCAATAGGGGTGCTGCTGCTGCTTGGCCTGCTGCTGGTGCTGCTACTGCTAAGGCTGAGGGCAGGGATAGACCCTGCCTGCTGAAAGGGGTGGCTGCTCCCACTCCCACCATCCCCAGGGGCATCCTACTGCTGCTGCCACCCACTTTTAAGAGCCCACTCTGTCTGCCGGAATCTCTCCACTAGGTCACCCTTCCAGTGCCCATAGAATGCTGTCTGCCATGCCACACTGCCCTTGACCCTGGGGTCCAACATGGTTGCCCAAACATATTCTGCCCGCTTCAGGAACTCAGCAAACAGTGCCTTCGGCCCTGCCTTTAGCTGCCACACCAGGGCAAACACCTCATCCGCCAGCTTCCTCCCCTGAGCATCACAATCCTGCCCCTGGAGAATCTCCTCCAGCCTCCTTAGGGAACTCTGGACCAGAGGGGTCACCTGGCTGATGGTGACTGTGGAGGAGATGATTAGGTATGGGTGAACGCGGTTCGGAGGTTCGGAGTTCGGCCCGAACTCGGCCTGTTCAGACGACTGAACTGAACTTCCGAACCAAACACTCGAACTTCCAAACAGTTCGGATGAGTTTGGATGAATTTGGGGGTGGGAAAAATGTGACTTTGGGTGGGAAAATGTGACTGGAAGGGGGAGGCTGCTGAAGAGCAGACTTCCTGGCACCAGGGGTGGACACCAGGGGTGGTTTCAGGGCCCAAAATACCGATATCGAAAAATTTCAGTTTCGGTACCGATAGCACTTTTTTGAATGTCCAGCCGAGTTTGGATGAACAGAACTCCACCAAATCGAACAGTCGAACCTGAACTCGGGTTTCGAACTGAACGTCCGAACATCTGAACATCTAAATGTCATTTTGTTCACCCATCCCTAGAGCTTTTGGTCTCCATCATGGCCAGGAACGGTCTGAGCATGAAGACCGTGTGAGCCAGGATCTCCCATTCCACCCCATCATACACTGAAGGTGCCTCGCTGTCCATTACCAGTTGGACCTGATGCTCGAGAAGGCACTCGACCATGAGGAATGTCGAATTCCACCACGTAGACACATCCTGCACCAGCTGGTGTACTGGGGAGCCTTGCTTGACCTGCGTCACCTGGAGGAGGTCACTGCCCTTTATGCTCTGGTTAAAGAAACTGGTCAGATTCCTCCCCCACTCAATCAGAGAGCTAAGGGTGCCTGCCCCAATCCCCTTCTCCCTCAAGTCCAGAGCGTCCCTGACCACCAGGTGAAGGGTGTGCATGGAACAAAGGATGGTGGTGAAGCCCCCTCATGGTGTGCCATCAGTATGTTGGCTGCGTTGTCCATCACCACACACCCCTTGATGAAGGGCATGCCTGGCATGACCTACTCCCTCACCATTGCAGTCAGGACTGACTCGATGTTCCGAGTAGTGTGGGGGCCATCCATGACTTCCGCTTGAAGCAGGGCCCATCTATACCCTGTTTTGGAACCCCTCCTGCCACTGCTAAACGCTGCCTCTGGGTCCTGCCACCAGTGTGCCGTCACTGCCAGGTAGGCATGCTGCGTGTTCCTACTTGACCACAGGTCTGTGATGAAGTGTACGGTGGCACCCCCAGCCCTTGCCAGCTGCTCCCTCACCCACTCTTTTAGCCCAGTACAGGGCTGGCGCTACCTGCCGACTCAGGGTATTGCACAAGGTCAGCTTAAACTGGGGGGCCAGGAAGCCAATCAGGTGCCTAAACCCCATGTCCCTGACCACTGAGAAGGGATGCCCATCCAGTGCGATCATTTCGCCCAACGTGTGCATGGCTTTCAGTTGAAAGCCATGCCACCCTCTACGTCCTGCAGCTGCCGATGGACTTGGCAACTGCCCCCACCATGGTGAATTAATCCTGTTGCTGCACCGGATGACAAACCACGGACAGTGCTGCTAGAAGGGGTAGAACATGGTGGTGACAGCTCTCGGTGGGACAGCCATTGCCTCAGCACCAGACATCTCCTCCGCATGACTAGTGTCTGCCTCGCTGTCCCCAATGAGAGAGATGTCCCCCTGTGAAGGGGAGTACTGGGACCCTGAGACTGATGGACTGCCCACCATGCTGCTACCACTCTCCCTGTGCCCCCCATAGCTGCTGCTGTTGCTGCTGCTGCTGATCCTCTCCCTGCTGTCATTGCCCAGGGATCGGTCCCTGCCTCTAGCAGCTGGGGTGGGATACATCTGACCCTGAAGCACCTGCACCTGCAGCCACAGAAGAAACAGTCGCAGTCTCCTAGAGTGCCGGCCTTCGAGTGCCCTGCATGGCAGTGGAGGGCGCTGGCAAGAGGCACCACCGAACCACACCCTAGTGCCACTGCTAGGAGCCTTTGAAGCCTGACTGCCAAAATCAGACCTGTGCAGTTTGGGGCGTGGTGATGGCCTTGGGCTGCTGCTTATGTCTGCTGCCACTTTGCTGGCATGGCCTCTGCCACCTCTGCCACATGCCCCATTGCCCACCTTATGGGAAGCAGACCGGCCTCTCCTGCTTCCCTTCTCCATTTCTCCCACCCAAATAATGCACAGGAAGATTATATATATATATATATAATATTATTTATTTATTCAAATTTGGAATCTAATATTATATATATCTACACTAACTGTAACTGCTGTTGACTATTCTAAAACCTATGGAACTAAATGGAATATTATCTTATATCTACAAAGGCCTAGTCCTACAAACACACTATAAAATATTAAAACGGAATCCCTACACACTATCTCTATCTATTAGGGATGTGCGAACGCCGTTAGGAAGTTCGGAGTTCAGACTGAACTCAAATAGTTCGGTCGACCGAATGAAAATTTTGAACCTAACGCGATTTTCAAACCGAACCGAATTTCCGAACTTGGTTCTATTCATACATCCCTACTATCTATCTCTATAACTAAGCTAACTCCTACAACTATCTATCTATAGTAACTATCTAATATTCAATATCTATCTATATATATGCACACAGGGATGGGAGGGGACACAGACAGCTCAAAACAAACAACACAGGGAGGGGTAGACAACTGAAATGAAAGCTAAATCCATCTAATGCTACTCTAAATAAATCCAAAAACAGGGGAAGGGAATCAGGAATGGAATATATACAGGGAGAAGGGAAGGATTCACTGGAGGGGAGAGAGAAAGAACACAGGAAGGGGTAAAAATAAAAATAAGACCTAAATCTATCTTATCTAATCTAAATAAATGAAACTATGGATGTAGATGTGTGGAAATGGGTGAAATAGGAGGAGGATGGCAATAGATTGGGAGGAACACAAAGTTCTGGGAGAGGGAGAGTTCTGAAAATGCCTGCTGACAGGATCAGTGGCTAGCTCAGAAGGAATTGGAAGGGGGGAGGGGCAATTACTTTTGTTAGTTGCTGCGCCCACCTTACCACAAGCCCCATTGGCTCTGTGCAGCCTAGCCCCATGCCAATCGCAGACTGTGAAGCCAGTGGTCTGAGGAAAAGAGGGATGGTGATTGGGCAGGCTGATTGCTAGTGCAAGCCTCTCCACTCCTGCACCAGGAAGTCTGTCCTCAGCTGCCTCCATCCCCTCTCTGCGCCTTCCAGCCCTGTTTTTTCCTGCCCGAACATGCTCAAACTCATCCGAACGGGGCTGAACTGTTTGGGGGTTCAGCCGTTCAGTTTGGCCGTTCGATTCAGCCATCTGAATGGGCCATGTTCGGGTTGAATACCAAACGATCTTAACCGCGTTCGTCCCTACCAGAAAACCTGTTTTGCAGAACCCAGGGGCACAACCAGAAAAATTGTTAAACAATGTCCAGAAGGAAATAGCCAGATCCCAGAAATCCTTCCCCCTCCCTTTGGCTCAGAGGTGTTGCTACTCCTCCACCCTACATAGGTGCCCACCAGCCATTCTCTTCAGCAGCATCCCATACAGCAAGCTTTCTAAGGGTCACTGGACCATTCCTGTATAGGGTGTTCACAATAGGCGTGTGCAACTGGTTTTTGTTTTTGTGGTTACTAAAACGAATGGAGCTATATACATTTTTAGTAACTAAAATGGATGAGTAAGCAAAGATTGCTTTCATCCATTTTCATTTTAAAAATAAAAAATAAAATAAAAAATTCACTGTGCATGTGCAAAATTCTCACCAGGGTTGTTCTGTGCATGTGTGTCCTTTTCCAAAATGGCAGCAGCAGTGGTGCAGTCATTTAGGAAAATGGCAGCCAGTGTGCTCATTCATAAAATGGCCAAAACACATGTGCAGACTGACTGCCTTTTTCCAAAATGGTGGTGTTTCAGCCAATGCCATTTTGGCAAAGGATGCAGAGAAGTGGAATGACCCTGGAGGCCCACACAAATGGACCATTCTGTGCATGCACCCCCTTTTCAAAAGTGGTGCCAGCAGCGTCACCACCATTTTGGAAATGGGCAGCATGTCTGCCCATTCATAATGGCAATTTTGCACATGTGCAGACCAGCTCCCCTTTTCCAAAATGGTGGCAACGTTACAACCACCATTTTGAAAAAGGGTGCACATGTGCAGAATGGTATGGCAGTCATTTTTTGTATGTGCAGGCTGTAGCAGAACTTCTCTGGTTTGTGCTCCTAGAGGCCATGTGGCTGAGGCTAACCCTGGAGCAGAGCACTCCTGAGTCTTCCACTGCAGGACTATGGCTTGCATGATTCTCTAGGCCATTATTATTATTATTTTATTTTATTACCATTTATACAGTGCCAGCAATGTACCTGGAGGTTTACAAAGAATAAGATAGATACGGTCCCTGCCCAAGAGCTTACAATCTAAAGACAGGGTAAGGGGAGACAAGGAAGGGGGAACAGAGGGAGAAACAAGGGATGCAACATTCATGAGGATGTGGGAACTCAGGTAAACATTCTTGGCTTGGTTGCAGTAAGTTGTGAGTTTACAGATAACTGGTGGGGGATAATCCTGGGGAAGGGCGGAGCAGAAGAGGTGGGTTTTGAGGTGGGACTTGAAGGTGTGGAGGGTGGGGGCAAGGTGGATGAGGGCAGAGAGCTAGTTCCAGGCATGTGGGACAGCAAGGGAAATGGGACAAAGGTGGTTGGGGGAGCAGGGTGGGTGTGGGAAGGTGAGGGAGGGGATGGAAGAGGAGCAGAGTGCTCAGGCAGGGTTTTGGAGGGAGATCAGGGCAGAGAGGTAGTGTGGAGCGAGGTTGTGAAGGGCTTTGTAGGTGAAGATGAGGAGCTTGTGCAGATTATGCTCAGGAAGAGGGAGCCAGTGGAGAGAAGAAAGGAGAGGCTGCACATGGTCAAAGCCACAGGCTAGGTGGATGATCCTGGCAGCAGAGTTTTGAACAGAGATGAGGGAAGAAAGATGGAAGCGGGGAAGGCCAGCGAGGAGGAGGTTACAATAGTCGAGGTGTGAGATGACTAGGACGTGGATGAGAGTTTTGGCAGAGGAGATGGACAGAAAAGGGAGATCTTGCCAATTTTGTGGAGGGAGAAGCAGCAGGATTTGGCAACGGAGTCAATATAGGGTTTGAAGGTGAGGTGTGAGTCAAAGATGAAGCCTAAGCTGCGGGCTTGGGGGACAGGGAGGATAGATACCCCATCAATGGTAATTGACAGGGAAGAGGCAGAGGAAGGATTGGGAGGGAAGATAAGGAGTTCAGTTGTTGCCATGTTCAGTTTGAGTTGGCGTTGAGACATCCAGGTGAAGATATCGGAGAGACAGTTGGTGAGACGAGCTTGAACAGAGGAGGAGAGGGAAGGAGTGGAGAGATAGAGTTAAGTGTCATCAGCATATAGGTGGTATTGGAAGCCATGGGAGGCAATAAGTTTGCCTAGGGATTGCGTGTAGATAGAGAAGAGGAGCAGGCCAAGGATGGAGCCTTGGGGAACCCCGACCAAGAGGGGTAGGGAGGAGGAGGGGGAGGAGTTAGGAAGAGATACATTGATGGAGCAGTTAGAAAGGTAGGAGGAGAACCAGTCGAGGACAGAGCCCTGGAATCCCAGGGAGGGAAGCGATTCAAGCAGGAACGCGTGGTCAACAGTGTTAAAGGCAGCAGAGAGATCAAGGAGGACAAGAATAGAGAAACGGCAGTTGGATTTAGCCACAAGAAGATTGTTGGTGATCTTAGCAAGAGTGATCTTAGCCCATGCTACTGTATGAGGGAATATGAAGCGGGGATCTGCAGCAGGCACATCATTCATTGTTCTTACTTTTTTCATGTTCATTTTCTAAAATCTGGTCAATTTTCAAGGGTTTCGTAGCCCCCCCCCCCATTGTTTTGTGCATTTTTTGTTTTATTGTATTAAAAATAAAAAATAAATTGAAAAAATCACTGCACTCAGGCAAAATAGCCACCAGGGCCATTCTGTGCATGTGCGTTCCTTTTCCAAAATGAGACTGGCTGCATCAGCATCATTTAAAAACAGGGCAGCCAGTCCGCAAGTGCGCAAAATGGTGCTGTGTGTAGACAGAACAACCCCAGGGGCCATTTTTCACACGCACAGTTTTTAATTTTTTAAAAATTATTTTAAATAATAAAATGAAAAATTACAAATTTCATCAAATGAAAGCAAGCGATTGCCGTTTGCTTAGTCATTCGTTGTCCTTACCTTTGCTCCGAAAACAATTGGAGCTTCATTCATTTTCAGAGCTAAGCAAATGACATGAAACTGCACACCCTTAATATGAAGTCCTTTTGGTCTCCCAAGCTGTCATTCTAGCAGAGCCACAGAAATGAGTGGTGCGTTTAATCTGAAAATCAAGGTACCTTCTGGAAAAGTCCCCAGTCACTAAATTCAGATCAAGAACCACAGTTTCAGGGTGCTTATGCCTGAGACCTCAATCCCTAATTGAAAGAGAATCTCTCTGTTTCTGTCTCTGAATATTTTTAAACGAGATGCCCACATGCATGGACACTCACCATTCACGTGAAGAAGTGGGAAGCGTTCATTTGAAGTTAGTGCATGGAGAAGCACGCTTCTGTGACCCATGCACTGGCCATCCAGTCCCCACATGGGGCACTCCTGAAAAATCCAAGTGCCCTGTGTGGGGATGAGGTGGTTGGTATACGAACTCTGGGAGCTGCTTGCTTGAAGTGCTCCCTATGAAGGTCTGCTCCGCATCCATCCCACTCACCGACCATGGACCGCCCCACCTCCCTCCAACCACACTCATTTTAAAACACCCTCTGTCTCTCTTCAGGCTGATCTTTGGTGCTCATGACTTCAGCAGAATTTCCCAACTAAAACTATAGCCATGTCTTCACTCCAGGGGGCTCCTGTTATCCTGTATTTACTCACACCCATGTCGAGTCATCCATTTAACAACAATATGCCTCACCAATTTGATGTCTCTTTCCTTTGGAATCAGCCTCTGATGGAAAAAGATGGCCTTGTGCGATTTATTCCAGATTACTGCCGCTTGTTGGGCAGTAGCTCACTGACTAGTGCTCCCCAGAGTTCAAGGCGTCTCAGAGTTTCTGTCTCGAACGCAGCACTGACTGGATGGGAAACATTAAACGCTCCACTAAGTATGACAGCAGCTTGATGCTGCGAACTTGGGGCCTGACAGTACAGGTGGAAGAATAACCTCTCAGCTCCCTGCACTGCTGTCTTGAGAACCTTTGTGAACAGCTGGTGAAAATGTTCCACTGTTTCTGCTTGGAAATGTTTAGTTTGCAAAATTCTCTTGGCAAATGCATCACCGACATGACCATGGTCAATGACTTGAATCCCAATCACTATTGAAATAGTGAATTTACTCTCAGCAGAAAGAAACCTTTACCTTTTATACCTCTGCAGTTACAGGAGTCGGGATGCCCAGGTGCACTGTCAAGGAACCACATTGTCTCTTGGGAAACTCTGGAGAATGTGCCAAAACTGCTATTCCCCCTGAGATGGAGTGGCTCAGTGGCACTCTGTGGCATGGGCACAGCAAGGAGTGGACTCAGGAAGGATGAAAAGGGAATAGCAACACCATGTATGTGAAGAAGGCAGGTAACTGAGCATTTGTACATGGGTAAGTGAAACTGGCTGCTGCTAATCTGCAAAATAATGGTGATAGCCACAGTTTAAAATAGGTGTACAGTGACTGTGTCAAATTGAAGGCCTTGTGTTCTAATAGCAGATGGCTCAGAGGGCTTGCTAATGCATCTCTATATTAATTATTTTATTTTATTTTATTTTATTTTATTAGCAAGCATATACATAGCACCAGCAATGTACCTGGCACTTTACAAAGTAATGGAATAGACATGGTCCCTGCCCTAGGGCTTACAATCTGAGATACTGGGGGGGATGGGGGGGACGAAGGAAGGGGAACAGGGGGAGAGACCTGGAGTGTAACATTCATGAGGATGCAAGGTCCCAGGTGCACATGCTTGGCTTGGTTACATCGAGAATGATGGCTGGCTGGTCCGTGTGGTGAGGATATGAAAACACAGACATCAGGTAACAGTTTGTACTGGATGGAGGGTATCAGCAGGAGTTAGGTGAATGGAGCAAGGATTTGGGAAGGGCAGAGTGGAAGAGATGGGTCTTGAGGAGTGATTTGAAGGTACAAAGGGAGGGGGCGATGCGGATGTGGGCAGGGAGGGAGTTCTAGGCGTGGGAACAAGGCAAAAGGGACAAAGGCAGTTAGGGGAGCAGGGGAGGCGTGGGAGGGCGAGAGAGGGGACAGAGGTGTGGGAGCAGAGTTCACGGACTGGAGTATGGAAGGAAATCAGTGAAGAGAGGTAGGGGAAGCAAGGTTGTGAAGAGCTTTATAGGTGAAGACTAGGAGCTTTTGCAGCAGGGATGTGCAAAAAGAACGAGGTTCGGAGTTCAGACATTCGGACGTTCAGTCCAAAAACTTAGTTTGGGTTCATGTGTTCGGTCCAGCGGAGTTCAGACCCCCCAAATGTTCAGAACGTTCAGTCCCGCCGAGAGGCTTGGGGCACTCCAGGGGTGCCCATGGGGGCATGGCAGGCTGTTGGAGACACAGGAGCAGCACCATCACAGACTGGGAAGGCTTGGCGCTTGGCACCCTGGCTTGCTCGGGCAGGCAGGCTCAGCGCTTGGCCCCTGGGGGTGCCTGTTGCACCATGGCTGGCCATCTGAGACCCANCCGGCGGAATTAGCGGAATATCCGCAGAAAAGTTGCGGTGTGGCGCGGGCAGTTCCGAAATGGCGGAACGGAATCGCGGCGCGGTAAAAGCTGCTGCCGCATCAGCCCTAGCTGGGAAGGCTTGGGGCTTGGTGATTGACCTGGCACCCCTACTTGACCAAGCATTACAGGCTGCCAGGCATCGGTGGAGTAGCGGCAGACATTGGATTGCCTGGTAGCAGAATCCATGGCACAGCAGAGGCTGCAGGAGCAGCAGCAATAGACAGTCAGCGTGGCATGAGCAGCGGAAGGGAGGCTGAGGCAGGGTTCGATGTTGGCAACCAGGGCGGGGAAACAGGCAGCGTGTCATGAGACACAGTAGGGAAGTTAGGCTGGGACCTTGGCAGGGCACTCAGATAGGCTGGTAAAGACTGTGCAGCGCACGTGAGAGACAACCAGTCAGATAAGTGAGCCGAGATCATCTAGATAGAGGTTAGCTGGCAGGCTTTCAGCTTCCCAATGCCACCCTGCATCATGAGGTTAGTCAGATAGACCAGCCGAGGCCATCTACTCAGAGAGAGAGAGAGGCAGGGCAGGCGCCGTGCATTGGGAGGGAGGGACAGCACCTCAGCAGCAGCAGCCCAGATTGAGGAGGAGCCCCATCCCAAGACTGCCTCTGGCATGGGATGGCTTGTGCCACTGCACCATCAATCCATGTCCAGGGGCAACTCGGGGAATCCCAGCAGCAGAAAGTATAAAAAGCAACTGCTCCACCTACTTGTCCCCCATTCTCAGGTGGTGCGGCGAGCAAATGTTCCCCGCCATGGAGAACACCCGCTCGCTGGGGACACTGCTTGGTGGGAAGGACCAGAGACCCTTGGCCACTTTGGATAGGGCCGGCCACACATTGGTCTTGCCAGCCCAGTAGGCCAAGGGATTGCTGCTGGGCTCAATGCATGGCTCCTCCTCCAGGTAGCTCTCCACTGCTGCTGTGGAACTGTCGTACTCCCTCATGTAGCTCTGCCTGGGCACCACCTTCACCACTGCCCTCAGCCATGCTGCCTGCCCTGCTGTGCATGAGCCATGCTCGCAAGAGTGCCCTGCACATATGAGCTGCTGCTGCTGGCAATAGGGGTGCTGCTGCTGCTTGGCCTGCTGCTAGTGCTACTACTGTTAGGGCTGGGGGCAGGGATAGACCCCACCGGCTGAAAGGGGTGGCTGCTCCAACTCCCACCATCCCCAGGGGTATCCTGCTGCTGCTGCCACGCACTCTCCAGGTCCCGTTCTGTCTGCTGGATCCTCTCCACCAGCTCATCCTTCCAGTGCCAATAGAGCAGGGTCTGGCAAGCCACACTGCATGAATGCCAAAATGTATTCTGACCGCTTCAGGAGCTCATTGAACTGTGCCTTCAGCTGCTGCACCAGGGCAACCACCTCATTCACCAGCTTCCTGCCCTGAGGTCCACAATCCCGCCCCTGGAGAATTTCCTCCAGCCTCCTCAGGGGACTCTGGACAGAAGGGTCACCTAGCTGATGGTGGCCGTGGAGGAGCTGATGGTCTCCATCATGGCCAGGAACGGTCTCAGCATGAAGACCGTGTGATCCAGGATCTCCCATTCCCCCCCATCACACCCTGGAGGTGCCCCACTGTCAGTCACCAGTTGAACCTGATATTTGAGAAGCTGCTCAAGCATCAGGAAGGTCGAATTCCACCAGGGCAACCACCTCATTCACCAGCTTCCTGCCCTGAGGGCCACAATCCCGCCCCTGGAGAATTTCCTCCAGCCTCCTCAGGGGACTCTGGACAGAGGGGTCACCTAGCTGATGGTGGCCGTGGAGGAGCTGATCGTCTCCATCATGGCCAGGAACGGTCTCAGCATGAAGACCGTGTGATCCAGGATCTCCCATTCCCCCCCATCACACCCTGGAGGTGCCTCACTGTCAGTCACCAGTTGAACCTGATATTTGAGAAGCTGCTCAAGCATCAGGAAGGTCGAATTCCACCAAGTGGACACATCCTACACCAGCTAGTGCACTGGGGAGCCTTGCTCGCCCTGATTTGCCCGGAGGAGGTCACTACTCATTACCCTTTACGCTCCGGTTAAAGAACCCGGCCAGCTTCCTCCCCTGTTCAATCAGGGAGCTAAGGGTGCCGGCCCCAATCCCCTTCTCCCCCAAGCCAAAAGCGTCACTTACCACCAGGTGAAGGGTGTGTGTGGCACAAGGGATGCTGGTGAAGCCCCCCTTGAGGACTGCCCTCAGTATGTTGGCTGCGTTGTCCATCACAACACACCTCTTGGTGAAGGATGCACCTCGCGTGACCCACTCCCTCACCATGGTGGTTAGGGCTGATTCTATGTTCCGGGACATGTGGGGGCCATCCATGACTTCCGCTTGAAGCAGGGCCCACCTATACCCTGCTTTGGGACCCCTCCTGCCACTGCCAAATGCTGCCTATGGGTTCTGCCACCAGTGCACCGTCACTGCCAGGTAGGCATGCAGCG
>QEPC01011131.1:6014686-6025586 GCA_003113815.1 Sphenodon punctatus
CCGGGCCGTGGCCAAAGCACCCAGAAGACGCTGGAGCGGCTCATCCCGGCTGCTGCCGTGTGCCCTTTAAATCTCCCTCCCCGGCCTGTGTTATTGCTCGTTGCCTGGCAGCAACACTGTGTGCTTTGTCCCCGGCTGGGAATTATGTTGCTTGATTCCGGCCGGTGGTTGCCGTTCAGCCGTTACTTTTTTTTGTTTCCCAGTGGGAATCACTTTGACCACACTTTCGGAGATGGTCTGGGTCGGAGTTCCGGAAGCGTGGTTATTTTCGACCCCTGGTGGGGATCGACTATGGTGAACATCTGGCGCCCCCGGAACAGACGTTCAGGGTGCTTTGCCTCGTCGCGGGATTGACCATAGTTCACTGTGGTTGACCGTGATCTGGTTATGTCTGAAAATACCCTTTGTTTCATAAGCTTTTTTATTCTTCTGTCAGGAATTTGATCCCCGGGGCTTTGATATCTATGCTTTTGCTTGGCACGTGAAAAATGTATCTCTCCTACAGCATTTTAAGCAGTGCCTCTGTATTTATTTCAGATTCAATGATGGCAACTTAGGCAGCGATTTCCATTGCATTGTGATATACAAGGCAATAAGCACATGAAACAATTGATTAAATGCCACAGCAGTCATTTGTAGACTACGCAGCACCAAAACAGCCAAGAGACTCCCTGTTAGTAAACACACTCTTAAACTTGTTACTTTTTAAATCTTTGTCTGAACACAAGAGGACAGTCAGGTGAAAGAAATGCCCCTTTCTAGTTCACATGGGTGACTTTAGAAGTCAGTTCTGCTGGAAAACCCTTATAGGATCAAGGAACACAAGTGCTTTCATCTGAATAAAAGAAAAAGGATCCTCCTTCCTGAATGGTTTGAAGGCTGCAGTCTCCGCATAATAGCAGCATGGCCTTATTGTCCAAGAAAAGCATCAATACAAGGTGAGGAGCAATTCTGCCAATTAAATAAGTGTAGTATTTCCAGCCTTAAGTATTCAAATAATGTAAGTCAGCTCTCCCCCACAACCACAAAATTGTCTTCAGATTCATAGGGTGCAGTGTGGTCCTAACCTTTCCCCATTGACTTCAGGAGAGTCAGGATTGCACCTGTAACATTATGGGTGGTGGTGGTGGTGGTGTAATGGGGGAATATATTTTTTTTAATCTGTCTGCTGTGTTCTGAAGCTTAAAGAGTCAGTATTTTCTTTACAACAGGGCTAAAACCTACAGCAGAAATGAATAAAGTTTTTTGTATTCACAAATCAAATTTGAGTATTTGCTTCCTTTAAGAAATGATCCAATTCTGATTGGCACTTTCTCATATCTCCTAACATTTCAAGTAACCAAAAACAGACCTGCTCACCCACAAGTATGCACATGCACACACACACGCACACACACACACGCACGCACGCATATGCACATACCACACACACCCCTTGTCCAATGACCAGTGCTTAATATGTAAAAAATGAATTTCTGGGGCCCAAAGCTGTCCCAGAACTCATGCCTCCTGGCTCAGAGCTTGTCAGAGTAGGGAAATTAAATTATACTATTCTCCAGATAGCAGTCCAACTATTGGACCACCCTGCCTCTCTGCAGCCAAATATAAAACAACATAATCAATATGGTAGTACTAGTCAGTGTGGAAATTAGTACAAGAAAATAATTAATGAAAGCCAAATAAGCCATCCAGTTTTTTTCTGGTTTCTATTTCCAACCCTGAAATGGCCAATAACAGTCTTTTTTTGGCCTTTCATATTTCGGGGTGCACACTCCTACTGGAAAAATCCCCCCATTTGAATTTAATTGCCAGGTCTGAGCTCTGGAAAGACACACACACATAAACTAAACCCTGACAATGGCTCCCTTACATGGCAGAGGAGGGAAGGGGTGCTCTATTAGTGCCCCAACCACCCAATACTAAGATCATGTGCGAGTTCCTCCAAAAGAAGAACAGACACTGTCCAGTTTAGATGGGACAGTAGGATTTTCCTGAAAAAGTGGGGCAGTCCTTCCTACGGAAGAATGTTGGGAAGCAGGGGCATATGTAGGTTGGAATGGACCCTGGTATAGAAGAAAGATGGGTCGCCTGCTGGGGCAGTCCAATGTGCATATTAGGGGTGGGACACTGGAGGGAATTCTGGTTTCAGTTTGTTTTGGTTTCACTTACAGGTTTTTACAGATTTAATTATGGGTTCAGTTTTTGGTTCCATATTTAAATCAATTAACACCTAAAAAAACAATTAAAAAAATTAAAAATCCCTATGCATGACCATCAGGCCATTCTGTGCATACTCACCTTTTCCCAAAATGGTGTCAGCAGCACCAGAGTCCTTTTGGGAAAGGGCAGTCAGTCAGGAATTAACATTTTCCCACAACACATCCCCCAGGGCCTGTATTTCCCTCCACCCCCTTCTCCCAGGGCCTGGAATCATACTTACCAGCCTTGGAGGGCTTGATTGAAGCACCACCACTGCTGTGGGGGCTCTGACAGGCTCCCTCATGATGGCGTCTTCCCTTCTCCAGATTGCACATGTGCAAATGGCCACCACCCTTAACCAAAATGGTGTTGTCCAAAATAATTTCACTGCCACTTTGGTAAAGGGCAGCAGTTCTATGTATGCACAAAAAAGTCCTGCAGACCATATTGCACATGTGCAATCTGGAGGAGAGAGGACGCTGTGGTGAGGAAGTCTGATGGAGTCCCAACAAGTGGTGGTAATTCAGTCAAGCCCTCCGAGACTGGTAAGTAACACTCCAGGGCACTGGAGGATGGGGGTGAGGGAGAAATAGAGATCTGATATTTAGGATCCATAAATGGAAGGCCAATTTATGTCCTGATTTAGATTGATCTGAAACAATTCATTATGGGCAGTTTGGGATTAAACTGAAATTACCATCCCTAGTGCATATTAGGGGTGGGATTAGCGGATGATCCGGTATCCGATACTGCCAGGTTTTGGGTGTACCGGCAGTATCGGATTACCCCGGTAATCGGGGGAATTTACCGGATTCCCCCTGTGCCAGATTTTTTTACATTGCGGCCATTCAAATGAATGGCCCAGGGATTTAGGGGATTTAAAAATAATAATAATAATAATCCAGGTGGGGCAGGGTGGGTGGGGGGTGTCCCCCCTTCCACCCGCACAGTCTGGGAGGGGGAGGGGGGAGGTTTTTTTTTTCTCCATTGATTTCAATGGGGACAGTTCCCCATTGAAATCAATGGGAAAAAAACGGTACCGGTATACCGGTATTAATCCGGTATGCCGGTATTTTGAAATCCGGGAACTGGTAAATCCGGTACCCAGTATTTGCCCGGTTGTCTAGTGCATATGCACTTTATAATGAGTGTGGGCCCCCTAGTCTTGTGAGCCCCAGCACAGCTGCACCTCTTATAGTTACAACCCTATTGGGAGGTATGCTTTCTGAGAACATTAGGTGAAAACAGACATGCTAATTCCACTTAAACATTTCTTATTCATGTTGCAGGACTGCATAGGGTACCAATACAGCCATGCAGCATGCATAATAAATGTTTTAAATGGTGTTAAAGTGGAGTTAGCATCATGTCTGTTTTCTCCCATTGCCTGCAATTTGAGTTCAACTGGACTTAATTTAATTTTGGCTAATTTGATTACTTCCTAGGGATGGGCGAACGCAGTTCAGAAGTTCGGAGTTTGGACCGAACTCGGTCTGTTTGGTTGACTGAACCAAACTTCCGAACTGAACTCGAATTTCAAACCGAACTGAACTGAATTTCCGAACTTGAATTTCAAACCAATCTGAACCAAACCAAATTTCCGAAATTCGTTCTGTTCGCCCATCCCTATTACTTCCATTTCAGTTAGATGCCAGCAAATCACCACTTCAATAAATATGTTACAAACCAATGCTACATAACACTGAGTGACAAATTCATGAATAAGAAATTCAACAATATTGAATGCTCTGATATCAAATTCTCATATAAATTTCACAAATCCACCCAGAAATTTGAAAACCAACATGAGTATTCAGTTCAGTTCTACTAAACACATGTAAGAGGAACCACAAACCTCTTACTCTGGCTTCAGTAGGACTATTCCGGAGTAAGTGGCTTGTGAATTAAAGCCTTTTTTATGCTTTTTAAAAAGCTGAGATTAACTGCTTAATCACATGACTCCAGGAACTAGGACTTTGAAAACCAGAAACTGTGCTGAAAATAAGCAACACTGCATATGCTCACCAGTGCCACCTCTGGCAGCTCATGCAACATTACTTGTTCTTTTCCTATCTTCCTTACCATTTATTCCAGATGGGTGACTAAAATATCTATCATGAGCAGTCCAAAACTCAAAGGAACACAGCTTTTACCATTGTGCTGCTGCTTTCCCTTTGTCCACCAATTTTAGACTTGCCCTCTCCTAACCACCCACAGTCAGCACTGCCTCTCTCAATCAGTTTCTTATGCTGACCAGTACAGCTGTAACTGCTACAGGTGTGCAGACTACTTGGCTGCTTCTCAGGCATCCTTGCCCAGCCTATTCCCTTACCTACTGATGCTCCACATCTGCCAACTTCTTTAAAAAGATGTGCTCACTGCTAAAAATGACAGCACACTTATCCCATCACCCCCTCCTTGGGAGGGAGTGATTTTTGGCACCACTCCACTTGGAAGCAGAGGAGAGAGGATGCGCTGGGAGGCTGCAGCAAGCAGGAGTTTGCCTGGCTGGGGTTGCCTCAGCAACTGGCCTTCTGGCACCAAGGAAATCTCATATTGTGGTACTTCCATGACACTATTTTAGGAAGATCCCCATCTTCAGGCAGTTTTTGTGGGAGCAGATCGGATTTGACATGCAAGCACAGCAGCCCAAAAGCACAGGGGATTGCTCAGGAAGTGACTGTGGTGGCAAGAGGCACCCCAGAGACGGGGCAATCATACACCCATAATCACCCCCCCTTCGCTATCATCCCTTCTCCCCCACTCATCTCAGCGGTGTGGGCCCAGTGACCTTGATGTGTCAGGGTAGGCAGGGCAAATTCAGGGTAGCGTGCCCCTCCCCCACTCAGCTTTGCGGCCCTGCAATGGTCGGGCTAGTGAGGTGCTCATGACAGTGCATCCAATCCTCCTCGGCAGGCAGAGGCCTAGCTTCGGTACCAGAGAGAGGCACTTGGAGGGTAGGCAGGGGCAGACATGGGGAGAAGTTACTGAAAGTTACTCAGCCAAAGTTCATACCTACCCCTTTTTCTTCTTCCCCAAAGACTGCAGAGCCTGAAAATAATGCCCCCACCCCAGTGCAATTATGGTCAGAACAACCCCACAATGCATCCTTGAGCAAGGGTTGTGTGTGTGTGGGTGAGTGTGTATGTGTGTGTGTAGTGGAGACAGGAACTGCTTCCCAACAGCTGGTCACCAGGGCTGTGCTAGGGGTTTCTCTGTGGGAGACTAGGGTAACCAGCAGGATGTTTCACAAGGGTGCCCCCCCATGTATAGGAGGACAGGGAGAAATGTGCCCATTCCCCCATCCCACCAGTGCAGGAGATGAATAAGGCCATCCTCCTGTACATACAAGACAGGATGGATGGATGGGAGTGGAGGATAGACAACCTCAACCTCCTTCCCACCCCCAGCAGGGGACTCCTGTCCCCTCCCTGACTCCAATACATACATGGGTGATGAAACCTGGGCAGATCTTGAGCTACCACAAAGGGTGGGACAAGTGGAGCAGCCTGACCCACCCAGACATGGAGCACGCCATAGGTTGCCATCTTCTTTTTTCAGTGATGGCACCCCAGCAGCCTTGGGGAAGTGAAGCAAACCAGAGTGAACAGATCCTCACCTCCATCCTCAAGAAAATTGAAACATTCAAGCGCTACCTTGATTGTCTTGTGGAGAGGGTCCAAAAACCACCAGATGAGGTTTAACTGCATCCAAGGCCACCAGGGTCAGTTCCCCAGTGCCCTAAGCCAGAACAGCAGCCTGGGGTGGCAGTGTCAACCTCCCAGTGGCTGGAGTCATGGAACCAAGCACCAGATGGTGGTGAGCATCAGGGTGATGAGGTATTTCAGCACAAGCCTTTTGGGGGGTACCCAAGGGGAGCAGGGTGAGCACTCCCTCTGCCTTAGGGAAATCTGATCCCCAGAGACTGTACTGGGATGGCTCAGCATGGGTTGTGTGGTCAGGAAGTGTGGGGGTGGACTGTACTCTGCCAACCCCACCTGCTCCACCCAGCAGGCCTGGTTTCACCAATTGCAGCTGCTCCAGTGCCAGGTTTGGAGACGGTCCCCCTGTGGTGGCCGGAGGTATTGTCACCATCCTCTTGGTTGGGAGGAGCCCCTGCTCATTGTGGGAAGATATTCTGATGTATCAACATCCATTGGGGAGCTATAAGGAAATAATATATGGAGAAATGAATATATGGATATATTTGCTCTCCTATTCAGTGACCCTCATCCAAGCACCAGGTGGGATAAGAAGAAGACAGAGAAGTTCAGGTGCCCCAAAGATGAAAAGAACAGGGCTAATTGAACAGCTGCCAACAGTTTTTCAGGGGATTCTGATTCAGGCCTTCCCTGAGCGGTGGTCTGAGCTGCTAAACTATGGTGACATAACTAACAGGGCATAAAACACCAAATCACTGGGTACCTGGCTTTGCTATGATGAAGCCTTTTTCTAGCAAGCTGCCATTAAACCAGGCTTGCACTGGGATGTCCACGCATAAGATCTATGGTTGGAATACATTAGCAATTCAAGGCCAGCCCCTTGCTCTGAGAGTGGGCACGTTTTGGCAAAAAGGGAGGGGGGCTCAGTAGCTATCAAGGAGTCAGCCATGAGGGACATTACAGGTGACAGATGGGGCAAGTGTGTTGGGATTACAATGACCCAGGGAGATTTTTTTGAAACCGTACCAGTTTCAACATGTCTTCAACATCCGGTCCCTAATTGCATCGACATCCAGCTCCTAATTGTACCAAGTTCAGAAAATATGGAATCAGGGGCAATTAGTCTTTTCCAGGACAGTCAAAAGAGCAACCTTCAGGAGGCAAAGGGGTGTAAAAAGGAAGCAAACCCAGTATGGCCTGATTCTTTGGAACAAGTTCTACAGGACTAGCCTGACCACATCATGGTGTCTTATGTTCTTCAGGGTTTAACAGAGGGATTTAGAATAATGGCCAGTGGAGCCAGAACACATAGCAGAGCATCCATTTTGAAGTCAATCATAGGTGGGAACATGTTATCAATTTGATAAGGAAGGAAGTTCTGTAAGGAAGAATCATGGAGTCATTCGCTTCCCCCCATGAATGACTTGTGAGTTTCCCCATTCTAAGTTGTCCCCCCAAAAAGGCCCCAGTCAAGATCTACCTTATCCATCATGTGTCATACCTGAGAAGGAGTTTGGTCAATGATTCTATGCCACCTGACCTCCAGGGTATGCACAGTGCACTAAGTCTCTTTTGACTTTGGGTTCAAAATGATGTGAGCATGCAGAAAGGGAGCACTCTTCTCAAAGAGCAAAATAAAATCAGGATTCCAGCTTCTACTGGTACACCCAGAAAATGTTGAGCTTCTTGACTTCAAATTTCAAGGCTAATTCTACTTTGATACAGCCATGCCCATGGGATTCTCCATCTCATCTGTTGTCTTTGAGAAGTTCAGCTCAATATTTGACTGGGTGGTCCAAAAAAGTGGATGAAAGCACCTAGTTGCATACTATTTAGATGATTTCTACTTTGTAGGGTGGGTGAGCACCGCTGACTGCGTGTGCAGTACTGCTAGGTACCTTTCACTCATTGGCCACTGAATTTAGCATCCTGCTTGTCCAAAGAAAAATGGAGGATCCAGTCATATCATTGAATTGTCTTGTCATTGAGTTAGATACAATTTGCTCCCTGTTGTGGGTGCCAAATGAGAAGCTGGTGGCTTTGAAGGAGGTTATGCACCTGGGCCTGGGGGATTATGGTTAGACAACTTCAGTCACTCCTAAGGTCACTCAACTTTGCTTGTCACATAGTGGCACCTGGACGGGTTTTACCTTTGCAAATTTACAAGTGAGACTCCAGTGATTTTCCCCCTCATCACCATGTTAAAGTAACCAGTGAGATGATGGAGGACCTCACGGCATTGGAAAATTTCCTGGATGAATATAATGGGGTTATCTTCTAGCAGAAGCAGTGGCTCTTGGATGACAAACTCCAAGTTCAATCAGATGCAGCCAGAGGTTTAGATTTCAGGGTTTATTTCAGGGGTCAATGGTGCACTCAGCCATGGCCACCGGCATGGCTCAAGGCCGTAATTACCAAACACCTCATATTTCTTCAATTCTTCCCTATATTAGTTGTAGTACACATTTGGGTAGCATCAGAAGGATTCTTTTTTGGAGCAATAATATGGCTGTAGTGCAGATTATCAATTCATTGTTGTCAAAGTCCAATGATGATGATAGTTTTGGATTTTGTACTTGTCTACCTGAAACAGAACATACTTTTTGTATCCAAGCATGTGCCAAGTATTAACTACAGCATAGCCAATTACCTTTCTCATTCTCAGATGAACTGGTTTTGTTCCTTGGCACCCAGAGCCAAGACAACACCTGAGTCTTTGTTAGAAGAGCAGTGGAGCGTTTGATAGTCATATTCTTTGACACAGTTCAGGGATCTCTGGCCCCAAGAACCAGAGCCACTTACAAACAGGTGTTCATACAATTTAAGAAATGTAGTGCCTGGATGGGTTGGTCCCTTGAATTCCCCATCTCTGAGCTCCACGTGCTACAGTATACGGTATGTGCTCACCCTTAGCTGAGAGGGTTTGTCCCTGGACACAATAACCAGCAGAATGGCAGCCCTTAATTACTTACAACAGCAGGTCAGCCTCCCCCAACCACTTATTTTATTTACGCAGATGATTGAGACCTGGTCTGGGCAGCAGGGAGGGTGGGAGGATGTGAGGGCTCCAGTTACTGAAGCATTATTATTTAAATTGGGCAGAACCCTTTGTATAGTTTGTCCTGACAGTTAGGAGGTCAACTTAATCGAGATGGCATTATTTTAAACTTCCCTTTTTCTCTACTTTACGGGTGGGTGAACTCATTCATGACTCTAGGTATAATGGGTCTGTGCAGGCTTTTTGGAAAGGGGACATATCCTTTAATGGGCCCTCTCTTACCCTATGGAAAAGATACTCCAAGAATGGCCAGAGGGGAGGGGGATGTGTATTGAGCTGCATTGTGCAAGAGATCTAAAAATGTATGCCCAGTGCAAGTGGTTAGGGTGTATTTGGCCTTCCACTCTAACCATAATGCCCTCCTCTTTCTGCATGCTGATGGAGCATTCCTTACACATTATTGTAACACATTATCTTAGCAGTGTTCCATCAGTGCTTACATCACCTCCGGCTCCTATTTGGTCAGTATGGATCCCACTTCTTTCAAATTGGAGTGGCTAACACAGTATCTGTCTTAGGCTTCAGTGAGTCAGAGGTCCAGGAACAAGGTCGATGGAGGTCAGGGACTTTTAGATTGTATGTGGAAAGGGTTCACTTGAAATGGGAAGGAAGGGAATGGGGTATCAACATGTAACATCTTTGTTTTCCCATGCATTGCAGGGGGAAGGGAATGTCATCTTAGAATGAGGTTATGGATTGCTGGTCACAGCTTGGTACAATGGGCAGTCAAGGCCACTGAAAAAGGCAGCTTTGGGTTGCAACTTGGCTTGAGTGATTGTACTGAGATTGTGTGGATGGGAAGACGGGCATGCTTTGGGATAAATTAAAACCTATGTTAGATGTGGCCGCTAAATGCCACACACACACACACCCCTTGAGATCCTAGTAAGACATTTGGGGAGAATAATTTCCCCCAAACTAATGGAAAAGAGTTAGATAAGATTGTCAAGAGGGACTTGGCTGTGGATCTTACAAAATACCTGGGCATACTTGTGTTGTGAACTAGCATGGTGCAATAGCATATATGAACGAGGGCGAGGAACCATTAAAAAGTTGACAGGGAGCAAAAAACAACAACCCACCAATACGGAAATTGGAAAATGGTGGAATCCCAAGGTGGAAAATGGGTGGAGTCCCAAGGTGGAGGCTGTACAACAAGATACATCAGGCTAGGCATGAGCTTTTTTTGACTGATGGGGTTCACTTATCAGATGCAAGTGTTTACTTGTATTTGACCAGGTTGAAGGAGAAACTGGAGGAAGTTCTGAATTCTCAGTGCTAGGTGGGTGGACCTAGTCAAGCTCAGCTGGTGGTCCCTTATGGAAATTGCCTAGGGGGAAGTGACAATGTTTTGATAGGACTCAGGTAACAATTAAGAGACTTCTCCTTATGAGATGGGGAAAGAGGCATGGGAATGAAAGCAGCCCAGTTCTTGACCCTTCTTGGGGAGTAAGCAAGCTCAGCCATTTGAAGTTGAAGGATATATGCAGTCTTGCAGGCACATGGTGAGTCATTTGACTCTGTGCTCATGGGGGCCATTGCAGGCCCCATGAAAAGGCATCCACCCCACCGTCCAGCTGGGCATCTTGGGCCAGGGTGGGGGAGGACAGTAATGCTTTTTCACATTAAATTGAGCCCGGGCAGTACCTTGGGGTCTCAAGATGTTAGGTTTAGCAAACCCTTTCCAGGGTTTTATGCGGGGTAGAGTTCTCCACTCCCCTTGTTGTTTGCATTGATGGATATGCTAATAAAGAGTGTGGCCATTGAATGTGTAACCCCACTGAATGTGTTCTTGTGTCCTCCTTCTGAAGTATGGGTATATGGCACCAAGGTCTCAGTCCCTCCCCTTGAAGGTGTTCATTATAAAGGAGTGACCATAGTGTTCAACTAATTCCCCTCAGTGTGATCCATCTCTGGGTAATGTAGAGAATCTCTAGGGATGTGCGAACGTGGTTCGGAAGTTCGGAGTTTGGACTGAACT